>JANCMC010024009.1:7816376-7855043 GCA_024363005.1 Charaxes varanes | reverse complement strand
TCCAAACAATGCGAGTTTCGTGAAGGGATTTATAAATATATCTATATATACAACTAACGTTTAGCAATAAAAAATAAATAAAATACGCGTTTTTTTGACTTTACTTTCTGAAATTACAAACGGATATGCATTAAAAATCTCCCATTAAAATTTTTTATAAGTGATTCTTAGATCGCCACTTATCGGGTTTTTTTTAAAGTTAGGACCACATTTTCTGCCGATGAGGATATTTATAAGTTATAAGCGAAAGGTATAACACTAAATTTCGAAATGAGGTAGTCTATAGTTTGTAAGCATCCGGTAATAAAGGATTTTTTGATAGGCCCAGATTAAGGAATTTTAAGCGAACGAAGCCGCAGAAAACAACTAGCATATTTAAATAGAAATAGCTGGCTGTTATACCGGAGCCACACATAGCTTCATTTGAATGTTCATTTCAATGATCATGTAGTGTGGCCGGGGACTTTGTGTAGCTGCCCAAAGTTTTGTATAACTGTGTAGTCTTCAAGGACTATGATGTACAAACACTTTGAGCTATGTCTGGCTCCGGCATAGCATTTAGCTTGATTCATATGTAATAACCAAAAGGGAAGATTCAGGCCACGCAGTGGCAAGAAACGGCGCAGGACGAAGAAATGACGTCACTTAGTCTCCGAGGCGAAGACACTGCACCATCCCAGTAAGTAACAAGGAAAGATTTTTGTCAAATAAAGAAGAAGACGATGCTGAACTGCTTTTAAACTTTGTATACAATATGTACAGATTACTCACAAATATATCCGCCTCCATACGATGAGTCCCACGTAAGCGAGGGCCACGATACTGCAAGTGACTGCAACCATGATCCCAGCAGCGACCCCTATGTTTTCGCCGCTCATCTGAACATTTTGCATTTTCTGAGAATCCTTAAGTACCGGTTCTTCGGCTGTAATAAATAAAACGACGATTTTAAGACATTTTTTATATCTGTACGTATAAAATGATAGATATTGATCGTGTATCACATAAGTGCTGAATGAATTTTGTTATATATTTTTTGAATTCAGTTACCTAGATATTTATCATTTAGGAGAACTTTATGCACATCTTGGTTTATCGCAGGACTTTTACCCATAGTTTATTTTTACCTTTTTGATACGCGAACCTGGTTTGGGGCCCAGAGTGGTACTTAGCTGATGAAAATAGATCAAGTTCGTCCAACACACGACATAAAGATTGTTAAGACCAAAGTTATAGAGAATTAAATTTGCTACAACTTTGGTCATTCGCCTTAAATTCAAAATGGCGGCAAACGCGTTGTCGGGATTTGCTCGAGTTTTTGAATTTAGACTATTAATGACTCCCTAAACATTGCAACAATGGGTATGTTTCGAAATGCACTGCTAAGTGCTCACGCTGGCGGTGTTTTTTCCTTTTAGGAACGGAACCCTAAAATAACGTCGTTTTTTTTTATAAATTACATGCAAACATGACAAATTCAACTTTACCATTTTATCTTACTATACATGTAAGAACTAACTCTTTTAACCGAAAAAACAATGGTAACAAAAGATCCAGAAGCGTCGAAGCTTGTAGCAGACGTGGGAAGGCGGCGGGTTTGAATAGAACCTACACCTGTACGTTTCAAGAAATATTCCTGAAAGAAATTTTACTTGCAAGTACATATATATTATAGCTTTCATCTTTATTATATCACTTTTGCACTTATATTCTACAATAGTTAGATACTATTCATCGTAAATTTAAATTAAATTAAACATCTATTGAGGCTGTTTAAAAGCACTGACAAATGTATAAAAACGAGCTGTATTATAAATACCTGTTCCAGGATATGAGTCAGTCACTTTGTGGCTATACGCTATTAGCGAAATGCTTTGCGTCAGAGCTTTTAGCAGACCGAACTCAATTAACCCCCAATAATTTTAGTTGAAGGGTCAAAAATTGAAAATAAATTTGTTATCATTTTCATAAAATAATTTTTTTATTTATTTCGATTTGTATGTATTTATATATTTAAAAAAAAATATGTAACAGGCGTCTTTTACCGATAACACATGCATTTAGTTGTCTACCTTAGGAACAGTCGTCTGCGTGTCGTGTAGTTCTATATATATAATTATATAAAATTTAATAGTTAATACAAATTAAAAGGCAATAAACATAAGTTTTGTTTAATTACACCAGTTAACTAACTGATAAGTTACTTTAAAAAAAGAATTAAGCGTAAAGCTAGTTAGGAGTGGGCGAAGAAATAGACTTGTAATTGGATGTTTTTATTTTGTAGGATTTCATTCGATTTCATGATCCTTCTACCAAAAATAGTGTATTGAGGTTGTAAACTAAACGATCATGTAACCAAGTTAGAGATCGTAGGCCCTAGCACGAACATTTCGAACCATTTGGAGTCGACAAGTCGACTGAAAATATTCGGGCTATGCCCGTAGCGAATCCTTCTTAGCGTCAACGTGGGTTACATTAGTATTGATTAAAAGCGTGAGACGATAAAGACTTGCCTTCTCTGAGCCTAACACGAACATTTTAATCATAAATACAGTCGATACGTCGACTTCGAACGGTTCGAAAGGTTCGTGCTAGGCCCTCGCGTGACGTGTGTGATTGTGTGAGATCTTCTAATGTGTTTACAATAAGAAAACACAACATTCGATGTCACTGGATGTTGTTGACCGCAACTTGTTGGCAAATTATTAAGGAAGTTCTTTACCCTTTCTTTTATGAACGCAAATAAAGTGACAAATTTGATAGCAAAGCGTAACTATGAATGTAATTTATTTGGTAATAATGTTTCATTCGAGGCATTGCAAAAACAAGAGAATACATACATATATGTATTCTCATACATACATATATTTTATTTCTAATGGAACGGGATATAAAATTAATTCTCTTTCATAAAAAAGAAATCAAGTTTAAAGTAGTTAGAATAAACAATTAGTTAAAAGTGAGGGGGGCTGAGACGGGATTTCATGAATTTCATTATTGTAAAGGTATTTCACATATTCATTTTCATTATTGTAAACGTATTTCATCTGTGAAACATCACTCCTACTTTATTTCATCGGTTTTATTGGTAATAACCTCGAGTTTTCACTTCATGAACACGCAAAATGTAAGCTGCCACACAACTGCATTTTTCTACACTTATTTAAGTTTAGCTCGTAAAGTGCCTTCTAAAAACATGGTATCAGAATACATACGGTTTAAGTGCATAAAACATGCCTAACCCCTAATTTCAAAAAATTAAAGGTGAATAAATAATATTGGAATAATAATAGCACGAACCTCGATTGTGTAAAGTATATTTATATTAAAGACGTTAGTAGAATAAATGCACCGTCACAGTTAAGAATAAACAGATTTCAACGTTGCCAATACGTATGAATTTATTTAACTTGTCTCTCAGAAATCCGAGAGTGCTTAGGCCCTGACATTGAAGCGTCATAATATCACCTCGCCTCTGCTGATGTCAACTTGATTGATGGTGACAGAAGACATCAAAAGAACAAAGTCGGTAGTGAAACATTATAAATAAATTAGGATTTAAAATACACCTGGGGTGAGCACATTTTGAATAGTGCTGCGATGGATATACATATGTATCTATACAGTTCAGTCAGATCACGTGTTGGAAGAAGAAACCCTTTTATAATTATAGAAACCTCACAAAAACTCTGCGAGTACTATGCAATAGCAATATTGTCACGTCAAGTGATGACATTGTGGTCGCGTTTCGTTCATCGGTAAAGCATTTGTGAGCCTCCTGACTAACTTAGGTGAACCGTCTGAGCAAATTGTAACTGTACGTGTAATATAAAAAAAAAAGAATGAATATCAGAGCCATACTGTATGCGTAGGTGACATTAAAACGCTTGATGGGCTGACCTTGACGAAAAGACGATGGGTGGTATATGCCAAGCGGTTATTTCCATTTGAGACACATTACGCTTTAGGAACAAATGTGGTAGCAATCTTTAACACTGCAGAAACAAAAAAGAAGATAAAAAATTCACTATGGATTAAAATAGAACAGCTATATAGAAATGCCTTTATATATGCAGTGACGCATTTGTGTTGTTAGCTCTTGAAATGCGGGGCACTTTAAGATAGTTTTGTTTGTCTATTTACAAAACAATCATAATATAAAGGTGAGATTATAAGGCCAGAACGTGATTTTTCATTAGAATGTGGAGCTACCAGACTAGGGAATCACGTGCACCCTAGAGTGAACCACAAAAAAGTAATATTTGTCTAGTTTTTTGATACTTAATACTTTTCGACTGCGCAGTGGTGGGCAACGCGCGGCCCGCGGGCCTTTCGAGGTGCGCGAACCCTATATTTGCGGCCCGTGACTGTTATCTAATGGCAATGTAATTTTTATCAATAAATAATAATTGCATTACACGAGCGCAAAGTTTTAAATTTAAAGTAAATAGATAACTGGACACCTATTTCCAAATATTTTTTTTACAAGATTGGCCCACCAACATCTAATTTCTTAACAAAGTGGCCCTTGCCTGCCAAAAGGTTGTCGACCTCTACTTTACGCGCAAGCAATTCACTCGAGACACTACCGACATCCTATCACTAGAGTCTGATGCTCTTTTCCTGAAGGTTCCTAAGTTGTATCAGTTAATGAGGCAGTTACAATAGATCTTACTGGTCGCAGTAACGATAGGGCCTCTTGGTCTGCCTCAAAAAAAAAAAAAAAAAGTTGTATCAGTTGAGGAACACCTGATCTGACAAGTGATTCCACAGGGTGTTATGCGAGGCAAGAAAGTCGCACAATTATTTTGGACATAGAGGCGATAGACATTAACTCTTTCGAGTTCTGACGTGATGTCAGTTGGTGAAATTCAGCTGCCACTATTAGCCCAAAAAATTCCTCGGCACACACCCATGATATATAAGGTAAAATTGAGCCTCAACAGGTCAACGGTCGAAAGGATGGACTGTAATGGGCAAGGTACCCAATTCAAACCCTATCCTACTCGAAATATAAGCTTTTAATTTAAGCTAAGTAGGAGGGGAAACGGGAATATTAGACATACCTGAGAAGTATCGCTAATATTATTTAAAAAAATATATTAAAGAGGTCTACGGAATATTCCCTTGAACCGTTACTTCTTTGTTTAATGAGATTGTTATATACCAGCCATGATTTTTACCATTCTTTATTTTTTTTTATTCGACACACAGCACAAGAGACAAGAAATATTGCTTAAAATTAATTTAAATATATTTAAAAAATTACATTTTAAAATAATTATCCTCAAGTTATTTTTCCTTCCTTAATATCTTTGATAAACATTGACCAATAGTATACTTTGATGATAATAATTTTTAAATAAACTGTGGGTCTCTATCAAGAGTGTTAATTAAATTAATTTAGATAGAATCAGACGTTACTTTTCAGAAATTAACGACAAGCAAGAAAAAGTTAATTGCTTTGCAACAATCCTCAAATAAGGAGATAAAATTAGCTTATCTATATCAAAAATCCTAAGACTGCACTGATTCTCTTGATTAGTTAAAACACTTCCAATATCTTTTAACAAAGAAATTGTTATATGTAAAAAACTTCCCTATAAAAAAGTTAGTTACCCGACCTTACTACAAGATACAGGGCATGTCAGAAAAAAAGCTTTGGAATGGGAAATATATCACAAATAAAAATTAGGCAGTTTCACCACTTCCAATTAAATATAATATAGTTATATACCACAATAAATGGAAAAACAATTATATAAAAAGTGGGCGGTCCAGCTGCATATGCTAAGGCATACTATTTAATTTTACTTTATTGCACTACTTAACAAAATTATTGTAGTTTTTTTTATTATTTACCTTAATACCGTTTATAAGGTTCCCGAGCCTTATTTATTTAACTGCTTTAATCCTTAATTAATTAATATAAAAATTTTAATTTAGAAAAAATTATAAATTTATTACAGTTATAATACACAACAGCCAATAACAAATAAGACTTAAACGTGAATATAAGTGTTACATAAATATATTTTTTTTAATATAAAAAGTATCTCTTACCTTCAATGTTATATTAAAAAAAAAATTAAATCACCTCTCGAAAATAACACATTAAACGAACATTTGAAACTAGGCGGCAATTTGATAACCAAAATAATGAGAGAGTTTATTACTGCGGAAAATTGAAACGCGATAAGAGGGAAAATAAAAATCGTCTAATGCAGATAGCTCTACACAGACTATTCATGGCTTCGAGTTCATACTGTCGTCTGACAATGACAGTACAGCGGTCAACTCAATATCCGTCAACACTACAGAGTAAATAAATATATAATTCAAAAGTATAGATGAAAAGTTGTCAAACTGACATTTAACTGCAATTGGCTTGTTGTAATCAGAGTCATAAACAAAATTATAACATTACCTCAGATTAATTTGTAGACTAAGTATCTTATTCTCTATATATAGTGTTATAGTGTAGAATTATTGCTTAATTATTATATTATAAGTTGTGCCATGAGCTTAAAAGAAGACTCTAGGATAATGATCGAGTGTATAGGGCACAATACGGGATAATAACGTTTTTATAGCTGACTGTTAACCATAGAACCTTATTTATAAAACGATATACATAATTCCATTGAGTTTGAGCTCGTAAAGTTCGTCTTGACGAGTCTTATCTTATCTTAAGATGGTATTCAGGGTCTGTTCATAGAGCTGGAAGGTGACCATAGGAATTGATTTATAAAACGATATAAACGTATCGATTTTGGGCTCGTTTGACTCGTCTTGGCCAATAGTTTGTTTTAGTAATATCCAGTATCTGATGATGGAGCTGAATGGTGACCATAGAGATCGACATATCCATCGAGTTTGGCCTCGATTGATTCGTCTTGTGGCGTACTTTGTGTTTCGATGATTTTCAGGGTCTGAAGATGAAGCTGGGCGGTGGCCAAAGAATATCAGTAATAAAACTTCATAAACGCATGGAGGTAGACAAAAATTGAATAAAAAACTTTAAAAAGAACTTATAAACTGTTCCTTTAAGACTTTTACAGTCAACTCACAACATCATTACTCAATTTACATCGTATAAAGGCTTGTCGTTAGATTTAGCTGTGTCGATACAAGTAAATTAAAATAATTCATTGATTTTAAGGTACTAACGTAGGTTGCGTACGTAATTTTTAACGCCAACGCAGCTACAGATATCACAACTTTGTCACGAATAGGTTAAACTAAGATCAAATAGGGATCTCTTGGTAACTCGTGGTTAATTTTTTATTATTACTCACAAGAAGCATGTGCCTGCGAAAAACAACCGCAGCAGATTTGTGTTGCTTTCGTTGCTTAACCTTGACATAAGTTATAATATACTAAAATGTGTTGCGTTGGCGTTAATATATAAGTACCGATTTTATTTAAAACTAGGTAAATAAGACAACTTAAAACTCGCGACAAGGTTTTATAGCATTTAATTTTATTTTATAGCATTCAAAAGAGTTTGTAAAAGTCTACTTGAATAAATTATCATTTGAATTTAAATTAAGTAATGACGTTATAAGTTTATGGTGAAAGTTTAAAAGGAAAAGTTCATTTTATTAATTTTAGTACTTAAAAATATAAAATATTTTTTTACTTCAAATTTATTCATAATTTATTAAAAAAAACACATTATCCAGAATATATATATATATATATTTATATTTATATATATATATATACATAATATAACTTTTTAAAATAATTTAATTATTATTAATTTTATAGAATTTTGATTTATTTCCTTGCATTTTTTTTTGAGAAAAGCACCGTGTAAGCTTCGGCAGAAACAACAATTGCCTAACTCGAATTTTCAAACTCTGCTCGTCCTGCAATTGGTCGTTTTGTGCACCTCGGCAACAATGTACTATTTCTCTAACATTACAAACGAATGAGTCGAAACGGTTCCGTCACGTTCCGTTAAAAGACCGTATAAATAATCCAGATTTATGCAATTAATTACAAATGGTAGCCTTTAAAAGCGTATTTTTGTAGCGTTTGCCTCAGTTTTGCGTTCAGCGGTTTGACTAGTTTCGCATTTTATAATTACTTATTATTTTTAGTAATAGAGCTCCTATTATTTCACCTTTATTTATTACGGTGAGTAACAAGTATCCCTGTGACATTCGACTAGTTTCGTATTTTAGAATAACTGTTTAGTAATAGAGCTCCTATAATTTAGCCTTCATCTACTACGGTGAGTTTATTTGCCTATTCTATTTTGGCGAAATTTCCAGGCAATCTTTAAATTTGTCCTGTGGGTGATCTGATAAAGTTTTATATACCCAATTGACATATTAACAACTGTCTTTTGAAATTCTATGTTGTCTTTCGTTGTACAATTTTTAATTTGAGATTCCACTTAAGGGAATTATTACAGTTTAGATTTACAATTAGCTCCTTTAGATTGCAGTGCATCAAGATTCTAAGAAATATATTTACTCATGTTAATATACATTTAAAATACATTTGCAAATTATTATCCTAAATTTCTACTATAAAATCAACTTCTGAAGCTGAACCAGGAAATCCTGTGCTTCAGCTTCAGTGCCTCAACCCCAGATAAATTTTATTTAATAACTTTACTAAAACAGTAACAAACGTATTAAATAAATATTAGTAAAATGTAACTTAAATATGTAATATAAATATATAGTGTGTCCCGCTCTGAAATATATATGTGAGTGTGTGTAATTTATGTGCGTGTGTGTGGCGATGAAAGAGAGGGTGTTTTTAAAAGAGTGTGTGTATGTTAACTTCTGTGTAGGATAGGAAGATATTTTTAGGTTCAAATTTAGGTATAAATATAGGTATCACATCTAAGAAATATTTGTTTATTTTAGGACACTTAACAAATTTTCTGCGTCATAATATGTTAAACTATTTAGATAGGTAGTGATTACTTTTTTTTAATTATTTTTATTCGGTGGGTAGGTGTGCTCTTTTTCATTAATTTTATCATATAAATAATATAAATAAGGAAAAAACCTATTTATAAATGATGTACTAAACTTATTTGTCCTTTTGACAACACTGTAATTTCTACGCTTGTGTATAAACTAATAAAATGAAAAGTTTTCTTACTGAGAGAACTTCACATTCTTGATACAGCAAACTTGTCGGATACCTAAAAGGACAATGAGACGAAACTTTTAATATTGCCCGTTACGCGACTTCAATTTTCATTCGGTGTGTTTTAGAGGCTCCTCTCCAGGACAAAATGCAGTAGCTTATTAAAGATTGGCATAAGACCAAATATATACTTTTCATCATTACGGGTTCTACATGTCTCAGGTTTTTAAACATATACATCATTTTATATAAATTAGAGCACAGAATTTCTGTGTTTTTTAAAATTCAGGTTGTAGTTGACTATTATACCTAAGTACTTTATAAATTCAACTCTTTCTAAAATAGAACAAGAGCTATTATTTTTTTTTTATTTATATTTATTTTTAAATGAGAATTTTTTGGTTGGTTATCAGTTCGCCTTATTGAAAAGGTAATGTTATAATAAATATTCTGTTTTATTTATATTAAGTGATAGTATATTATTACGTAAACAGTTGGTAATAACAATAAATCCTTCCTGAGCCGCATCATACACCTCCTGCCATGTATCCGCTGTAAATACAAGGGCAGTGTCGTCTGCATATGAAATAATTTGCCCTCCACGCATTTGTATACGTATGAGAAGATCCATAAACACAAGAAAAATTGTAGGTCCCAGAATGCTGCCTTGCGGAACTTCATATTCAATTGGCCGATCATAACTATAGTATGAATCTACTTGAACACATTGATACCTGCCTGACAGATAGTCTTAATAGATCTAACTGAAGGCCAATATTTTCTAATTCTTGAATCAAAATAGGAATCGACACGGTATCAAAGGCCTTTGCCAAATCAAAAAATTTATTATTTCCAAATACAGCACTAATCTAATATTTATATTTTTTTCTAGAAGTTTCGATAATGATGATAAAATAGAGATTGGCCTATAAATTATTATATTAAGATTATGTTTGTCACCATTCTTATATATCGGTCGTACTTCTGATTTTTTCAATTGCTATTCCATCATTCTAATCATCATCATTCAATCATTGCTAAGTCCATATATAGCAGACTCCACTACTTACCAGAAAGCGTCTATATGTGGTGTACGTAACATTTAAAATTGCCGAATTGAAAACCTTAAAATATTTAATATTTAGAAAAATAATTAAATTGAAGTGGAGTTAGAATTTATTTCACGGTGAGTAATATACCGGGTCTCGATAGCTGTAAGGTTAATTGGGTGGACTGATGCCAATAAAGACACGGTTCTAACACATGTCGCATCATTCTGGAAGGTTATGGGCCAATTCATCTACTATTAACTGATAGTATCAGGCATTGCTTTGCGGAAATCCATGACATGCATGAAAAACTAAACTACTTGGCTATCAGGAAATATACTTTACAAAGGCAAACTTTAAACTCCTAACGTGAAGGAGTCAAGTTCAAATTTCACATAACTTAGCCCGTGCCCTTTTCCAAGGTCCAATCTATTTCTACACCGAAATTCATCAAAATTGGATCAGTGGTTTATTTGTCAAAACGTAACAAACATAGTTACTTACATATTTACATGTATACTAATATATAAAACTGAAGAGTTTGTTTGTTTGTTTGCTTGAACGCGCTAATCTAAGGAACTATCGGTCCAATTTGAATAATTCTTTCAGTGTAGATAGGATTTATCGAGGAAGGCTATATATCATCACGCTAAAATTTAATCTTTTTTTTTACCTAATCTTAAGCGGATGAAGTCGCGGGGACAGCTAGTTTAACATATGTGTTTGTATATTTCGCTGAGGAAATTTACATTTAATGCTTTATCGAGCATTATATTGTAGCAATATAATTTCAATCAGTGTTACAACGTTACCGCTAAGCGGCGCTGATCAATCTCCATACAAATTTAAGTAAACTTTACCAACGCGTAAAAATTAAAAAACTCGCACTAAGCACTCAGTTATAAGGTATTTGTACGTTATAATTTGAAACGATCATATTTTAAATTTGCGAACCCCCAATAATGTAGGATATCATATGAAAGCATCTAGCTGAAATAGAGATCTCCTGGTCAAAATTCGGCCATAAATAAATAGTTTTGTTCGCTATATGTTTATTTAAAGTTATATATTTATTTTTTTAATTCTTAGTACAACTACATTTAATATTGGAAAATGATTACCGTCGCTTCGTTATGACTCTGCTTTGATACAATCTTATCTTAGAATGTATACATGTGTGTATAAAACGTTTGACATTTGTGTGCGTGACATTTTCTTTTAATAATTTAATGTATTTAATTTTAGCTGGCAAAAAATAATACTGTAATTTAGCGGCATCTATGTCTTCCATAGTGTACTTGATTGCAAAGTTAAGGTTTTTGTCTAGGGAAAGGTTTCGAATAAACAGAAAAGTTTTTACCCGTAGTATATACGAAATAGTTCTGCAAAAGTTCAATAGGTGGCACTAGACACACGTAGGAATGGTTCTGAAAATGGTTGTGTAGAAACGCCATCTATCCAGAGTTCTACACGTCTGTACTAGGATAAAAAAATACAATTTTTGCCTATTTCTCTATATATCTATTTGTTGTAGGCAATCTTCGAAATAGCTGGACTGATTTTGCCGAGACTTTTACCAGCAGATAGCTGTTATTATAATGAGTAGTACTGCTTTAAAATTAAGGCAATCCCTTATATTCAAAGGAAATTAAGCAATTAAGTTTCAGGAAAATAGTTAAAAAAGTTCTTACCGTTGAGCTATTGAGGCTCTAAATTAGTAGGTGTACTACCTACTTAGATAGGGCTTGTCCTTCTGTAACTTTGAATATTCTTAATAATGTGTCTTGCTTTGCGGTTTTCTATCTTTTTTTTCTTTACTATATTTTTAATCGAGATCTTTTCTTCAGATAAAATAAACTTTTAAAAAAATTAAAACACAATACAGACAAGTCACAAAAAATGTAAAAATTTTTTGTGACTTGTCTGTATTGTTTTATGTATTATCTTGTAATTGTTTTTTCTTTCTATTTCATTTACTATTCTATTACTATTTTCGGTCTTTAATTTTTCTCCTTCTATTAAACTTGTAAAAAGTTGATGCCTCGTAAGGGCTCGCGTAATTTCCATGTATTATTTTTTAATAATAATAATATTTCTTTGACAGATAACACATAATGGATATGAAGAAAATAATAAATATCGCTTATTGAATTTCACACGGACAAAGTCGCGGGTAATAGTCGTCTAGCCTATAATAATTTGTATCTCCACACGTGTCTAATATACTCTATTAAAGCAATTTATGTAACCGATCTTAAAGAAATCTGGAGCATGGACCATTTTGGTTACAATATTATACGAATAATTGAATATGGCAAAACTTTTTTATATTTAAGGAGATGACATTGCGCCATAATATAACGAGGTATATCGTAAATGATGTCTAAAAATATTCTTAAAAACTAGAACGCATTTGATTTTATTTAACATACCTTATGACCGCGATTTCGTCCACGTGGTTAGTTATATTTCTGAGGAATAATATATAATTTTTTTTTCTCATTTCCGTTGAAAAATTGTAAGTATTCGGAAACAAAATTTAGGTACTCTGGTGCAACTCCATAAAAACCACTGATGCGATTTTAGTAAAATCGCATCAGTTCATTGTAGGTGTGCCTTCAAAAGTGTACTTTTTAACTGTAAAGAATAATTGCACGACGTTGAATAACTAACACATAGCTATATACAATCTCGTCTACTACGAAGAACTACTTGAGCGTGGAAAACTTATGTACAGCGGTATTTGTTAACGAGGGTTCACATACACGCCTAATCTATAGCAGAGGCTTTTCGCGTTTTTCGTAGACAGTTACGATTAATATACAATTCAAAGAGAACTTAAAATAAATCAGGTCACATAAAAGAAAGAGAGAGAATACAGAATGTTTAAAAAGTATTATTTTTTTTTAAATAAATAAAACTCTAGACCAAGTTTTAGTGCTGACGTTTGCATTTGTTATTGAACTTACTTGTGAATCAATTGACCTCCTATTAACGAAAAGTCCATATTTATAAGAAGAGAAAATACATAAGAAACTGTTTTAGATCAACTATTATCTTGGGATTAGAATGGTTTAGATACATGACAGTTATAGTTTAGTTTTTTTTATTTGATAACAAATGAGCGCTATATTATAATTTGTTTTATTATAATGGAAAACAAAAACCGAGTAATAAATAGAAAATAACACATAGAAAAGCGGGAGTGTCCTTTGCCCATTTGTGGGAAAATATTGGTTAACTCAAAAATATACAAGAAAATTAACTTAAGCTAATTCTTACTTAAAAATAATTAAACTTCTTTATCTACGATTTTTACTGCCCATTTCCTTTTTATTTTTTCTGGTATTAAACAACAACCAACCCGCCCTGGCTTCGCTTGGATGCAATGTGGATATGCACATAGCCTTTGCTATTGAGGCTCAACGTTATAAGGTATGGACTGAAATCCGCAAGGTTACTAAACTTATATTAACATTTTGTAGTTAAAACAAAAAAGTAATCAATATTGAGTATTATTTTTTAAATATATGATAGAGTGAAAAGTTTGTAACATTTTATAAGAAGACTAGTTGTTACCCACGACTTCCGCCGCGTAAAATTAGGTGAAAAATTTTAACATGATGATATATATTCTATCCTTCTTCGATAAATAAGCTATCTAACACTAACATAATTTTTTCAAATCCGACTTGTAGTTCCTGAGATTAGCGCGTTCAAGTAAACAAACAAACGAGCAAACAAGCTAACTCGTCAGATTGATGATACATACTTCATTACTAGTTATAGCTCTTTACTTCAGTTTTGTTATCTTTCTATACTTTTAAAAAAATAATCTCCCATTAGTTCTTACACTATCATGTGTGAAGATTGAAAACAATGGAATAGGGTCCTTTGGCGGATTTGTTAAGTGACTCGACGACCTCTGTATACTCTCCTATTCTAATATATAAAAGTGATGAGTTTGAACGCGCTAATCTCAGGAACTACTGATCCGATTAAAAAAAAAATTCAATGCTAGATAGCCCATTCATCGAGACCAGAGGAAAATGCTTTTGGCTATATATCGTCACGCTAAAATTATTCGCTTAATTTTACGCGGAGTAAGTGGCGGATCGTAACTAGTTTATTGTAAGATTGTGTCAAAGCGTAGACATGAAGGTAGAAAAATAATTGAAAATTATTACAATGTTCGACCACCAGTCGATCTCTAGTAGAGATATATATATCATAATAATTTTTAACATTTATGCTCAGACAATATAATAGATTAATTATTTGATATGAATAAAACTGCGCGAGTGTAAATGATAGAATATGAGAAAATTATTTGTAAAACTTTCATTCTAGAACATATAGAGTTACATGAAATTCATAAGACCTTGACCGAGATTTTTGGAAAGAAACAACAGTCAAAAATGAGGGTTTCAAACGCAATCATTATAAATTAATGACGAAACGCGGACCCGACAAAATGTGCTTGGGTCTCCTTAAAAATTTCAGGACTACATTTTTTTTTCTATCTAAAGAGTAGGTTTCTAACCTACGAAGGATTAAAATAGCGGATATCGAAACCAATAATAAGTAGAATTCTTAAAATATTATTAATAATGATTAAGTTATTATAAATCGATTAAATATAATATAATAACATTATGATCTACTTATAACGAGTACGTCGATATTTCGATATTTCGCGTACATGGCACGTACTCGTTATATATCATAATATATAACGATATAACAGGTCATAATGTTATTAGACCATGAAAACTAAAGTTTAAAATCCTACTTTTTTTTTTAAAAGAATATTAGGAATACATTTTAGGTATGTCTAATATTCCCTTTTTCCCTCCTACTAAGCTTAAATTAAAAGACTTTGTATTACTACTTAAATTGTAAATAATAAATAAATCTTGATTCTTGAATCGAAAAATCTACACTGACGACATCAGGGAAGAATTCTCAATGAAATTTGTTAAAACATAATTTAGGTGACATTACAATAATATAATAGGTTTATATGATACAATTAAATATAATAATAATTGATTTCGATGTTATTTTCTTTTATTTTTTTTTATATTTTGTCAATAAACAAAAAGTAAACAAAAAGATATCGCGGGCCATTCGGGCCGATAGTGAGAGACCCCAATTAACCCTGTCTTCTTTCAACTATAATCGCTGCAAATTTTTGGTATAGTACTGCGAAGAAATCGACCTCAGTAAGTTCAAGCATTTCTATATATCTTAAACTAGTTGTTACCCGTGAATTCGTCCACGCAAAATTAGGTAAACAATTTTAGCGTGAAGTTATACAGCATATAGACTTTCTTTATAAATGGGCTATCAAACACTGAAAGAAGAAAGAAAGAATTTTTCAAATCGAACCAGTAGTTCCTGGGATTAGCGCGTTCAAGTAAACAAACAAACTATTCAGCTTTATATATTAGAATGTATTCTACGGATGCGCGTAACAAACTTTTCAAATCTCTTAAAATTCATAAAGGTAATACATAAACCTTATGATGCGCTACTTATTAACAAATAATAACCGCTGAGCTGCGAACTTACTTTTTCTACTTAAGTAAAAACAGTCAGAGTAAAAATAAGACCAAAATAATAGTAAAACAAACTCTTTATGTAATATACTGTTTGTGTGTATCAGATTCAGCTATCATAACCATACTTAAATTAACTTACCTTTCACTTAAAATATTGCACCAAAACGTATCGAGAGCAATCGCTTGAAAACCCTCACTATGCGTGCCGTCTCAAGCAACGCCGCCTTCTGTATCCGACTCTTGATCCAACCATCACGCGAGAGCCTCTTAAGATGACGTTCGAGGCTCTTTGCTATGAAACCATTAACGGAAAAATCTATTATTATATTAAAAATTTGTTCTTATTATTAACTTATTCTATTATAATAATCTTTCGGAACGCCCAAATCAAAAGTTATATCAATCTCTGTTAAATCGGGATCACTGTATTATCCCCATATTAAGATCGACGCCCACGGGCCATCGTTTATATGGAAATACAATTTTCGCTTTCGAAACTATGAATGAACTTATATAGAGCTTTACGGGTCCCTTCTTCTATATCCCGTACCATGGTAAGTGGGAACTCGTAGGAGGCAAACATCGCTTAGTATCTCCTCTACATTCTGTAGTCATTGTGATGTCTTACTGCTACATTTAGCATTCTCTATCTATTGATAGATAATAGTAAAGATATCCCCTGTAAAGTTCCTAACCCAATTTCTGTAAAACTTTTAATTGTAATTAAATTTTTGCCAATTCCCCTATTCATGTAAAAAACTATAAATTTCAATTCCAAAAGAAGAAACTGGAACTACAAAGAGCGATAAAATATAAAATCAAATATGATTACTATAATATAATAAGAAATGGCACGAGAATCAGCCCATGGCGTGTAAATTTATTTGAAAAAAAAAAAGTAAAGACATCATACTATGAACGTCGTAGTCAGCCAGGATTAACGCTACAAAAAACAGTTCAGCAATGTCTGACTGCGGCAGTTACACAAAGCTATTACATCGAAAAATGGTTCGCTATAGTTGTTTATTCTATGTTAGTTATTTTTGTATGTAATACGTGGATTGAAAACCTTTCCACGCTTGTGCCGTGGCTGTTTGATAAACCAGTTCCCTCACAAGGCGACCTCGTTCGCAGCTCGCCCAATAATTAAAGCGACTTATTGGTTACTTGTTCTCCATTCCTACGCATTGATATACATAGATTATGACCCGCTACTGTAACTCTAAGTGCTTGGCTATTTCCATTATTGGACTCTATCATGTTTTTACACTTATAGTATAACAAAAGATTTTTTAATAGACGACAGATGATAAATGTCATTAACCTCGAAAGATTAGCCACGCGTTCGTTTGTTTTGTGCGTGTCTTTAAATTTAATGTTTTAAACTTCACAACTTCAATCTCAAAAGGCATCTTAAGTTATTCCAATATTATTTTCTTATTAATTTCCTAGGTTTTAAAAAATAATATAATAAGAAGAGTATTTATTTTGTTTGACTTTAAAGCAAATATAAAATTTACATTAAATTGTAGATTAATTAATTTGACTATTCATAATTGTAACGCTATATTATCTATCGCAGCCATTTAGTCCTCTTGCGTGCAGGAGACTTAAAATACCGACTCTGATCGGGGAACAAACGTGAAGGCGCGCGAACTCCGCCAAAACCGTCCACATTATCGTTCACGCCGGTTTACGGAGTTTCACGGCACTACCGTGGAGCCGCCATAACGACCTTAATGGACTTTTTAAAGGTTGTCTGATAAAAAAGACAAAATACTGATCGCAATATTACTTAAAGTGGTACGTAAGGGAATACACATTTCTCTTAAAACAGTAGACTCTCCGTTATAAGATATAAAAAGAATAAAAAGACTACTTAAGAAAGTACATTCTAGGCAAGCGCGCTCCACCATAGACCGCATCTACACTTTATCAAGTGTGACTACGGTCAAGCGCTTGCCTATATCCAATAAAAAAAAAAATTGACTTTCAGTGTTAGATAGCCCGTTTATCGAGAAAGGCTATAGGCTATATATCATCACGCTAAAATTGAATCTATTTTTTTTTACACAATTTTACGCGGACGAAGTCGCGGGCACGGCTAGTCTTATAGTAAAATGTATACATATGTGTGTAAATCATTTTTCATTGGTGTGCGTGAGGATTTATTTTAATAATTTAATGTATTAATAACGCATATTTTATAAAAATACCGAAAGTATTCGCTTCACGCATTAATATATAAAACATACCGAATATTTGACTGGCCCGTTGGCGCAGTGGGCAGTGACCCTAACTTCTACTCCGGGGGTCGTGGGTTTCATTCCCGCCGGGACGGGTTAATCCAACTAAGATTTTAAACGCGAAAGTTTGTCCACATGGATGTATAGATGTATAAATGTCTGGATGTATGTTTGACGCTCTTTCACGGAAAAACTACTGAATGGATTTTAATAAAACTTTATAATAATATACTTTATACATTGAAATAACACGCAGGTTATAAATTATAAAGATGTTTCGTGAATTGTCCAAAATATAACGATAATTTTTTTTATATAATAAGGGGCATACGAGCAGCCGGCTTTCACCCAAGTTACTAACGGCGCCCATGGACAACTGCAACACCAGAGGGTCCGCAGATGCGTTGCCGGCCTTTATAAATGTTAAGTAAATAGGAGAAAATTCTGCCATCTGCGAGCTATTCTGGAATGCGCTGCAGAAACCGTTAGAGTTACACATATAATATAGTGTACTAGCCGAGCCCGGCGACTTTTTCCTTTCCGCTTTTCCTTTGCCATTCCTTTTTCATTATAAAATCTTGTCCTAACAATAACGAACACAACAAAAAAGAAATTATCCAATTTGGTGCAGTCGTTTGGAAGTTATGCACGTGCATACATTTCAGTGACTCATTTTCATTTTCGACTATAAATTGAGATGTAAGGTATCCTATCTTTCAAGTTGGACCAAACTGCACACGGTGTGCAAATTTGATTAAAATTGGTTGAGTAACTTAGGAGTGCATCGAGGACAAACATTTGAGAGTGCATTGCAAGGAATTCATAGATGATTTAAAAATACCAAAGGACCAGATAGATGGCGCTGTTGATATATATCCCAATTCTATACATACACGCGATAATCTCAGGAACTACTGGTCCGATTTGAAAAATTCCTTCAGTGTTAGATAGCCCATTTATCGAGGAAGGCTATAGGGTATCTCAGTGCTGAATGGAGATAACGAATTAAATCTTAGATTTACTGATAGAGGACGTTGGAACGAAGTTGTCTGTATCATTAACTCACTTTAGGCCCAAAACTTATTTGGTCAGCTTATAATTAAGCGTGCGATGTAGTCGCATTATGAAGAAAGTAGGTAGGCATTTATTTTAAGGATAACGTTTCCTTTAAAAAAGGATTAACGAATGTGATAAATGCGCCCTGGCAACAATGTCCAGACTAAATACGCAGGTTAAAAATAAATAATTCGTAAATAATCCTATAATGTTTCACGACAGTGGCAGCGCCTGGCATAATCCTATTAAAGGCGTATTAACGGTTAATGGCTATAATAGGCAGTTTATTTTTAATGTTAGAAATTTTACTTAAGTTATATTTAATACGCACAGTCACTTTATTCTAGAGTTATATAAGAGGCCGTATAGATAATTGACAAGCATAAACACAAACTGACCTAACTCAAATTTTTGGGAAATCGCAAAAAACGTTTTGTCATTTATAATTAGTTAAAAACGCCGTTATATTAACAAATTGTGTATTTTAATAATAGTTAATGAAGTGTTTAATGGTATTGAAATGTTATTTTAATGATATTTTGTTATTTGTTTGATTTTTGACTAAAAACTTAGTTTAGTTAAAAACACAAAAATAGCTGTGTCTCAGTTTTGGATGGAGATATCGGAATAATCCTTAGATGGGCAGATAGAGGACGTTGAAACGAAGCTGCCTGCGTCATTAACTCACTTTAGACCTTAAAAAACTTCATCGGTCAGTTTATGATTGAACGTGCGATATGTTCAATGCCAAAAATATTGAAAGTGTTACTGATTTTTTGTAGGTCCTATATAAAGGACAATGCCCATCTGTAATCGAGACGTCTTAAATGTTAATGTATTTAATTTATGTGCTCCTATAATGTTAGATTAATGTAGGTGCAATCCGTAAAGTTCCGCTTCAATCTTAGGATTTCACAGGATTTTTTCTGCCCTAAATAATATTTTGAATATTTTGTTAAGTTTTTTATTATTTTAATTAAGTCTACAGTTTATTTTAAAAGTATACATTATCCTACTTATATTATAAGACTGCAGTGCTTTGTTGACCCAATAAAGTTTTCTTATTTCTTATTAAATAGTTTTTTAATGTTCTGTACCAGTCACTAGCAACTTTTGTAAAGGAATGGGACCTACAAATAATTGTACCTCATTCATTCTTTCCTTCATTCATTTTAACATTTAAAAGTTACTTGGAGGGAAAACCACAATATTAGGCAAACCTATTCCAGTATCCTGTGAAAGAAATATTGCCGCGCTGCTTCAAAAACAACAATATTCAGTTACCCTAAGCTGAAACGGTCGGTGTTTTGCCAAAACTTCAGCAACTCAACGTGTGTAACTAGTAACCGTTCGAAGCGTTAAAACGCTCCAGCTTAGCGATATAATAATGAAAAACAGAGGGCCTTGCACGAACATTCTGTATACATAGTTTTACTTACATTTACGTGCGAAACCGACCGTCGTTTAAACAACTTAATGGCTAAGTATTGCTGGCACGAATGAAATCAGAACTCGCACGTATCGAGTCCTAGAGGTTACGGACATAAAAGCCTTGTAAAATGGATCTTTATTTGAAGATTTGTTTCGAACGTAAAAGTAAGTAAAACTAGCTAGAATGTTTATTTTTATTTTATTTATTTTGACGAACCAACAGCATTTTACAATATATAATAAGTGTACAATTATGGAGTCCTTAAATTCGTTATAAAGAGGTCGTTCGCAAAAAATGTTCGCATTGTAAAGGTATATTTTATATTGACTCTTATGGACAATTCAAGGGGATGACGAAGATTTTGTTAAATCGAGGAAGTCGTTATATTGAGGTACGTTATATTAAGGTTGCACTGTATTTTTATTTCGGTCGTTTTGCATATTGATAAGTCGCGTTTAAAAAATTTGTAAGTATAAGGCGTCCTAATTGAAGGTCGCGCGATCGCATCGTCTTCAATTATACCACTTCTTAGACATCAATCTGCTTAATCGCACGTTACGCATTAATTTCCCTCGCATCGCGCATTTGCATTCTATTAGAACGCCTACGTCATACGTGTTTATCTATACTTAATTTTATACAGAGGATAGATTTTAATATAATTTTTGCATTAAAGGCTCTGAAAGTAATAGACCTATTTGAAAAATTTCTCACATGAGATCGGCGTGAAGTGGCGGCAATGCTGTCACGTCTAGTGATGGTGTTGTTGTCGCGTTTCGTTCGGTCTGTGAGACTTCCCGGTGGCCTAAACTCGTCATTAAGGCCCGGCAGCGCATCTGCTGGCCTTCTGGTCGTGCAGATGTCCATGGACGTCAGTAGGCACTTAGGTGCCTGCTGCCTGCTCGTTTGCACATTCTAACATAAAAAAATAATAAATTATTACTCCATAACCGAGCAGAAAAGAAGGCTTTTCTGCTTCGAACAAAAACAGTGCAATAATGTTGCGAGTGAAGCTTCAATACTGCACTGTTTTTAATTTTGACATAAATTTACCACAGATGTTTGAAAATTATATAAAATGTATGCAATGGTGATTAGCTGGCAGTAGGCACCTAAGTGCCTACTGACGCCCATGGACATCTGCACGACCAGTTAGAGAACACGGTCGGGCAGAACAGCGTCTGCCGGGTTCGCTAGCACTCAATACATTTAAAAACCCAAAAAAAGTTAATGTACAGGTAAGGTGTTTTCTCTATAGGTTTACAAATGTATGTAACTTTAAAAGCCGTTGAATGATGTGAACATGAGGATATTTTTCGTCATCCTCTTTGAGTAGACGTTATGTCATAAGACTTTCAATCCAAGCGGTATTTGAATTTTATGTGAATAAAATATTTAAGAGTATTCAACATAACATATTTATTGTTCTTATAAAAGCTTCCCTAAATCTATACTTATATATAAAGCTGAAGAGTTTGTTTCTTTGTTTGTTTGCCTAAATGCGCTTATCTCAGAAAAGTTCTTTCAGTATTAGGTAGCCTATTTATCGGGGAAGGCTATAGGCCGTATATCATCACGCTAAAATTTTTCACCGAAATCTTCGCCTACTGGGGTCCTGGTTTGTAAGGGACTGCTCAAAACCCAACTCATCTCCTAAACTAAAACCTGAAAAAATTTAAGTGTTAATTAAAGAAATATAGAAGATACAGCATTCATAATTTTGTGTATAGATATATGGATTTTTGATTTTTTCTATTTTACAGAAACGTGTAAACGATTCCATGTTTGTTTTTAAGAGTTTCCGATTAATGTTTGAATAAACGTGATAGCTAAAATTACATGGTCATGGACCATTAAATTGTATACGTTAGAACTGAAATAAGACTATTGTAAACAATTTTTTTGGTTGTAAAAATATCAATAACTCATAAACTTCAGACCTTTCCAGAAAACTTGATAAGTGTTAGAATTATAATTAATATGCAATATATGGAAGGAAAGCAGTCCGAAATTGAAACTGGAACTGTAGAAGAATAATAGTATAATTATATTTTGATTAATTACACAATTTTTTCTTAATCTCACGTACTAGTTAATTGATATTTATATTTTATGTTCATTTTTTCAGGTTCTCGATTATCTTTAGTGTCTCATCCGTCACCCTGTATATTCTAATTTGCTTTCTACTCTCAGCGTCCATTATGCATCTGTCGTTATAGTGGTCAGTGGACCATGTTCTCCCGGTACTCTTACAGGTGTCTAGCAAACAATGAAGATTAGAATATAAGGAGGACCATATCAATATATTAAAGTGTCCTTCGAAATTTTTAAAAAATGGGGGCACCACATTTTACTAAGGAAGAATTTTAAAGGTAATAGTAAATGATAATTCTAATAGTCAAATCATTGCTACATTCATTCTACACCATCGCCATTTCTTTGAATGTTCGAACGATAATTTTCTGTTTACAAATGGCCACTTTTATATTAGCCTTCGTTGATTGTTGTTCTTTTTTATGTTATTTTATATATTTACTTCATTAATAGAATAGCGGCAGGTTTTGATTCCCGCACAACGTATACCTTAGCCGCACTAACAATTTGGGAAATAGAGTGAACATTAATTACATTTTTAAGTAAGGTTTTAATAAAGTTGTAATGACAACACAATTTTTATGATTTTTGTTTGTTACCTCAGGACTTTCGACTGGGTGAGGCGATTTTGATGAATCTTATTTTATTTGAAAGCTGGTGCCATTTCAACTTAGTCCAATTCTGACATTTTCAAGTCGGTTTTTTTAAGAACAAAAGATTATAATAAATAACATTTTAATTAGTATCATGAAATTTCTGTACCTTAACGGAACTAAATATCTCGGAAAATAATCTTACATACATAAAATATCTTCTGATATGGCTGTAACAGAGCTTATAATCTGACAGGTGTAGATTTCTGTCTCTTTTTACCGATACTTTAAAGCAAATCCTGAAATTCTGGAAATAAGTTAATTAATTAATTTAGAACCATTTATTTTTATTATTTTCATTTTTTGTGCTAACGTTATTTTTATTTAATTTAGTTTTATTATAGTTTTTTAATCTACACATATAAAATGTCATCCCTATTTCCCTTGGTCACGGCATCACGCGTGAACGGCTGTATCAATTTCGCTATTTTTTTTTGTTGTCTTTGTTATTGTCAGGACAAACTTCATATATAATAAAAAATTAATAAAATTACGAGAAAAATTAGAAAATTCAGGAATACTTTACCACCATATTAAATTATTTGGGGACGGGAACGGAAAAGGGAACGGGAACGGAAAGGGAATGGAATCGGGAGCGGCGATAATATTATAAGATAATAGAATGCGTGAAGTGGCGGCAACGCTAACACGTCTAGTGATGGTATTGTTGTCGCGTTTCGTTCGGCTTGTGAGACTTCCCGGTGGCCTAAACTCGTCATTAAGAGCCGGCAGCGCATTTGCTGGCCTTCTGGTTGTGCAGATATCCATGGGCGCCGGTAGGCACTTCGGTGCCTGCTGCCTGCTCGTGTGCCCGCTTGTAACATAAAAAAAGTACTTGTAATAAGTTAATTGCGTATCTTTGTAAACGCGGTAATTTTTTTTTCATAACTTCTTTGCGCACCACGTAAACTTTCACCGTCACATAACATCTCATAATATTCGAGGATAACATAACTAATTTGATGTTTTGAAGCCATTTCTTTTATTAATAGAATACGAAAACATCATGGAAAATATTTTAATATTAAAAGTTACATTAAATATTTTAATCACCGAATAATGACAGACGTCAACTGTTTATCATATTTTATTTAAAAAGTAATAAGAATACAAGATTTTGTATTTTACACAACAGCTAGTGTGTAAGGAAGCACGAGACAAGGCCTTCTGTCTTTTAGAGAATAAAATGTTTAAGTATTTTAAAAAACAAAATATGTTGCTTTTTTTTTCTATAATCGATTACAATACTGATTCTGTACCTCCTGTCAAAATTTGGCTACCCTATGAATTGTATTGGCCCTGTAAATTTTACCCTGTATATATAAATTTTTTTGGGGGTAACCAAATACTGTATAAATACTCTTGCAAATACCATTGGTATTACTTTACAGAACTTTACAGAGTTCCCCTGTTTATCCCCAAACAAGGGTACCGTTAATGCGTATCGCCATTTACACAATCATGCAAACATGTTTGCTTCGTCCGTAAACCATGTTTACGATAGACCGTAACACCGACATCCTTATATACTGCAATAACAATTCAAGGGCCCATTGTGCCCGTACGGTACAAGTGACGAGCTTAATGAGTGTCATAAACACATATAAAGTTGTTGGGGATCGATTTCTCAAACAGGGTCTATAAAATCAAACACAATCATCTCATGGACTATATTTACATTTATTCTTGACAAGCGCTTAATTTTTAACAACCGTTATCAATAAGCGTCGCGTGGTAACAGAAACGTGCCGTCCCACATTCAGGCACACCTTAACTACAAAAGGAAGGCTGACACTAGTATACACTATAAACAAGTAAACTGATCCCGTTTACGCGAGCGAGATAGCACTATTGCCGTACTACTCTAGCCAGGCGTACCTATCTCGCCCGCTAAATGTGTACTAGTGCCAGCCACGTACAGTCGTTCCGGTGAGGTCCAAGATGATGGACGTCTCTGTGCCGTTCTTATCTCATCTATCTGCAACAAAAGTAATTACACATATACATCATTACACATATAATGAAGGCCTGTTTGCAACGTCGAAATTAATTAATTTTACTAATTGCATATGACTAAATATGCGATACCTATAGCAAAAACGGAAGTTTAAACATTTTGGTTTGTCTGTCTGTCAGTTGGATGTATTTGAACAGAACTTTCACAGGTAGATAGATGATATTACAAGAAATGACATAGGCTACGTGGTTATTGGCTAAATCGAATGATTTATTGATTTTTGAGATATTTTTGATTTCCGCAAAAATCCCACAAACTTCACTTTAAGCGAATGAAGTCGCGAAACATAACTAGTCGATAATAAAAAATTAGGGGGTTAATCTACTGCCGTCAACCGCCACATAAGACCTTCTACTGCTGTTCGCCTATTAAAGCTCAATCTCAAATACAAGTCCGCTATTATCTTCGTTTAGTCACACATATTTAATAGCGGTGATAATGTCATTTAGAGAGTAATAAACATTATGGGACGAAACAATGGGCATTAGCGATGGGCCAAAGTATTAAAGTACACCCACTTTTCAATAACCCTTCTGTTATTGCTTTGAGTTTCCGACGGTAAAAGGGACGAGATTTCAGCTGTTATTTCCCTGAATACTAACTATAACACGTGACTTCCTTCACGTTGAATTCAGTTTCAGTTTTATTTTTATTCTCCAATGTCCAATCTATCTCTGTACCAAAATTCATCAAAATGGATTCAGTGATTTTGACGTGAAAACGTAGAAGACACAGTTTTTATGACTAATATCAAGTTATTCAATGCAAACATCGATATCAAGGGATGAGTGGGCATGGGCGGGCGGAACAGATTAAAAATGACTACCAACGCTCATAGAGCTATTGGTAGACTAAAAGATGGATGAATTATGTGAAAAGAACTTAATTTTGGGATGGTTATTAATCGAGGTGAATGAAAAAGAAAAAGATGCTGACCCAACATAACGTGGGTTAAGGAACAGGAAACGAGAGTGAATGAATGAATGAATAATCTTTAATCGGTTAACGCATTTCAATCTTACAATATATGTATGACAAAGAACGCTACTTCTAAATCAAAGTAGAGACTCGTAAAAGAGAAAATATACATAATCTGAAGCAGTGCAATAAACCTAAGGAGAAACCTACTAAGTAATTGAACTAATTAAGGTTCCGTACTACAAGGAACCCTTATAGTTTCGCTCAGTCCGTCCGTCCGTCCTGTCTACTTTAACTAAATTCTACACTTATGAATATGAGTTATTTTTAGTAGGTCCCGTGTGGTGGCTGACAGCCGTTACGGATTCTTATATAAGTTAATTATTATTGTTTTATTTTAATCGCTAGCGCCTATGACTTGTTAACATTAAATATTTGCGAACGCCGAAACTACGGGCTAGTTTGAATTTCAACAGACCCTTGTTGACCCCGTTGCCATAGTTAGGGAATTGATATATAGCTTTGATGGATTTTGTTTTTGTTTTGGGCCCCCGGGGCGTAGTTTAGAAATAATTATGTAACTTGTATGTGAAGTGTTTAATTAAATTGCTTCATTCTGGCAATAGTATTATTATAAAATAGTGTTCTATATCGAATAAGTCGTACATAAAATATACTTTATACACACATTGACTTGTTCAATCTCATATGCATGTCACAGGGCCACCCCCTGCTAGTGAATCTTCTTTTATATCTCCGATAACTAGTCAGAACCACTACGGGTACGCCACTCCGGAGCACCCTAGTTGCTATTGTCACCCCCCCTATACCGGCCGTGACAGTAGTACCCACATCCTTTCTCTCTTCCCCAACAACCTTTACATCCTTTTACTCCATACCTTTTCCTTTCTACTAACTTTCTAATTAGAGGGCCAGCGTGCCCGGATAACAGTACCTCTTTCTCACATAAGATCGGCGTGAAAGTAACGGCAATACTATCACATCAAGTGATGGTATTGATGTCACGCTTCGTTCGGTTTCTGAGAGTTTCTGGTGGCCTAAACCCCTTCTTAAAATCTGTTGATGATGCAGAAGTCCACGGTTAGGTGAACCTCCTGCCCGATTATCCCTTTTAATTAAAAAAAGATGACGCATCTTTGGGTTCATTAAGTCTCTATGAATCATGCTTCCAAATCGATATGACTTAAGAACCTTAGGTAACTTACCTTACGGATGGATTCATTTAAAGAACATTAGGCATACTTTCTTCTTCTTCTCATTAGTTTATTATTAGCAGAGGCGTCAGTGTTATGCCGGAGCCAAACATAGCTCAAAGTGTTTGTACATTTTTGTCCATAGAGTTTTATAATTTTTTTTATTTTAAATTAAATATAAAAATTAATATTAAAAATAATTAAATTATTATGTTGTCAATTTAAATTATTTATATTGAAAATGGAAATTTAATTTAAAAAAATAATTATAATTAATAAAATAAATTTATTTTTGAATGAAATTTTTTTTTAATTTTTTCATCAGATGCACAATTCTGGATACATAGGTAAATAAAACTAATGATCCCCCTTAAAAAATTAAAAATAAATTATAAGAAAATCAGTAAGAATTAATTATTATTCCTGAAAGAATATACCATTAAAGTTTGAGTTAAAATAAAAAGGAAACACACTTTTACTATTTGACTTGTACGTCCTTTAGGAAGGTTGGCAGAAAATGCTTTTAGCATTTAATCCCCCTTTAGTACCATCTTATTGGTTGTGCAATAAAGAGACACATAACATATAAATTTGAATTTTAAAACTTCCTCTATACGATATCTACCTACTACATGTCTATAAGCGAAAGGTCACCTAACATGTTTAAATGAAGCTATTTCGGTTGTTTCAATAATATGTTTTGGTAAATGATTGTAAATAAGAGGTCCGATGCAGAAGAAAACTATTTGAGAAATGAGCAGTTTTACTTAGTGGGTATCGTATCTAATGTGAAACGAAGGTAGTTTCATCTTTCAAATCAAAAATATCGTAAAGTTTCAACAAGAATTTTTAAATCCTATTAGGAAATGAGACGCCGACATCAATTCTTCGATGTTTGCTCCTTCCGGACTGAGACTCGAACCGGAACTCTCTTTGTGCCGCGTGAAATCAACTGGGGACTACTGCTATGGGGAGATATTGCTCAGTACTTGTAGTTGAAATAGCGTTTATTATGCCGGAGCCAAACATAGCTTCATATGAATGATCATTTCCATGATCATGTAGTGTGGCCGGGGACATTGTGTAAATGTGCAAAGTTTTGTAGTTGTTAACTGATGTATATGTTGCAGTCAACCAGTCTAATCAGCCGTTCAATTAACGGCCTAGGCTTTCCTAAGCGGCGTGCGTTCATTTAACTTCCTAAGTAATATTCAGCCGTATTACTTGTCTCAAAGTATAATAAACTGGCTGGCTAATGCTTAGACCATTCGTACCATCGAGTGACCATATGATAGGTTTACCTAAGTAACCGAATTTAAAATTTATTTAAAATTATTTAGGTTAATATACATAAAGGTCCTTTGGATTTGAACAAAAAAAAAAATAACCAAGATGGTTAAGAAGTGCCGCTCCCGTCTCAACCTTCTAACCTATCTGTTTTCAACAGATTTAAAATCAGGGTAATTAATTATGATGACATTGGATTAAGGTTTTTTTCATAACTTTAATAAGTCGCGTCATTGTTGAACGTTTGATTATGACTTTGACTTTCTATTTCATACATTATATCATATATTTAAGAAATATTTTATGCCACTTCCAGAAAGTTATATATTTTACAGGTATCTTAAAAGTATGACCGATGTACGGACTGTTTGTTACCGCCACGATGTTTTTGTGTGCGGTAAATATAAAAACGATTTCATTTTTTAGAATATCATAAGGCGTGGCATAAAAAATGTCGTGCCTGTGTCTTACAGATGGTGTAATGGAGAAAGTGCTTAGGTGCCCGTACGGCTGGGGTGCGCGTTGAAGTCTTTAATATGGGCGCACTCTAAAATCATTTATAGATACTTGTTTCGTAGCTAGCTGATAAAAAAACGGACAGTAATTTTATTGACAGACTCTTTGTTAGCAAATATAATGAAAATGGGTTGTTATATGAAGTACTAGATGTTACCCGCGAATTCGTCCTCGTAAAAGTAGGTGAAAAATACAGCTTCCGCACCACCATACCTGGCGGAACTATGGCGAAATAATGTATATACATTTCACGTATGTAATTTCATACGCTGTTTTAGGTATTATTGATGACTAGTTGTCGCCCTCGACTGGGTCCGCGTAAAATTAGGTGAAAAAAGAAATAGATTAAAATTTTAGCGTCTTGATGTATAATCTATAGTGTTTCTCGACAAATAGGCTTTCTAAAACAAAAAGATTTTTTCAAAACGGACCAGTAGTTCCTGAGATTAGCGCGTTCAAGTAAAGAAACAAACTCTTCTGGTTTATAATAAATAATAAATATATATGACTATATGACACACGGACGTATGTTCCTAAAGTAGACAACTTAATGCCTGTGCTATAGGTAACAGCCGCCTGTTATACACAAATATATATATTTTTTTGTAAATATATAAATACATGCATATGCATCCCTAATATAAATGTCACATCGTATTTTACTCTAATATATTTTGTTAAAGATTTATTTTCATTATTTTTAAACATGTAATATTTTGGCTAACCTATTGTAATTTCCGTCAATTTATGATATGCAGTGTTAATATTTATCTTGTTTGTTTAGTGTTCTCAATTTTTTTTCCTACCTGTTTCTTTTTTTTTGTCGATGTTTAGTTACGAATGACGTAAAATATGTAATTAAGAATTATAATTATCATGGTTAATTAATCAAAAGAATTCTGTATATGTGTTGTTATAAGTCTTTGTTGGTAATTCTAATAAGGAAAATTAAAAAAAATAAAAGATTTGTTGAATCTTGTGAAGATCTATGTCGAAGTTACAACAAATCTTTTATTGATATCGTATAAATAAATTGACATTTTAAATACGTTATTGGTACCTTTGAATAGCCCATAACAGTTAGGAAAATTGATTAGCAAATATTTTTGGGGAAATTCCTTCTTGAAATAATGAAGTTTATTTGACATATTTTGTTATTTTTTTTTAATTAACCTCATTGTAATGTTATTCTGTAATTGAATTTTATTTTATCTAGGACACTAACAAAGTTTGTCAATTAATATATGGAGAAAATTAATTGTGTCCAAAAAATATTGTGTTATAAAAAAGACCGTTTTATTATTATTTTTTTTAATACGAGTAATTACATTCAGGTATTGATAGCAGCATGCCTCGCATAATATTTTTTAAATATAGAATTTTAGACACGCTTTTTTGGGACGCCTAATTTTCTCTCTTCCCCGCCTACTAAGCTTAAATTAAAAGTTTGTGTTAGGAGTGGCTATGAAAGCGGGGTTTGAACCTGGTACCTTCAGAATTGCAGTCCATCCCTTCTACCACTTTACAGAAAACTATAGCCTAACAATTCATATAATAATTATTAAACCTAGTTTTATTATTCTAATAATATCAGGCAGTGCGAATGTTTGTTAACTACTTCTATGCATGTAAAAATCAACCATTGTTCGTTAGTCTCGCTAAAATTGGAAAACCGTTGAACGGATAATTTTTTTTTGCTTCATTCCACTAATTTCAGGGAAGACTAAAAAGAAAAAGTCGAAAGATAATTTCAAAACACATAAAAAAGAAAACAGATTACTTGAGAATACTTTGAATAAACTTTTGACTGATGTGCTATCTAAAATTATTATTTCATAAAATATTTATTTATTGTGTCACATTTTATGGAAAGATATCAAGAAGATCAGTTAATTGATAACAGACGAGCCAAATTCGATGACAACGTCTGCTGACTTCTAATATAAAAGACCATGGAATATAACAGTTGTCGCGTTTCGTTCGGTTTGTGAGACTTCCCGGTGGCCTAAACTCGTTATTAAGGGCCGGCAGCGCATCTGCTGCCCTTCTGGTCGTGCAGATGGCCATGGGCGCCGGTAGGCACTTCGTTGCCTGCTGCCTGCTCGTTTGCCCGCTTGTAACATTAAAAAAAAAAACTTCAAAATAAATGCTTTTTAGGATAAAATGCTAAATTAATTGTAAAATAAGTTATACATTTGTTTAGAGTTTCAATGTTAATGAAAATGCACTTATCAAATTTTTGAATATCGTTCTCCATCGATTCTTTCACACTCTCGCTTTCACACTTGGCTCTGGCGGAAAGTGACACTTTTTCATGCGTGTAGTCGGCGTCTCTCGGTGTATAAGACGTTATGAGTGTAGGATATGTGATTCATCTCTCTGTCCCCAGAAAAATAAGCTCAGAAGGCTTGTTACTTTTAATTGAGGAAGATTTGTTTGTGATGTTACTTAAGACAAATTGAGCTACTTTAACTTTGTTTAATTAAAAAATGATGATTCCAATAAATAATAAAACAGCTTTTGACTGTCAATATTACTTGTAGACCTGAAAATTTAAATTTAGGGACTTTTTTGTTATGTTATAGATGAATTGAGCTATATTAAACTTGTGTGACTTAAAAATGATGGTTCCATTAAATAACAAAACGGCTTTTGAATGTAAATACTACGTGTAGAAATGATACTTTTAATTTATGAAGTTCTATTTGTGATATTACTGAAGATAAATTGAGCTACTTTAAGTTTGTGTGATTTAAAAGTGATGATTTTATGTATGAATAATATAACAGTTTTCGACTGTAACTATTACTTGTAGAACTGTTAATTTTAATTTGGGAACATCTGTTTGTTATGACCCTCGTTATAAAGGAAAAATTAAAGATCATTTTAAAACCATAATTACAATATTTTGCATGCGTAAAACATTTTAAACTTTGGTCTTGGTTTTATATATACAGTATATTTAGGTTTATCAGTTATTTTAAAGATAAATCGAGTAATCGAACAAGACAAATGACAGAGAAGACAAATCAAGTAAGTTGAATTTCCCGAATAACATATAAGAAGCAGTAAATTTTCTCAATCGAATTACTTGACTTTGCTTTGTTCCAGTTCTGGAAGAATTACAGGTCTTCAAAAGACGTTTTCTAATATTTAATGTAACAGACTGTCCTGTTTATTTCAATTTGAAGTGTTCCAGTTTGTGACCCACTGATAAAAATATGTTCTCAGCGCTGCAGGGATGTTCTGTAAAGTAATAAATAAAACGAATAAGTTTTTGGAGTTTCTAGAATTAATAGCCGTTAATACAAACACTAATTACTAGGGACATATAAAATCTGTTTTTCTTATGAAAAAGGTGTTTTAATTTGTCTGTTTTAAAGGATACGAAGGACACTTTTAAGATCGGTTATTTATTTTCGAATAAATTAAAGATAAATAAAATAAATTGTTACAGTACTGTCATTACGACTCACGCCAACTTAATAAAAAAAAAATACAGTGCTCGATAGTATTCAATTCTAAGTAATTTGTTTATATGCAGCTTTAGGTAGCTTAAGGTTAAGTACGACTTAGATGGCTTAATTTTTTTTTTAAAGAATCCTGACATAATAGTGTTTTTCTTAAGGACCATCAAATAGTCCTTAGATAAAATACAAATTTACCACGGATTCTAAAGAAAATTATATTTAAAATATGCCATTAGCCAAGTCCTGACTTAACAAGCAGCCTCGCGAGGCTAGTTATTTATTCATGCTTAGAATATTCGATTAAATTCATTAGATTTGAGGCTTGAAATTTCAAAATGTATTTTATTAGCTTCAAATTCAGTAAGTTCAGAAAATCAGTCTGTGGAAAAGAACATTTGTTCAGAATTTAATTTACCATAAATCATAATCAAACAGAATTTTAACCGAACCTACTAATAATAATATGGACATAGAAGATTATTTTTGAATGAAGAGGTCGTACTTTAATCAGTGGCCGGCATTTGAGTCGATCGCAAGGTCAAGCAGTTCTTATCGCTACCGGGTGATCGATGGGTGACCCATTCTAACACTGGGTTTCATATATCCAACATTCTCCACCTCATAAGTCGGTGATAGAAAGTTTGTATATATTACAAAGATGATTCAACACAATTTGGCTGAGAAGTTTCAAATATAAGACATAGAAACTTGGGTGACCTATTTTTAATACATAATTATAACGAGAATCGAGTACCGAGTGCCCTCCTTAAGTGTCTCACCAGTCACCCCGAATAAACATATCAGTTAAAAATCACACTAGAATGCCGTCGTGTTCGCATTCGATATCTATGAATAATTATAAATGATCAATACCGCGTTATTTACAGTCGGTTTACTCAACAGTAATTGGAATAGGTCAGTTTAATTATAAACGGCAATAACTATTTCACTAATGGCTAACGATTACCTTTCTAATTTGATTACACGAAATGGTACCAAATATTTGCTCTTAATTTTAGCTGTTATTGAACTATCAATCAACTTTTATTATCGGTACCATTAGAAGAATGAGGTTGGTACCAGTATGCTTAAGCTGGAGTGCCCAGGCGTTTTAGTCGGTCGGGGCGATCCCCTTCTGGGACGCTCCAACCCGATATACTTGCTATGTAGCAGCCGCTACATAGGCTACTTTACTTTTAGAAAAATAATTAGACTTCCGCACAAGGAAATGAAAGCCCTTAAATTTAAAAAAAAATCACTGAAATCACGCGGACGAAGTCGCTGAGCGCAGCTAGTGTATACAACTTGACAGACAAAAAGTTCCATAAATGGCTTAATACAATACTTATATGTGTATATTGTTAAAATTAACGTCGAAATGCTCCGAAATATTTTAGCATTCCTAACTCGAAACAAAAATGCAACTCATTAGAATGCAAACAACAACTTCGAGAAGAAAAAAATTTATATTAATTTATGGGAAAAGTAACCAAACTGCATAATTACCTGAACAATTCCCTATAAACTATTAAAAATAAAAATAAAATAAATTGGATTAAGATACTAAATTACAATCAAACTAACACATATTATGTAACACTTATTAAGTGCCCTATAAATATCTTCATCAGTAAGACTAACCAGGTCGTCACCACCTGCACTTTCTTCGGGAACCAGATCTCTGGAACCAGATCCTAAGTTGGTGAAGAATTTTTGCACATCCACATCGCTGGAGTATTGGTCTGTTAAAAAAGAGAATAGTGGAAATATGGTCAACCTGTTGTCGTTTTTGAAATTATATACACATTTAAATTAATTGTTTTTCCTTAGTTGAAAATATTACTTTTTATAAGGAGAGAATAAAAAAGTATAGTCACACTTTTTTTCTTTTTTTTTTTTTTAAATTATTTTTTTATTTATTTCACAAACATCATTAAAGAATTAATTCCATTACTTATTGTACTATATACGTTAAATGTAAAAGCTTTAAAGTAAAGAGTCCATTCTTCCAACTACGTAGTAATCTCAATATTAACCACTACAACCGTAGTTAGCTCTTGTTGTTGTCTTTCTTTGGGTGTTTGAAAAAAAACATTAAATGGCGACATAATAGCTTTGCTAGTGGTTTTTATAGTATGAACTGACTCATACTACAATAGTTAGGTATTTTCTGGAGTGTTTACAGAAAAGCGACTTCCAATCACAGTCAAATACAGCACTTAAAAATCTATCTTTGCCATATCTTTAGGTCATAATTTTGCTGGTGGTTAAATACATGTATTACACCTGAGCATTTTACAATTTAAACATAACAAATGTGGGCCAAAATAAAAAGCTTAATTTTTTAAATAGTAACAGACGAGTTTAAAATTGATTTTAAATAAATAAAACTGCATGTGAATTGGTTATGTTTAATATTTAATTGTAAATATCAATATAGTCACAGCCTGCAGTATGCATTAATTTTTGGACAATATAATATAGTTTTACCTAGACTTCGTTCTGTCAAAAGCTAATTTTTACATATTTTTCCTCTATTAAAACTTTTCGTGTACCTTAAGGACGAAAAAAAAACAGCCCAATCGGTCGAGCTAAAATTTTTGCTCTTAGTAATATTCATTTTATTATATATATATATATATATATTAATTACTGTTAATATATATAGACTGTTAAAATATATTAATTACTGTTAATTTAATTGACGTTTGAGACTTTAATTTTTCACGCCAAACCCTTAAGTTTACCGATGATAAACTAATAATATTAAAAAGTATCCTAAAGGTACTACTATGCTACCAGAGGCTATATGTGTGTCTAGATTTTAATGTGTACTAAATTTCATTTCGGAGTTTGGTGTGGTCTCTTCTCAGATCACTCTTAGTAAATGCACACTTAACTTTTAATTAAAAATTTTGTCATTAAGATAACACTGAAAGAGTCAAAAAGAAAAAGTGGTCAAGAATCCATAAGGATCAGTGGTCAAGAAAACATAATAGGTTATGTATATGACCATCTTCTCCTTCAACTAAGCAGGGTCGAAGTTCAATCTGGGCATATATATCTTAAGCGTGCACTATCCGACGTCTCTATACAAATGAAAGAGCTTTTATAACGTATAGGAATTTCTATCAACTTATAACCTCAATTCCACGATCTCGCATCATGTAGTAGATTTTATAATTTTATTTATTTATTAGTAGTAGTATTTTTATTTAAAGTATGTATAGTTCTTGACATCATTATAATTTAATTTAGCATTCACGCGTTACATATAACATTAATACCCGTATAATTCAATTTTATATAAATCAATCTTGCTTAATTTAATCTGGATATTCAACAATATCATCACTTCACGTTTTTTTTATATATAATATACCAACAGATATTTAGAAATAATAATATTTTGCTATTTAAATTGTATTACATGGAACCGTTAGCGCAATACTATCGGATGACCGGTTTTCATGACCTTTTACTGGGTGAATTTTTCGCTCCTGATTTTACCGCTCTAGACATTTGTCACGTTGGTTTCACCCTTTTTTTTTTTAAATTAAACAATGGATGTCCTAAATCGTATGTTAACAACCCTTAGCGTATTCGCTTCCCTTGAAATCGGGTCTAGCTTTAAGGAGATCGATCATCGAGATGTATTCTTAAGTCGCACGAATTCGTTAAAATAAACCTGTCTTCATAAATATTTAGATTCATATATATTTAGAAGATTAGCTAACATCGAGAATCTGTCGTAAAAACGATAAACGTGCAAGGTTACGATGACGCAATAAGTTATTGCGGTTATTTTCTTTGATGAACATTTACATGGCGCGACATCGTGAAAACGAAACTTATATAAGTGGAAGGGGTCACGACCCCCAATAATGGGGAATACGACGCAAAGAGAGAGAGAGAGAGACTGCCAGTGATATTGTTTCTTAGTTGTATGTTGATACAAAGACAATGAATAAAATACATCGGACAAGAACCACACTCGCGCTACAAGGGTTTTGTACCATCACGTTATACTTTACTAGGTTATTTTGAGATTTAGATACTTTTCATAAGATTTCTTTCGATTGGACAAAGTCACCGCAATTATTTTTGTGACTACAATTTACGGTTTTTGGATGTTTTCCTTTACTAGTGCTACAAGATATACCTTCTTGCTAAATTTTATGATTTTGGGTCCGTATAGGAGTCCCTGAGACCCAGAATCATAAAAGGATATGTACCTGTAGGTTTTGGTTGCCTTTGCAAATGTTTGGGAAATGTGACATAAACGGCCGTATCTTTTTATTGTGTACCTACACATAGTGAGTTGACTTTTTGACAGCTTTAAGGGACCAAAGACCTCAGTATTTGGTATTCATTTTAACTCTATAGATCCCCGCATCCCTGAGAAAAGGGGTCTTGCCAAACAGAGAGACTTACAGGCGGACAACGAAGTGTTCCTAAAAGGGTTCCTCTGAGGCTCGGAACCCTATTAGCAATAAAATATTAGAATAGAAGTAATTTTACACTATGCAGTAGTGTACTCCATCATCATCATTATGTTAGATAGTCCGTTTATCGAGGCCTTATATCATCACGCTAAAATTGATTCTATTTTGTTCCCTTAATTTTACGCCGATGAAGTCAAGGGTAGTATACTAGCTAGTATACCTATAAAAATATATAGAGCTGAAAGGTTTGTTTGTTTGCTTGAAAGAGCTAATCTCAGGAACTTCTGGTCCAATTTGAGAAAGTCTTTCATTGTTAGATAGCCCTTTAATCGAGGAAGGCTATATATCATAACGCTAAAATTGAATGTATTTTTTTAACCTAATTTCACGCGGACGAAGTCGCGGGTACAGCTAGTATATTTATACAGACCGTGCGTGTTGCTGTGGCTGATTTATATATGAATGACTTAAAAGACAAAATTAAAAAATGGCCATTAATAAATGAAAAACTATTCTATCTCTCATGGGTCACCTAACTATCACCCGGTCGCAAAAAGAACTACTTAACCTAGCGATCCTGATTAGGCCACGACCTATACTATACTAATAAGTAAAATATACTATTGTACGTATTCATTAATTCAATAAAGTTAATTAAAACCTTCCAGGTATTACAGTGCAATTGGCTTACAATGATCTAAATATATTAAAATATATAAACTTTCTCATTTATTGTATGAGTATTTACTATAATCAAAAGATTGATATCACGTTATTGGCTTATATGATTGGCGCGGTCATTGGTTGTTTGACTTTTGATAAATTTACCAAAATAGTATTTCAAACTTGCGATAATGTTTCATTTGTAAAAATTACCATAATATATTAAATGTTCATTCCGACCTGACCCTGTGGAAATAAATTGTGGCCGATTTGTACGTCGAATGCTAATAAAAAAGTTTATAGTTTATTGGACGCGTCATATCGCAAAGCGTTACGTGTGTGCTCTACTCTCACTTAATAAAAATAGAGCGACTTCCTGAACCAAAACTGACGGTATTTCTTTGCTATGGCATTTGTTGATAAATATAAATACACACCGATTATGTTGAAAGTGATATTTCAACTCTTTTGATACTTCGGAACGATAATTATTTTATTTGAGGTAAAAAAAAACTTGTTAAAAAATATTTCCTTGCACGTTCGGATGTCTTTGTGTGTGTGGATCTGGCACGATCACGTTCGAAATATCTAACATATCACGTTTTTTTAATAGCTTCAGAATTACGTCGCGCTGTTTTCCATTGAAAATGGGTGTGTAATTCGGTATCGTTTATTTATAAAAAAACTAAATTTCATAGGTTGGCGTTATGAGTGCACTCTGGATTTGCCAAATAATTTACATACTTTTTGTTTTAACCAACAGTAAGGGTGTAGAAATTATAGCCAAGCAAGAATTTCTGTCCATCCCCATGTCTATAATAATGAAGTAAATTAGCTCAAATTTACTTCATTATTTATTTAATATTAATTTATACAGAAATTAATCATACACCTTCATATCCAGAAACTCTAATAAGTTTATGTGG
>JANCMC010024009.1:7717381-7816276 GCA_024363005.1 Charaxes varanes | reverse complement strand
ATTATTTATTTAATATTAATTTATACAGAAATTAATCATACACCTTCATATCCAGAAACTCTAATAAGTTTATGTGGATATTGCATATTCCTCAATATTATATTACATTAAACAATAATACAATGGTCAAATGTATATAGGCTCAATTATACATCAAATACGTTAGCTACGTAACACAACGATGGCTCCCACGTAAGATATCGTATCTCCTACTTTTCCTACTTCACAGTAGAGCGCTATGAATTGAAATAAAATCATCATTACTCAATAGGTTTTTTTATAGAAATATATTTTTAATTTTGTCCATTATATTATTGTATACAAAAATATATTAAGGAGCGACGATTACATTACAATTTAGTTGGATGTAATGTTCAACTGCAATGCTTTCTCAGATTTACAGTAGAACGTTTCATTTGGGGTTACGACAATTTACGTGGGAGTCACCAAAATGTGACATCTATCCTATTCGGACTCTGAAATATTTTATATTATAGTTTATTATAATGTACCAGAGAACTATAGGTTTCTTCATACTTAGTGACTTTAGAATTTATAATTTACTGTGAATGGCTTCAAATCTTTTGTCTGCACATTAACATACTTTGAAATTCTATTGTATCTTTTGGCGGATATTCGTTCTTCACGTGTGTTATTAATAGACTTATTATCGGTAAGAATATAATAAGTGTTTAAAATTTCTAAACAATCCGGTATGTTGATTTATAATCAAAACAATTTTATTGGAATTTAATTTCCCTTTTGTCATTAAAGAACTCCATTCTTCATCTACGCGAGACGAACTCGACATTATGTGGATACGTTAAGATTTCTTCTAAAGCCCTCATGGAAACGAAGATATATTGTTGAAGGGATATGGCAGATTAAGCACAATTTTTAGGGTTCCGTAGTCCTACAAGGAACCTTTAAATTGAAAGTTTCGCTCTGTGTCCGTCTTTTCGCCTGCAATATGATCTCCTCTAGGATTTCCAAACTATCAGACGTAGGGACTTGAAATTTTCGATCATGCTAAAAACTCTTTATGACAATTATTTTGAATTTAAACGGACAACAACTTTTGAAGTTATTTAATAAATACTTTTATCGCATATCAGATACGATGATGTCGTGGGGCGTTTATAACACTCTCTGAGCCACTTTTATTAACAGCTAAGCATGTTTCTGGTGTAAAAATGTTACTTTGTACAATTCCAGGTGTAAAAATGCCCCAGTGGGCCAGCGCTGAAGGCGGTGGTTCAGAGGCAGCATCCCCAGACCAAATGATGCTGTACTACGAAGATGATGCATCAGAGTATTATGATAACAAGCAAGAAGAGGCTGATACGAAAATAGAACAGGCTGGTGGTATGTTTTATCTTGATCTCTTTATCTGTAAGACATTTATTAAAATTATTACCTACTAGCAGACATAAATCGTTGCGAAAAAACTGTGCTCCTTAACCTAAAAAGGTATAATACAGGCATTAAGTTATCTACCTTAGGAACAGACGTCCGTGTGTCATATAGTCCAGTATATATTTATTTATTATCTACAATTACGTGGCGTATTTTTTTAACACACGTCATCTATTTATATAATTTACCTGTGCAAGCTAACATCTTAACGTAACATAAATATATAATGTTTTAATTTGATCGAGACAATAGTTGTTTATATGAAACTTATCTTCATTTTACATGTTCTAGGTATAGTTATTTATATAAAACTATCTTGGGGTTATCATATTTAATACGCAACGAAACCAAATGTTCAGTTTTAAAAGCGCTGTATAAGTCAACGTTCGTGTCTACACTACATAATGGCTAGAGAACTTATAATTTTGGCTTATTCTGGTGGACTGGATACAAGCTGCAAAGAAAACTAATTAGAGATCAAGATGACAACAATAAATGCCTCAATTATTAATGCATTCCTGGCATAACGATCATGACAAAGGTGACTAAACACTAAAAAAAGTTATTCCGGCCCTCTGGGTGATAAATAAATATATATTACTGATTTTTTTGAATTATAATAACACATAATGAATTTATTATTATTATTAAAAAAATAGATAAGCATAAAATTTAAGTATGTTCGTTTTTTTAATGAAATTACAGGCTCATAGGATCGATTTTTAAAATCCATATGCAATACTGAATCGGTATTTCAACCTTGAAAATAGCACTTTGAGTTTTTGGTTTGGTAAAAAGCCATGAAATTAATTACATTTAAAATATTAGATCGGTCGATCGATTCGGTCTTGGTTTACAGTTTGTCAATTTGTATTTTGTTGTCAAATTTTAATAATCTGTGCATCGCACCTTCACCATTAAAGTGTTCGTTATTCAAAATCATGTGTATTGATTTTTTTAATTAATATCAAGGTCAAAAGTCAAAAACTCAAAACACAATATTCATCAATTAATTAAAAAAAAACAGGTTAATTTGGATTTGAATAAAATTACTATTGATTAAAATAATATATTTAATGGCATAACACATGTCCACAAAATACAAATTTGGAATTGCCTCAATTCAGTTTCCGTAGCACGAACATTTTTTGTGGGCTCACATTCGAATCCTTGGGTCTAGCACGAACATTTGTATCCCCAATTGACTTTACTTAGGATGATAATGGTTCGTGCTAGACCCACCGGACGTCAAAGGATCGGTTCGTGCTGCCCTATTTCACGGCTTACTTCGCGGCAATGAGGAGGTTTCGTGCGACACCCAATTTCATTCGTGCCAGAATTTTTTTATCCACGCAAAATTTCATGAATATCGGTCGAGCCGTTTCGGAGAATTTGGCAACGCACCCCGTGACACGAAACTTTATATATTAGATATCTTAATACAAAAGATTAAAACGTTTTGTTCAACGTAAAAAGATCGTGGTGTTCAAATTTTTGACACTTTTAACAAAACGTATCAATGATTCCTATAAAATATATTTAATATTTTTACTTCTATATAAGCTCATATATCTATACTTATACTAATATATAAAGCTGAAGAATTTGTTTGTTTTTTTGGAGTACTTGAAGGCGCTAATCTCAGGAACCACTGGCCCGATTTGAAAAATTATTTCAGTGTTAGATAGCCCATTCATCGAGAAAGGCTGTATGCTATATATCATCACGCTACAATTGAATCAATATATAGGATGGAGATTTATAATAATACTATAGAGTAAGTCCTAATTATATTATAATATTTTATGTTGAGGTATATATATTGTATAACAAGATAAGTACATAATGTTATAAATTATAGATGTATGCAAAGTGATTTCTTATTCCTTGCTTAGTGTAAATTATCAAAGAGTCACGCCTGTCTACCAAAGACCGTAACCCAAGTAAATAATTGAACATTGTAATTCAAGGAAACAGCAATTACCATAAACAGCGAGATAACGTCGTAACGTGAGAAATAACGGTTATTTTACGACATGAAAAACGTGTTAGATTATAAAGGAAAATGAAAAAAGAAAATATCGAAAATTAACACTTTTCAAGCCCATTGTGCCCACTTTTTTAAGATTTTCTGGTATTTAATATTCATTTCTTACCTATGCAAGCTAGCTCTGTAACTGATACTCTTAGTAGTAGGGGGTCAAGACATTCAGAATTTTACAGTAGTAAAGAATATGTACATTTTTTAAATAGCCATAATGTAATAGGTCATCTATTATTCCACTTATAATATCTTTATATCGATTAACTGCATTTAACTTTTCTTCTTTATTACTGAAGGTAATTTTGCTTCTCACATGACCTTCTTCTTGTAATCCAGTTGCCAACCAAATGGCTGTGTTTGCTATAATAAAACAAGTTGGGCCAACTATTTGCAAATCATGTTCAAACATTTCCCTATTGTATATTAATTTAGACTCTAAATTTGCATGCTTAAGAGTTTCAGCAAACGATTGATAGTAAACATCCAGCATTTGCCTAAAGTACAATTGTCTTAGAGAAGAGGTTGTGCTGGTTATGATAAGAAATAGGACGTCAAATGCTGGACTACACATTCTGGTTGTTTGGTAGTCAATTAAACAGCATGAAACAGGTAAGCCATCCTGAAACCAAAACACACTGTACATTCAATACTTATAAACCAGTAAATACATGGAACAAAAACAAGTACGAGTATTTAATATAAATAAAAAAATAATTGTTTGTGAATTATAAATGACTTCTTTTAAACTTCATAGTTAGTTTTTTAGAGGAACCAATAATTGATAAAATGTTAGTCTATCTTCCTGTTACCAGGGATACATTGGAAACACATCCCATTTTGATGAGACTTTCACTAAAAGATAAAAGGTACACATTTAGGGTTGTCAGTTAAAACTTTGCTTTAAGCCATGCAATGATTGCAAACTGATTCAACGGATTTTTAAATGAAGAGATTTTTACTACTTTTGTTTTAAGAGTAAAAAAGCATTTTACGTTTGGCAGAATTTAGAGATCGTAACTCGAATCCAAAAACGTGAATTGATATCGATTTCCGTTCGATTTTATTGAACAGAACCACGAATCTCGTTGAAATCATGTATTTTACATCATTAATTTACAAACAGAGTGAAACTTTTATTTCTTAGACAATTTTTAACGGTTTATAAAACTTTAAGACCGGTTAATGACCTCTTAGAGGCCGTCGCTTTAGTAGTGGTTAAACTAAATTTTGCTTTATTATATTATTAGAAACGTAGGAACGAGTATATTCTATTTAAAATTTCTTTTACGACTTTTGAATCATTTTTGCGAAACTTACTGAAAGAAAAAAAATCGGATTTTATACTTTTTTTTTTTAATTTGATATATATATATTATTTTTGCAGTGATTTAAAACGTATGGCGGTATATTTACACAAAATAATCCACATTAATATGAAATTTATTATGAGTTCATAGAGAAACAATAGTCAATTTCACATTCTGACATACGCGTATTATCGGTAAATAATACGGTTATAACGGACCTGTCAAGAATTGCGTCACGCAAAATAAATATTTAAAAAAAGTAATACATATATGATAAATTTTATTTATTTAAAAATAGTAAAGGGAAGGAGTGGATGAGGTTGGCCCAGGAAAGAGGAAATTGGACCTAAAAGGATGTGACCTTTGCCAAGTAGTGTGATATAGGCTAATAAAAAAAAATTTGAAGCAATAAAGTCGGTTAAGTACTTTTTTTTAACTTTTTATGACCCATTTTTCTTTTTGCTTTAATTGTTATTGACAAGTTTTAATGTTATTTAAACAAAATAATTAAACCTTCTTGATAGCGATAAGGATAAAACCGGTTTACTGCATTAATACATTTACTCGTTAAATATTGCACGTATGAAATATAACATATCACTTTTGATATACAATGAACGTACATATATGTAATAAAAGGAGGAAAGAATGGTAATATAGTGCTTGTAATTTAATATGAGCTCTATCGAATAGCAATAAAGTTCAAATTGACTCTACATTTTAGTTTGAAAACGTTTGTATGGGAAGAGAAAAAGGCTGTTTTTAGGGTTTTGCCGGCAATTATTCCTAAAAACAATCCTTGGACTTCAATGAACATTAAAAAAAAACAATTGGTAAAATTGGTTCAGGCGTTGTTGAGTTATGGCCTTACCAACACATTTTGCGATTCAATGTTATATATATATATATATATAGAATTTGTTTCAGAAATATTCGATAATCATAACAGGCAAAGTCGCAGGATCCAGCTACTTAATATATAGGCAGTTTAAAACTATTTGCCTGTTTTAGTTTTTAATTGTAAACTTTACCATTTCTCACATTTACACCCGGATTCCATTGTCAAATTTAATTAGGGATCGCTTTTAATTAATTCTAAATTGCGATTTTCTTAGAATTCCTTGCCTCATACTATGTCTTTGTGGAAGCAGTTGGCAGGTCAGGCGCTACCATGCCAATACATGTGGTATTACACCGGAGCCAGACAACACTCAAAAGTGTTTCAAGTATAATTTGTCCTTGAAGTCCACAAGTACTACAGAACTTTGTACAGTTACTCAAAGTCCCCGGTCACAATACATGATCATTGAAATGATCATTCAAATGAAGCTTTATCTGGCTTCCAAATTATGGACCTTGAAGAAAAGGATATAATAATTTGAAGTCAATTCTTAGCCTAAGGCTGTTATCTATGCCTACTTGGCATATTTTATTCCGCCAATGTCACGTTACATGTGGACAAAATAAATGAGGTTGGTCGGTGAAATAAATCCTTTTTTTTTAAATTTGACACATGACCAAAGAGGAGAAATTTCGTTATAAGTATGAAAATATATTACAAATATATACAACATACATATATTGAATAAAGTATATTATAAGAATATACAAAAATTTGGATATACAAACTTAACAACTAAATCTTATTATGCTTAATATTATATTATATAAGTTTATATCTGGACTAAACACATACATCATCAAACATTTAACATTTACAGGACGAGGGAATTTAGAAGGAAGAACATCATAGAGAAGAGAATGTGGGAATTGACAGTACCTTAACCCCAACTGGTGTTCAAGCGTGGCCAAGACCCGAGCATAATCAATTCTGAAAGCATTGCCTTTGTTTCTTTGCCTTCTGCCGGAGCCAGACAAAGCTTCATTTAAATGATCATTTCAATGATCATGTAGTGTGGCTGGGACTTTGTGTAGCTGTGCAAAATATTGTAGAACTTTTTAGTCCTTGAGACAAACATGTACAAAAACTTTGAGCTATGTCTGGCTTCCGCACTCTGATAATGCAGTTGTCTATGACCGTTGGGAGTTGCGTCGAAAGTCACTTATAGTCTGTTTGCCTCTTTGCCCCTTGTCACATAAAAAACAGCTTGTTAATTAAATTCTAACAAAATATTACACAAGAATACAAACGAAATGTGATGCGACGTCGTTAAAATTACGAAACTCTCATAAGCATGACACAGTCCTGTCACAGTTTCATTGTGTCATATTTTGTGTCAGCCGGGCCGGGAACATGAAAGCATATAATTCAGTGTGGTATGGTGCAACATCGTCTCAAATCCCGGCACAGCGTCCAGATGTATGCCGTCTGAAGTCTAATTAATTTAACTGATTGACGCACAAAAAGAATCACTTTTTTTTTTAATTTTGTCGTCATTACGCAATGACTGCCAGTATGACACAAAGAGTGGATTTGTAACCAATGTTTTACAAGGAGGAATTACTCAGTTATTTCACCGTATTCAATAACAATAATGAAATAGATATTGTGGATTTTAAATTCATTTTCGCAAAAGGAAAAACCGCCAGCCATAAAATAGGTATATTTACAATCGATGTTGGGAAAAGGATGATATTCGAAACTATTATACAATTTAAAATAAAATGGCCAAGAGCGTGTCAAGACACGCATAGAAGGGTTCCGTATCTGATACGCTATAAACGTATTTGTTAAATAACTTCCAAAGTTGTTGTCCGATTTCGTCCAAAATAATTTTCCTAATGAGATTGGAAAATGGAAAATTGCTTGTCGCTGCGTCTAATAGTTTATTTATATCATTTCTAAACAGAAATGCTAGGGGGGACCACCTTACGGGCAGACAGGCAGACGGACGGACAAAGCGAAATTATAAAAGTTCCTTGTAGTACAACGGAATTCTAATTATGCAATCACGGTCACACGAAGAGTGGATTTTAAAAGATTAATTAAAAGTAGAAATTATCAAATTCTCTGCGACGTTTGTTATAGACTTTCTCAGAATCCGTTAATAGTTACAAATAAGGGTCTTACAGGATTTGTTGATAAGCTTAATAAAGTTTACCAATACACTGGTATATATGAAACATCACACAGAATTCTGGATACTGGTACAAATTCCACAAAGAGCTATAAAGGCGTCCCTTCTCGGAACATCAGAAGGGTAACATTGTAGCCGCTGCACGTTAGGTCTGTCTGTAGACTTTGTACAGTTCCTAAGAAGTGCTATGATAACACTGGGTTATAAAGAACTCGTATACACTGTAATATATTGATATAGATCTTGTATTATAATTTACGTTGGCTAAGAAAATCTTTAATTGCACGGTTGACAACGCAACAGTATATGGTAGTGCCTTCCTCTACTCCCAACCAAACCCAATGCATCTATTTCTATTTTTTTATATGATAAGGACCAGATGAAGAGGTTGTTCACCGTTTTATAAGGTAACTATCATGGGCCAGATATTTTGCCAGACTTAGAGAAATTTGATTAGAGGTAGCATCACGCTTGCATTCATTTTTGACTGGTGAGGAATTGGTTTGGCGCGTCCCGATACCAGTACCTCTTTCTCACACAAGGTGGAGTGGCGGCATTGCTGTCACGTCAAGTGATGGCATTTTGTCGCGTTTCGTACGGTTTATAACAGGTGTTCCATATCAAGAATATGCGAGCCACCTGCTGGTGCAGGTGACCATAGTCCTTGGTAGACACTTAGGTGAAACGCCTGCCTGTTTGACCCTTGTAATTAAAAAAAAAAACAATTAGTGCGTTCTTCTCTTAAAGATTCCAAAGTTGTGTAAATTGGTTCCAGAGCAACAGAGATGGTGTGCGAGGCTAGAAATTTGTATTGAATCGCACGATGCTGAGGTAAATCTAGACATCATCATAGAACTTGGCCTGTTGGCGCAGTGGGCAGTGGTTCTGCTTTCCGCTTCGAGAGTTGTGGGTTTGATTCCCGCCTCGAGTCTGGGTGTATTATCTATATGTATGTATTTAATATTTCCAAAAAAAATTTCTGTGTATAACATGTGGCAGGTGCATTAAGTTCTTCGCTGTTAAAATTTTTAAAATCTTTTTTAGTTATAAATATACTGTAACATGCATTTAATATAATTATTTTATTTGTACGTTATTTACAGATACATTAATTTTATTTAAATATTATAACTCTGCTTTCTAGCATTATTCCGGTTTAGTACCAGGGTCCGCTTAGATTGCAAAGGATGTTGGTGTGGGGTGAGTTAAGATGACTGATTAACCTTCAGGAACGTGAAGGAGGTTGGATTTTAGAAAACCAGTATAAAAATGGGTCACCCATCTATCATCCGGCCACTACAAGTGCTAATTAACCTAGCGACCGACTCAAATCCCGGCCAAAGATTAGGCGAATACCTTCTCATAAGTGTAATTAATTTAAAATAAGTAGAAAGAAAATTATATTCACGAAGAGGATAGTGCTATATGTAAGAAAGAGAAGGTATGATATTAATGGTACAGGCAATTTAAAGTTGAGGTAGCACACACCTGCAATTAATTTAACATAAAGTAAACAAACTGTCATGGCGGCTTTGATAAATTGCTTTATGTAAATAAACAATTTTCTCGTTAAAGCTTTGGTGATGAAACTTGGAATGTCGGTAATAACTTATCATCTTTATGTTTTAACTAGCTGTTACTCTCGACTTTTCCCTTGAATTCAATGATTAAATCACACAAGAGGTTTTTTGTTTTATTTTTTTTTTAGTTAGACATAACTGGTCAACCTTTGAGGAGGTCGTGGCCTAATCAGTGGTCGGCATTTGAGTCGATCGCTAAGTTAAGTTGCTCTGGCTGCGACCGGAGCTATCTGAGAAATTCACCTTCTTGTAACATGAGCTATCTGAGAAATTTATCTTCTTGTAACATGAACTATCTGAGAAATTCATCTTCTTGTAACATCAGCTGTCTAAGAAATTCATCTTCTTGTAACATAAGTTATCTGTGAAATTCATCTTCTTGTAAGGTAAGCTATTTGTGAAATTCATCTTCTTGTAACATAAGCTATCTGTGAAAGTCATCTTCTTGTAACACAAGCTATCTGAGAAATTCCCGTCGAAATTGGTCGGAAGATTACCCGCAACAAATATACAGATAGACAGACAAAATATTTAATTTCGACGTTAAAAAATAGACGTGATATAGATATATATCAGCACATGTTTTAAGCTTAGAGGAGTAATGGCTATTTTAGTCATACATGAACAGCATTTCTAGTATACTTTAATCAAAATTCGTTAAGTAATTGGGATTAAAGCAAAGTAGTTTAGTTTCTCATGCATGTCATGGATTTCCGCAAAGTAACGCCTGATTCTATCAATTAATTCCGTTATTCATTATTTTGTTCTATCTCGTAAGGTTTAGCCAGCGCACGCGACGCAAGCACAAAAAAACACGTTATTTACGACATCTCGCTACAAATCATTAAAATTCTCGGCTTTAATCTTCTACAATATAAATGTATTATACATATAAACCTTCCTCTTGAATCACTATATCTATTTAAAAAAACCGCTTCAAAATCCGTTGCGTAGTTCTAGAGATTTAAGCATACATAGGGAAGAACAGACGCAGACAGCAACTTTGTTTTAGACTATGTAGTGATTACTTATCTAAATATACATATATGTATGTACGAGCGTCTGGTAATCATCTTTTTGCTACGTCTAGTTCAGAATTATAATAACAAAGTGCAAAAATGAGAAATAACTAATATTCTTGGCGTAGGGGTTAATGCAAAGTTAACGACCCACTCTGTAAACTTTGAGAACCACTTTAGCTAATTATTCATCCTCACAAGCGACATCGATTTAATCAGTTTGCTAGATGAAGTTTAAAACAGCCTGTTGAGTTGGCTTATGTAAATCTAAGAAGAAACGCCACTTAATGTAGAACGTAATGTGGAAATGTAAAAAAAACGTCTCTTTTGAAGTAGGGGTTAATGGACATTTTGGAAGCTAATCTGTACACTTTGAGAACTTGTTAAGCTAATTATTTAGTTTCACATGTGAGATCGATTGAAACAATTAGCTAGCCGATGAGTTTGATGAAGCTGAAGAGTTAGTTTGTTTGCTTGAAGGCGCTAATCTCAGAAACTACTGGTCCGATTTGAAAAATTCTTTCAGTGTTAAATAGCATCGCACTGGGACAGATAGTAATAATGATATTATACAATATCCAGTTAAAAAAATTGTACATATCAAGTAAAAGCCGACGAAAAATTTCACCACTGGGCAGTCTAGAATCATGTACTGAAATTATGTAATCATGTAGTGAACCCATGTAATGCGTATCCGGCACGATGTCTTTTACGTATATAGTGATAGACAATTAATGAAAATAATAATTTAGACGTTACAAATAGACACTTTTATTTATATGTATGATATTTATATATAAGAAAAATAAGCAAACTTTAATTCGACGCTGTCTCAAAAGATTGTACTGGAAACAATTAGGATCAATTAGGTTGCGGACGCGACACAACGTCGCAACGCAATTGTCCCTTATTGAATGAGGATCGCTTTTAGTCTGCTGATCTTATTAACAACTCTTTATAATTGTCATATCAATCTTTCATTTTTAATTTCATCAAATTCTATTACGAGTTAAATTAAAGAGGATGAAGTAACACTTATGAATATTTATCTCCTTTCTCATTAAATTTCGCTAAAAGGAAGAAGAATTTTAAATTCTTGTTTTTTTTTTCTTTTTTACGTAGTTTTACTTGACCCATATGTATTGTAATTTTATGTCCTTTTCTGGTATAAATGTTGGCTGGAAGAGATTCCTACATGGAATAAGTCCGCCTTTGTATATACTTTTACATTATCTAGTTTTAGTTAACGTTATATTTTTTTTTCTGCTGTTTTTATGTTTATAATAAAGTGAACAAAAAAAGGGGAAAATTAAGAGATAAAAAAAACGAAGCCGTTTGTCATAACTATACACATAAATTAATTTTCAAAAACACAATTTTTTAATTTTTAATAACTCTTAAAATGATGAATGTCTATCGACATATATTAATGATGTTATGGTAAATGATGCGTTACTAAGTCGTAGCTATTCAAAACTATTAATGTCTTTGTTTTTGTCTATTCTTACCAATTATGATAGCGTTTCCCAAATTTGGAAAACGCTACACTAAGAACCTTTAGTAACCGACCTATTTAGTTACTTATTTACTTAGTAGATACTCATGTGTTGAAGTCGTTACATCTGCATCAGTTTAGTGGGGAACCTTTTACGCTTGATGCTGACTTCAACACATGACTCTACTAAGTACTCGTATGAAAATACTAAATATTTTTTTATTTTTACTTCCTTGGTGTTTTTGTTGTTAACTTTTTATTTAAAAATAATGTATTATCATTGATACTGTAAAAAATAATTGTCTTCTATATTTTACTTACCTAGGGCCTTTTCACATTGTACTTCAACAGGACTTCGAAGTAAGTTAGTGACGTGCGATTATTTTAAATATGTTTCATATTAAAAGTATGAACAGACCAAGTAAGGGGGCGCGATAATTGGATCTCAATCCATCCTAAAACTTACCTCGTGCCGGCACTGTACACCAGGATCTCTTTATGTAGAATTAAGAATGAAGGAGACTGAATTTCTTAGACCTTTTTCTAAGTTATTTCGCGTTCTATAAAACCAGTCCTCTTATTGAGAAAGTGGAAGCTATCAAAATAATTGACGATTTACAAGAACTTGTTAAAGCTTACTTGAATAAAAGACCAAATGATTTGAAAAAGAAAAAATGAAGTTATTAGAGTTGATCATTTTATTTCTTTGGTTAGTTTTCCCTTCCATTAATATTAACAAATACCTTCTGACGTCATTCAGTTTTGTCACTAAAGAAAATCTTGAGGTTGCTTCCAATCTTTGTCCTTCACAAAATTTATCCATACAACGGCACATTCCTGACTTCGTCCTTTGTTTTACTACAATTAGACCTCCTCCTTAAGCTTTGCCTAGTTTTTAATATAACTTTTGACTTAATTGCTGGAAACTTAAACATTGCCAAAATGACATAAAATTAGCCATTTTAACTTGAATTATGGACATAAAATAAAAAGTTAGTCAAGCGAATCGGTGGAGACGTAAGGTGCACCCGAGTATAATTAAATTGTGAAAAAAAAAAATGCATTTCTTAGGAATCTCACAAAGTCTGATGAAAATAAAAAGATTGAGAGAAAAAAGATATTTCATTCTAATATTATGCTAAAATTCGTGCTTCCTAAAGCAAACCTGCAAATAGGTCTTCCTATTCCTGATTATTCTAACATGTTAAAAAACTTCATGCTTCCTAAAGGAAATAGGTCTAGTTATATGTATATCGAGATCTGCTGAGCCACTTTATTCCGTACCGCTTTATTTTCTTTGTATTGGAACAGCTACTGTTCTTGTATTGTTTTGATCGAAAGAGGTTTTTACGGCAGAGTTATTTCTGTAACAAACAACAGTATGGATACTGTAGGTAATCCACGTTACTCTCTATTGTTCAATAATTTTATGTAATAAGATAGTTGTAAAAGTGGTGAAAAATAAATATTATTTCGAGATATTAAAAAACCTAGTGATATTAAAAATCTACTCTCTGCTATGACTGTTCTTTTATTCTCGGCGGACGTATTCCGCTTTGGATTTTTAATAAAACCTTAATTACAATAATTACTTTAAATCTAATGCAAACCAACTTAAAGAGAGATAGGTAAGTATACCTAGAAATCCTGTAGTATCTATTATTTGTAGTAACAAAGAATAGATACTACAGGATTTCTTGTTTGTAAAGAGTACTTTCCCATACCCTTGATACACATGGAGAGTGGCCAGTCCAGTATATAAATAACCATACAATGTATTAAATCAGATCTAACGACTATTTAAAAAGTATGTAAAATATTAAAGCTTCGTTGGCTCAACGATAGTAGGATAGAGTTAAATCTATGAGGTCCTCGGATCAAATCAAGCTCCTAGGCTCAGTTTTAAAAGCTTAACTGGAGCGGAAATAAACGAAATATATCAAAATATTCGTTATATTTTTTTTTAAGAAAGAAAGAAATATATTTTCTTTTTAGTTATTGTTTATTCATTTATTTATATACCAACTACTTCAAACTAGCGTTATTCCGGTCTGGTAGCAGGGTTCGCTAAAATTATAGAAGATTTGGCGGTGGGGCGAGTTAAGATGACCGATTGCCGTCTGACGTCATCCCCAGAACCCCAACACACCCGATAAGTTTCAGACTAAAATTCACAATTATTATAGCTTAAAAATATAGCTCTCTTAAAATAAAGCGGAAGGTCAACACGGAATCTCGAAAACGGCGGGACGCACAAAGATGAAATTCGGCTGGGAGTTAGTTGAATAGCAAAAGATTGAGGGACAAAAAATTAATAAATTAAAATTTCATATAATTTTACGCGGACGAAGTCACGGGAACAGCTACTTAATAATAATAGTTTAGTAATGTATATACGAATTGCAGTAAGCTTTTTTTGTAGATCCTATCATAAAAAAAAAAAAACAATTTGGCGCTTAAAACATTGAACTTAAATAATTCGTAAAGAACTGTACACTTTCTTACAAATTTATTAAATTGTGAAACGAATTCATATTGTGAGTTGAAAACCATGGTATACGAAGCGTTCCTTAAGCCAACCTTCATTTATCTTATTTGTTGTTTAAATTGTAAATTGTGTATATTTATGTACAGTGTTTTTTATACCAAATAAAAGTTTTTCTTCTTCTTCCTCTTCCTTAAATTCTCTATGCGATATATATTGGGTAACAAATCCCAAAACGCTACTATGATGTGTAAACTTTCACTGGTTATATCGTTCTTGAGGGAATTACGATATAGATACGAATGCATTAGATTATTATATGATATTGTAAAGTGCTAAAACCATTTTAACTAACTAAGGAGTCTTAATAAAATAAAAAAAACAAAATTATAGTTTTGTCTATACTAGAGATCGCCGGCCTGTCGAAATTCGCCCACAAATCTTTTTGCGTACAACGACATATATTGTTTTGTTCACAGAAAAATATTATTTGACAATTAATATAACATACGGTTGTCACGATCACGCTTTGACATCATCCAATACATGTGTGCTCGGGAGCTTTATTGGTTTCCTAATAACGGTGCAAAAGTGCATAATCAATCGGCTTAAAACGGTCAATAGTAATTTAAAAAACATTTTTTCATTTTCTTTGTGTATTATTTTCTTCTCCTTAAAAATTATTTAAGTTTTTTTAAATACATATTTTTCTATTTAAGGTTTGTTTTACATTAAAAATATTAAACTTTTTACAATAAACATTGGCTCTAAAATTTATTACTGTGTAACAAAAAATGATTATGAATCTAGCAATCTTACGCGATTTTGTTAGCTTTGCGTGTAGCAATATTTTTTATATGTGTATTCATACATAAAGCGAAAAGTTTAGGTTTCAATTTACGAAAATTGCGCTAACGGAGGAGTATTAAATTTGGCACAGTTGTACTTCATATAGTGGAAGGTGTGCGAATGATAATATATTATTATAATATACAAAATTTATTTCTAGTAAAAAAATAGTAACGACACAACGTCATGATAGTTATTGTTTTTATCGTTTCAATAATTCAAATACAATGTCTTTGTTGTTGTCTCTGTAATTTAAATAATAAGAAATGATACTTTAAGACAATTAAATTATAATGGTGATTGTCTGTGCTTCAACCATATCTGTTTTTGCTGACTTTAAGCATTAATATTAAACTTAAAAATATTTAGAGATTTATAACAGAATTATTAAAGATTATATATACAATAACATAATTATAAATCTCTATTTATAATATAATAGATATTTATAAAAGACTCTGTGTTTTGATTTGTAAACAACATATAAAGGGAGACATTTTCCGCTTGCGGTGGCTGTAAACATAAGAGATTTATTTCCTTTTGTGGAGTTCGCTATTCTTTTGGGATACTTAATTCCCCTTCGAAAGATTCCTACTGGTCCGATTCGAAAAAATCTTTCAGTGTTAGATAGACCATTTTACGAGGAAGGTTATAGGCTATATATCATCATGCTTAAATTGAGTCTATTTTAGTGACCTGATTTTACGCGACCTTCGTCGCGGGCACAGCTAGTATATTGTACACAGTATTCATTATTTATTAGAATAGAATAGAATAGAATTTTATTCGAAGCTGCGTTAATACTATTAAATTTAATAATAAAGATTAAAAATAATTACATAACTGGTTATGTAATTTCATAAACCTTTTTAAGTTTTTAAAAAGTTTCATAAGCCCTTTTAAGTTTCCAAAGGATGCCGTTCTTAGAGACAATTTCGTTTCTTGCATCGAGGCTTTCCCAGCACCCTGTATAGTGCACTTTTTCAAAACATTTAGAGGTCGGGTTTTTGAGGAGTTTTTTCTTATGTCGGGGCCCAGATTTTTGCCATAGAAATGTAAATACAAAAATATAAATATAGCTAAAGATGTAGTAAGCAATTTATGTAAAACCATTCAGCGAGTATCAGCATTTCCTTCGTGCGCTCCTATCACATGATTCACGTAAAAGCATATTTTAACGTTCAAAAAAGTGGCCAAGAGCGTGTCTAGGTACGTTTATATAGAAGTAGTTTATATAGAAGTTTCCGTACTTGATAAGCGATAAACGTATTAGTTGAATAACTCCAAAACTTGCTGTCAAATTTCATTAAAACAATTTTCCTAACGAGTTTTTATCATGTTCTATCAATATGACAAATTTCAAGTCTTTAAGTTTAATAGTTTGGAATTCCTCAGGGGGAATACCTTGCGGACGGACGGACGGATACAGAGAAACTATAAAGCTTCCTTGTAATACTACGGGAGCCTAAAACTTTTAAATAATACTGTATTATATCATTATTACTATCTGTCCCAATGAGATTTTAAATCAGAAACAAATTTCTTCAATATTTTACACTAATCAATTGCAACAATGAAATTTTGCGCCGTGCACTGAATTCGCTACGGCGCACTATGAACAAAAGGATAGATTTTGATTATTCACTCTATTCACATTTATTATTTACTCTTTTCGTGTTCATTATTAAATTTGACTTGGTATACGAATAAGGATAGGTATTTACCTATAATAGAACCTATTTATTTTATTCTTAATTTTATGTCGTATTTTTGTATTGTAATAATAGTTTATTAGACAAAAAGAAATTCTTCTTCTTCTTCGTCCTAGCGTTATCCCGGTGTAGTAGTACCAGGGTCCGCTTAGATTGTAGAGGATGTGACTGTGGGGCGAGTTAAGATAACCGATTGCCATCTGACGTCATCCAGTAAGGGGTTCAAGGTACAAAGACCATTTGAGTATAAGTAACTTAGAAAAAGGTTCTATATATCCATCACTAGATTAGTTATAGTGTTAAGTAGTTGAAGTTTGGAAAACAATTTAATGTTATACATACATGTAAATATCTTTAAAAATATTTGTTATTGACCCCAGAAAATTGATAGACTTTGGTTAACGCGAATGTCGGAGCCATTTTTTTAATTATTTAGACAGTTCATTCATTTCCTTAATAGAGTCTATAAAGAAACAACTAAAAAATCTTTGACTATTTTCAAATTTTTTAAACAGTATAATCAAAAAAAATGAACGCTTTTTGAGAATAAATAATAGTAAATAAATAATAAATGTATTCATTAAAACCATACAAAAAAATATAAAGTTTCCATGTAACACTTTAAAATTTCAGTAGACTTAATTTGGGGTATATTTATTTTCTAAATGATGAATTTAAATATGATGGTATTAAATAATATCTGTTATTAAGAATAAATTGTATATTCTATATGGAGTCCCGTCAAAATCGGTCTGAATGCTTCATGGATTAGCCTTATTAAAAAATAGACGAACAAAAATGTGAAAGTTGTCTTTAATTGTTGGAATACCATAAAAAGTACTTACGGAATGATATTTGGACATTACAAACTCTTAAACACTATATTTATTTATAATGATTTATTTTTTATAACAATTGTTTTAATTGTCATTTTAACTCTACTAACTATTTAAAGTCGAACAGGAAAATAATGCAGGATAAAGCTGTTGTGCGTTGTACTTAGTTATGTACTTAGTTATGTACATAGGAAGGATGTCAGTAAGGATACTCAGGTTTTCCCATTTCTGTTTAAATATATATTGTGCTCGCAATAGTTTTGTATGAAGAAATAAATCTTATAGAATTTTATAAGAATACTTTAAACTCTACTCAAAATGTGAAATTTGTTATGTTGGAATATTTGGATATTAGTTTCTCATTTATGCAAAAATGGTTGAAACGATTTAAATAATATTTGGCAACACGGTTACAAGCCAAATTTATAATACTTTAATACTGAGTACTTTTTACACGAATAAAATAGCCCGATTCCCGTTCCTTACTTTGTTACTTCGATGTCAATAAGAGTGTACCTAAATAAGGCAAGACCTAAATAAGGCAATAAGCTTTCTCCAAAGAAATACATTTATTGATATTAAAATAGTAATAATAATGCTACACGTAGGTAACGAGAAATTATGCTATACCAAAACTGAGAATTGGTCCTCTTTTCTAGCACGAAGTGGATATTATTTATATTTAACTTTATAACTTAAGCCACAAGAGGGTTTGTTAAAAAAATAGTAAAATTAGTGTGTCGTAATTTAAAGATGACCTTAAAGTTCGAAGAATTAGCCAGGATAGGCAAGAATTGTGACGTGGCGCGGCAGCTATCTTGCAATGCCGCGCGCAACCATTTTGAAATTGTTTTTTTTTTTTTTTTTTTGAGAAAATATTTCATATTGTAAAATATCAATTACATAATGAATTACTATGAAAACACACGGCAGTTTTCACAAAACATTCATGTCCTAATTTTTAATTTCATGTGCGATACGAATTAAAAGCTTTAGAATTATAAGAGCGTACGCATCTCTCAAAGCGTATATTAAAACACATGCAAAAGAAAATTTCAATTTTTATTAGTTATTAGTCTATATTTTTATCGTTGTCTTTCAGGAAAAATGGCGCCAACACCTGATAGTTCGTCACCTAGGGATGGGCCTACCGCAAACGATAATTTTGGGGACAGGGTGGTTATTTCGGGAATGTCGGGTCTGTACCCGGAGTCCCATAGCGTTAAGGACTTAGTGGATATACTTTATAATAAGGTACATATATGTAATAGGGTTAGATAATCATGTAGGGTAAATAAGGATATATAAAATAAAAGGATAAATAAGAAAATTTAACTATTATAAAGAGTCTCGCTTATTCAAACTAATATTTTTCCAAATATAAATTCGTTGGTCCCTAAGGACAGCAAAAATTCCTCCCTACAGATAAAAATTTTTAGACGTTCGGTCCCGTCGCTAAAATCTACATTACAGCTAAGCTAGCATTAAAGCTAGTATAATTTTAAAATAAATTGAATACCTTTCTAAAAATAATTAATTAAACAGCAACAGTAGCTTGGTTAAGGGAGAGCTGGGTTTATGATTGTGATGCCGTAAGCAGTGATGATGAAGATGGTGATTCAAAAATAATAAGCTGGCTCCTGTTCCAGATTAATCCAGTGAACAACGAGAAGTCCAGGTGGAAGTATGAGCATCCAGAGGTGGCCCAGTACACGGGCAAGGTGCCTGGCCTCAAGCTGTTTGACGCCCAGTTCTTTAAAGTCCACTACCATCTTGGCAACAACATGGACCCGATGGCTCGTAAAGTGCTGGAGCAATCGTACCAAGCTATATATGATGCTGGTAAGTTTCTTCATCTTGGCGTTAAGCCCATCTTGGTGATGGGGTACGAGGTTCTCCTTCCAAATATTAATTTAACTTTAGCTGTTGCTTGAGGCCATGCTCGCGTTTCGTTTACTTCATAGTAGCTGTTTTCAACTTCGTCCGCAAAAAAATCCAAGAACCCTTAGACCTTAGACCCCTTAAAACTGGCCCTATTGAAAAATCCGGCCTTAGCGAACGTCTACTACCCAAAAATTGCCTCCCTATGTCAAATTTCATTTTTGTACGTCACTCGATTTTCTATACATGGTGATAAGTGATCTTTCACTTTTATAAATTTTTTATTCACAGGTATTTGCCCAGAAGAACTGTCTGGAAGGAAGGTCGGTGTTTACATTGGAAGTTGCTTCTCCGAGACCGAAAAGGCTTGCTTTTATGTAGCAAGTTCTAGAACTGGATTCGGTATTGCCGGGTAGGTAACTTATTTTAGAATTAAAAATAATATTTTAAAATAAAAATGATTGGATGAAAACAAAAAAAAAAGGAGATCCGAAGACGGACGAAAGTCACGAACATAGGACACCGTGTTACGAGACTTAAGTGGCGACGGGCAGGACACTTAGCCAGATTTGGTGATGGTAGGTGGAGTAGGGCTTTAATAAAATGGCAACCATGAGGTAGCAAACGCCCTAGAGGTTGACCATCACCCAGATAGGCCAACGACATCCAATTCACAGCAGGAAGACGATGGACTGGGTTAGCCTAAGATCGACAACTGTGGCGTAAGAGAGAAGATATCCAACAGTGGGTCAACTAAGGTTGAGAATGTTGGTGATGATTGGTTTTAATCCCGGCTCAAAAACTATCTTTGGTCCTTGTTTGATTACTTCAGATGCAGCAAGTCTATGTTCTCCAACCGCATCTCGTACTGGCTGAACACCAAGGGTCCGTCCATGTCCATCGACGAGGCTTGCTGCAGCTCCACGGGCGCACTGGAGCTCGCCTACCTCGCCATCACCTCCGGGGAGTGCGAGTCTGCCATCGTCGGGGGGTGCAACCTTTGTTTACATCCGCAATCCTCTATTCATTACGGAAGGTAATATTTTAACAGATCCTAGTCTTTCCTTTCGTAAGGTGGTCCCTACGATTTCTCAATAATTAGATGTAGAGACTTGAAATTTTCCAATTTGATACGACATGCTAAAAACTCATTAGGAAAATTATTTTAAGCCAAATCGGACCAAAACTTTTGAAGTTAATTAACAAATACCTTTTTGGCGTATCAGATACGGAAGCCTTCTAAATAAGCGCGTCTTGACACTCTTATGGGCACTTTATTAATAACCTAGTTCAGTGGTTGGCAACCTGCGGGTGGCGAGCCACAGGCGGTTTTTATATGTACAAATGGGCCTCTATACTTCCCTACACGAATATTATTTATTTTACAAAAGAAATATAAATATATTATTAAATAGATTTTTTTCATCAAAAACTTTTATTTAAGCGAGTACTAATTATTGTTGGCAATAAAAAAAATTGTGGCTCTTTAAAAGCCTTAAAATTCTGTAAATTATAATTTTGAACTCTTTCGACTCAAAAGGTTGACGACCAATGACCTATGAACAGAAAAAGTGGAAGAGTTTGTTTGTTTTTGTTTTAATCATCTAATAGTCATAATTGTTCACACTAATCTCAAGAACTACTAGCATTATTTGAAAAGTTTTTTTTTTAAAAGAAGCCCATTTATTTAGGAAGCTTTTACGTTATTTAACAACATAATTAAAGGTGTCAATATGAGGCTAAGCGAAAACAAAATAACGTCTTTTGAAGATTCAGTTGAACTTGAAGGAGAGGCGAGTAAATCCTGGGACTGGTTTTTAAGCCTTCAAGAATAATCGCAACACACTTCATTTGTAATTTTGAATGTTCAGGTTTAATATATAATTTAAATTTCAGAATTATGAAGCTCAGCATGGACGGAAAAACTAAATCGTTTGACATTAACGCCAGTGGTTGTTCAAAGTCTGAGGCCATTAATGTACTTTTCCTGCAAAGGGCGAAAGATGCTTTAAGGTTTGTAAAAGATAATAAATGTACTAGCTGACGATTTCGTCCGCGTGAATTTTGTAATTCTGTTTTTTGTGCAGAAACCTGATTATTTTTTTTTAAACTTAAGTTGCCCATATTATTCCTTGAAACATCAGCTACCAGCCAGTGACAGTTCCGGTGAAATTGGCAAAGTCGTTCCGGAAATTAGCCAGAACAAACGGATAAAGTAACAGAGCGACAGACAAAAATGTTTTAACGAAAACGTCATTTGTGATTCTACATTGTGATAAAATTAAAAAAATGTCAAAAAATAATATTCTGCTTCTATACAAATTATTCTGGCACTCGCAAGAGTTTGACGATTAATTTTGTCAAACTCTTGATAAACAATCAAACACTGTCTCCAGGGGGTGGATCTTCCTTTTTATCTGTCTGATAAGTGATCAAATCTCCTACGGCTACGCGACCCCAAACTTCCATAGCTGCTATTGTCCCTCCCCCCAAGTAAGACACTATATAATGAAATGAAATCGTTTATTTTTTGAGCATTACACTATACGATAACTATACTATTATAATGATACCGGTCTTATGGAAACAATTAAATCTCTCTTTAAATATAATACATATAAATAACATTGAAGGTTTTTTGTAATGTCTAAATTTTTTTTACTAATTGCATATATATACAATAACTATAACAAAAACGAAAATTAAAACATTTTTGTCTGTTTGTTTGTTCTGAGTATCTTTGAAAACGGCTGGACCAATTTCAACGGGGCTTTACAAGAACTAACATAGGCTACTTTGCTTTTAGCTATAAAATTAGAGTTCCGCAAAACAAGAACCTCAAAATTTTGTGAAGTTGCGGGTTAAAGTAAAATATAATGTGATAGTGGTAAGAGAACTCATAAGTTGTTCACTGTATGCCACGTTGACATTGTTAAAAAATCCAATACGATCGATAGAATAGCCATAACAGATTAACTACTTAAATAGCAAGGCGTCTGAAGCTCGTCAACGCTACTTAAGTACAGCTTCTGTTTTAAGCAATCATGTCCGCATTGAATTCAATGCGTTTCGGCGTGGAATTTCTGAGTAGGGTCGACAGAAAAATTCTGTAATTACAGAATATAAAGTTTGTTTTTTAAATTTAACGCAGCTTAAAAATTTGGAAGGCTGTGTCAAATTTTTTTAAATATAAAATAAGAAACTAAAATGTAATAAAAACCTAAAAGAACTTTTTTATGTGCTAATAAAATCACCCTATTTTATTAACACGCAATTCACTTTATTGTAAGACTTGTATATTATTGTTATTTAATATCATATTATCACGCAATAATGTACAAACAATAAATAAATTTACAAATGTCCGGCAACTTTAACAAATAATTAAAAGGACATTCAACTGTTTGCCTGACGCTACAAGATTGAAGCCTTTTTCAACGCAACGCAAACATTTAGTCGCACCCACTCCCAATACAAGCTTTTAATTTAAGCTTAGTGGGAGGGGAAAAGGGAATATTAGACATACCTAAAATGTATTCCTAATATTCTTTAAGAAAAAAAGATTTTCATTTTTTCTTTGTAACGACGCAATTTCATTTACTTACGCTTGATTTTCAGTTGTTTTAATAAAAAAAAAAACAATAAATCGTGACGTCATATCTTTGGACATCACAGTGTTATTGTCTATTATTATCAATTATGATAATACAGTACTTTGCGGTTAAATTTAATCCTATTAATTATAAAGGCCACACACTAGACACATGGATGTATATATGTCTGTATAGTACTCATGGATGTATGGTCTGAATATATATTTAACGCTCTTTCACGGAAAAACTACTGAATGGATTTTAATAAAACTTTGCAATAACATAGTTTATACAACAGAATAACACATAAGATCCCGGTTCATATTATATGTATGATGCGTAATTCATCATTATTACAACCGCTTTCTGATATTATATACGTCTTGGAATTCTACAATTTCATTTCGAACTGATATTAAATTATAAGCAAGTCGTACCACCTCTATGTCTATTAAATTATGAGTAAACTAAATGTACAAATTAAAATTTAATACAAATTAAATGTTAAGACAGTGTTTTGAGATTAATTACCTATTAATTGAACTGCTCTAACAATAATTTGATTTGTGAAATTTATTACATAAATACTGGAACTACAATTATCTACTCTCCGACTGTAAATTCACACGCAGACTGACTGTAAAAACTACAAAGAGGTACTATATATCTTGTGCTATTTCGAGTCAAATAAGCCCGAAATTTGATTAGGAAGAAAGAAATAAATTCAGATATAAAAAACAACACTATATCATTTTGCACTTACTTTCCATGCATGCTCCTGAGAAAGGATCGCAGGTTACTCCTGGACGGCAGTGTGCACAATTAGGACCTGGCTTTTCATCTGTCGAAATATGCAAATATAATACGTGTTGCAAGAATCTTTAATGCTAAATAATAACTTCATTCCCTTTTTTTTGGGTTTCTTAGCTGTATTATTTAGTTAGGTACTAGACATTTCTGCCTTACTTATGACTTATTATGAGTGGTTTTTCTTTTATCTAAGTTATGTTGCCATTGTAAATTTAATAATTAATTAGAATATATTTGCTAAAAAGGAACTTTGTTTATAAGTTGAAGGCATATTTGTTTTTTATTATTATTATTATTTATAAAGATTATTAAGCATACCTTGAACACATACGCATCCGTCGCATCTTGTATTAGGATATCTTGCACAATCCAATGAACTTTGACATCTTACGATCAAATTTTGAACAAAGGCGACGAGTTGATGTAACGTTAATTAATCTAAAATTAACGTTTAGAAGTTTCACGAAATAATCGATTAATTTTGATCTGTATAAAAGAGTTAATTAAATCTGAAATGGAGACTTACGTACGCGATCATTGACACATTTCGAATTTAAAATCACTGTATTTTTAAATTTGGAATATATCTACGAATTAATTTTATGTTATTTAATTTAAAATCGAGAATTAAACGATTGTTAATAAATTTTTAAAATTATGGTGTTTTAGTCCTGAGAGACAGTACTCGTTGTTGTTATAATAGACAAGTTAAGGTAACTTTCATTAATTTAACATTCACACACACAACATCGAAGTTTTATGAGGATTCATTATTTGTAAAGAGATCTCGAGCTCGTCACATCCCAGAGTAACCGACGAAAACACCAGATTGAGTTTCAGTGTTAATTATAATATATTAATATGTATATATCTATCCGCGTAGGCGTATTAACGGCCGATCAAAAGGTGCCTAAAGTTTTCGGTACTTTAAAAGTGTTTTTTTTTAAGATACATTTTTTTGTTATATGATCCTATCTTTTCGTTTAGATCGACTGTACTTAATCTTTAAGTAATACATAGAAATAATAAGAAAACTCTACACAGCAAATGTCACTAATCTATGACAATAAAAAAATTGAAGGGTGTTGATACTATAAAAAATTTTGACATGTACAGTACTTTTGGAAAAAAAAGTTTTTTAACAAATTAAAAAACGGTTATTTATTAATTGTATCTTTTGTTGTGTCACTAGAAAAATCTGTGTCAAATATTTTTATCTCTCCGTGTTAGTTTCTATCGATTTCGTACTTTTGTTAAATAGATTTAGGTTAAAGATGAAATAATCAGGACTAACTCAATACCTCTGGTTGTATTTCGAGATTATCCCGATACAGTCACACCGGTTTATTTACAGAAAGAAATTCCTCAAAGCATTGAAAATAAAGAAATTAGTAACAAAAATGTAACGGAAAATATAATTTTAAATACTTCCACTTCTAATACAATAGATAAAAGCAATAGAGATGAGTTCAGATTTATTTTCCCTGAAAACGATGAAATTTTATGGAAAAATAATAAAATAAATAATTCTGAAGTGTTAAATTTAAAAGATAAAATTCAAAAGTCGAGTAAGATTGTTCCGAATGGCAAGATATCGTTTGAAGAAGATAAACAACAAACTGAAACGGAAAGTATTTGCACTTTCCTCACCACATATAATTGTATTCGTAAAAATGGTATTGTCCATATGTCGGGGTGAGTAAAATAGTAAATAAGTCAGCCCATTTCGCCGACCTCGTCCCCTACCGGTTATCGGCGCTTGACCATATTAGATAAACACAAGGAGAAATGTACTAAAACGTTTAAGCAATAAGGTCTAATTCCATTTAACATTTTTTAACAAAGATCATAATATTTATTATCGCTTTCTGTAACGTCAATTCAATATCCTATTAGATCGAATAATCGATATTAGTGTAGCAATATTTAATTAAAAAATATATATATTATTTTGTCTTTTAGAGACATACTACATAAACTAATTAAAAGAAACTGCTATTTTCTTAGATATGTGACGTCACACAAAGAGGGAGGGGATACCGGAAACGTGAAAAGGCCGTCTTTTTCAAAAAATTGTAACATTATACGAATGCATACGATTTTGATCTCTGCAAATAAATGTAGTAAGTTTGTAACGTAATGAATAAATATGCTAATATTACAAAAAATAAAAATACATATAATAATTATTTCTCAAACATGATTGGAAATTTGAGCATTATTTTGACAACCTTCTTCGAGATAAATCGAACTGGCTGTACTGGTCGAGCAGCGGCCGGCAATAGTTGTACGAAAATCCATATCTGTCGTGTTTAGCGGCCAAATAAATTACTATGTAAAATCATATTTGTCATGTAATTTAAAAATGGAACGATCTTCTACTTCGCAACATGGAAACCAAGGAGGTAACTTATCAAAGAGGTTTAATTTAAATTTCGTACTGGCTTGCACATAGAAAGCTGTTTAGTGAAAAGAAAATACTTTGGCGCGTAAACAACTATTGTTATTAGTTGTTCGTTAACTTCTTCATTGGTTTTAAATACCTTTTCAAATAAAAGTTCTGAATTGTACTACTTAGTTTAATTTCCGCGCATTATTTGAAAACCCACACGGTGTTTGCACAATTCGTTCGTGGATTCAGTTACCAGCTTTGGTATTTCCGAACTGGTACGACTTAGGGATTGCAACGCATCTGCGATCCTTCTTATTACGTCACAAATTATATATACAACTAGCTGTTTCCCGCGACCTTGTCCGCATGTTTTAAGTACTTTTGTTAAACTTCGAGGGTTTTCGTTTTTGTGCGGTAAATTAGTTCTTTTTCTAAAAGTAAAGTGGCCCATCCTACTCCTTGTTAAATCAGCTATCTACTAGTGAGAGATTTCGTCGAAATCGGTACAGTTGTTTCGGAGATTACCCGTAACAGACACACAGATATTTTTTTTAAATATATGTTTTTGTTATAGATATCGTGTATATAGTGATGATATGGAATTAGGGAACCGTTACAAAGAAGCACTTTATTTACATACTAGCTGTGCCCGCCACTTGGTCCGCGTAAAACTAGGTAAAAAACTTAGATTAAACTTAGATGTCGATTTTAGCGTGATGATATATATCCTTAATTAGCCTTCATCGATAAATGGGCTACCTAGCAATGATAGAATTTATAAAATCGGACCAGTAGTTTCTGAGATTACCGCGTTCAAGTAAACAAACAAACAAACTCTTCAGCTTTATATATTAGTATATGTATGCAGATAACTTGATAATGTTAGAGTATTATACAACTGTACAAAGCTATTGTACTAGATTTGAATGCGGCACTAAGAGGACTCGATTCTCGCTAAGAACATTAAAGTGCATTTTAGTGGTCGTAAAGTGGCAGCACTCGACCGGTGTTCACCTATAAAAGTCGCTCCCAACGCGGATTCGCTTCAAATCACAACTATTCATAAACTGACTAGCCAAGTGTATGAGGTCATAGCTTAGTGGACGGCGTTTGAAGCGATTGCTAGGTTAAGCAGTTGTGACCGCGGCCGGGCGATGGTTGGGTGACTCAGCCTAACAATCGTTTCACACAACGACCCATTCAAACAGTGGATCCCCATTAACGTCAATGAGTGATATTAGTCGTGAGATTGTGGGGGTTCCGGGGATGACGTCAGACGGCAGTCCGTCATGTTGTTTCGCCCCACTGCCACATCCTCTGCAATTTAAGCGCATCCTACACTAGGCAGAAGAAGATACATTTGTAATGTTTAAATAATTTTGTTTGTATGTCTGTCTGTTTATTCCGGATACAACTAGGTAGTTCTACATAAAAATAATGCGAACGTCAACTTACTATGGACCACTGCAGTACTGAAGACCTATAGATGCATTTTCTAGTCTTTTAATAAACATGTTTGACCAGGTTTTGAACGTCTCAAAGTTGTATTGGTTCGGAAACAAATATATCAAATGTATGAATACCAAAAGTAGGTGAAAAGAAATCGTAGAAAAATGCAAACTCAGAGTAATATGTTTTCATTAATTACTGTGGCTAAATTTCGACCACAGAACGAATACTAACCAATTACAATATTTGATTTCTGGTCGGGCAGATCAAATAGTTCCGACATTTTGACACTTGACATTAAATACGGTTGGCACGTTTTGTATTTAATTTTAACTGTCTATAAAACTAATGATAAGATATTTACTAACCCTCATTTATTAGATTTGGTGACTAAATGAATGATTACATTTTATCACGCAATATTTGATTCCCAATTAGAAAATTCATTGAAATTTCAACACCAATATTTATGCTATTTCTTTTCTCTTCTTCTTCCTAGCGTTATGCCGGTTAAGTACCAGGGCCCTCTTAGATTGCAGAGGATGTGGCTGTGAGGCGATTTAAGATGACCGATTGCCACCTGACATCATCCTCGAAACCCCCACGTACTCCACTATCTTACGACTAATATCACAAAGTGACATTAATCGGGTCCCACTGTTTTATGTGTCTCCCGAAACACGGAGAAGGTCGGATATCAAATATACACCAGGATAGAATGGGTCATCTATCTATCACCCAGTCGCAGCAAGAGCAACTTAACCTAGCGATCAACTGAAATGCCGATCTTTAATTAGGCCACGACCTCCTCTTTATGCTATTTCTGTTATTATTTATAATTCGGCCATAAATCTTTAGATTTACGTGCTATATGATTTTAATTATTTTTACAACGACATTGTTATATTTCAAAATTAATATACATACGGTCGTATACGCTTTGACACAATCTTATAGTAAAATGTATACATGTGTGTGTAAATCATTTGGCATTGGTGTGCACAAGGTTTCATTTTCATAATTTAAAGTATTAATAAACACATATTATAAAAAATATAAGCATTCGCATACGCTCCCCAACTGAACTTTTTGGCTTCACTTATATAGATTTTTGCTTCTATTTTAAGTTTTTTATGCGTTTATGGTAGGTTCTTTTACGTGATTTTCAAATGAGCAGTTGAAATGTTCCTTTTTTTGCAAATTATCTACCAAAAAGTTCCTTATTGTAAGCTTTTATAAGTTCTGGGTTTCATTATTTTGATGACAGGCATTACTATCGTCAGTTTTACTCAATTAAAATGCACAGTTAAAATGTTTTTCCTTTACAATTTCGCTAACAGAAAGTTTATCAACATTAATTCACGGCCTATCCGATATATGTCGGTGTTAAATATTACCACATTTGCTCCGAGCTTACGCGTTCGTGCTTAATCAGACGAATTCATTTATCCAGGATTAAATTTGTATTATTTAACCTTTAATCGATGCAATTGAATTTATATTTTCCGTTCAGATTTTGCGTTCCCGTTGATTTCGATAATTAATGTTTGATTGGTACAACGCGTCTCCCTGATGATTCCTGTTTTTATCCACTGATATTTTTAACCGACTCTCAGAAAAAAATACTCCAATAAATTTAGATTATACTACTACCTTTTTAGGGTTACGTAGTTCTTTTCTCAGGTTACAAGGGGCAAACGGGCAGGTGGTTCACCTAAGCGAGTACCAACGTCTATGGACATCTGCACCATCAGGAAGCTCTCAGATGCGTTGCCGGCCTTTTAAAGAGGTGTTTAATCCACCGGGAAGTTTCGAAAAACCAAACGAAACGCGACAATAATACTATCATTTGACGTGACAGCATTGCCGTCACTTCACGCCGATCTTAATTGAGAAAGAGGTACTAGTAGCCGGACGTGGCGGCCCAATTCGGCTGCAGACCATAAGCACTGCAAGCGTGGCGTTACCTTTAATTAGATAGTTAGACAGGAATACCAGTTATCGAACAGACAAAAGCAAGATCCACCCTCTGGATGCTAAAGTCTGTACAAGGAACTCTGACAATTTCTCTCTTTTCGTCCGTCCGTTTGACAGTCCATCTGTCCGCCTGCAAGACATCCAACCTATTAGATGTAGAGAATTGAAATTTTCGATATTGATAGGACATGCTCATAACTTATAAGGAAAAATAAAATAAAAAGATGCGGGACCCCTCTATAAAAGCTTATCTTCACACGCCCTTGGCCAATTTCTACTATTAAGTAATTGGGTCTTCAACATGCCGAGCAATTCAATGCAAAAAAATTCAGCCTTGAACTTGCCGAGACTACGATAAATATAACTTTATACAAGCAATACAACATGTATAATGAAAATAAATTCGTTATTAGCTCTCTAGCTTAACAAGATATAGCAACAGAATTATGTAATGACTATCTTTTATCACGTAGCGTAGGCACCAGTCACGCGGCTTGTATACAATGATAACAGCCACCATTTCAGCCATCTGCTCAGTTATCCTCGCATTTTGCAAACGTCCACCAACACGCAAAATACCGTAGCAATCTATGAAAGGATTAACAGAGACTATTCTGCTTTTCTTCTTCACAACTCCAGTCTCCTTTATACTAAAAATATCACTAGCAAAATATTTATTCTGAACCCACATTATGATTTTGTTTAAGGATTTTTGTAACTCATCACTAGTTAAATAAGTTGAAAACTTCGTATTACGATAGCTAAACCATATTATAAATCTTCTTTAAATAGTAACAGCTCTCATTAATCTTCGTAGAGTTGAAAATCTAATAAACAGCTTATTTATTCGCTCAATATGCTCAACCACGTGAAAAACCCTGGTAGTTTTTACTTCTAACTTCGTTTCTTGACATTCTCCTAGTGGACTGTAATTAATAATTTCTTCATGTAACCAAGAGGGTCCGTGTATCGCTTATCACAATAAGTAGGAATGGGTATTTATATAGGGTCGAGAGAAAAAATTAATTTGTTAACGCCCGTCAATTATTAACACATTTCAATTGAATAATAGAGGCTTAAATTATTTACTAAATAATCACAATAGCTACGGTCTTGTTTGAATAATAAACGACGCTTATCTTCCAAAGCAACGTAAGCCCTAAGTCGAATAATAATTATGAATATTTAAAGGCGTTACAGCCACCAGCACTCTAAAACAATTGTTACAACAAACGGCTCCCATTTTGAAACTCGTAAAATTTGAATAAGTACGAAATATTAATTGGAAACAATGTGTTATGGTGTTTATCTGAATTTGTTACTTAGTTGAGTTTAATCTTTAAACTTAATGTTTGGTGGGCTGTACGGAATGTACGGAACTGATTTTATCTACATATATTCAATACGTCAAGCCTATCTGATACACATACGAGTACATGTGAAGGTTTTTCTCTTCCTGCGTTGCCCTTTACATTAATAATACTTTACAAGGAATTGAAGTCTACTTAATTCTCCATCATACATTACTACAATGACCGAACGATATGTTTAAACTTTATATTGCGAGGTTATATTCGTAGTTTTATTTATGTACCGAAAAAAATATTGATTAAGAATTAGTGCCAAAAGTTTCCCATTAAATTCCTTGAAAAAACCATAAAATCTTGACATATCTTTCAGAGCTAGGATACCTTAATTAATCTTAGCTGTATTCCATTTTATACTTTTGCTAAAAGAAAAATTCTCTTCTACTTTTATCATTATTTTTTTTGCTTAATCTATAATTTAAAATTAATTTTATTTACGGGCTTTTTCTGGTTGAAGTAACACGAAACTAATTATAACTAGAGCTAAATTAAGGGTATTTTGGGGTTCCGCACAAAAAAATAAATCCCTCAAATTTAACATAATCACTGAACTCGCGCGGACGATCACAGAATACAGCCAGCGCTAAAACAAAAGTATACCCTATTCACTTCCTCTTGAGAGAAATGGTAAATAAACAATAAAAAAGGTTATTTTATGTGTCATCATAGTAAAGTTAGTCAAATCAAATTTTATGTGTCGGAAAAATTATAAAATTTTCAAATCTATTTATTGATTACAATAAATAAAAATGCAGTTATTTAATATATTATTTAATTTTTTTTAATGCTTGTCCTATTATTTATTATTATTTATTTGGAGCCTATTTTTTCCCACTGCAGGGCAAGGGCCTCCCTACTCTCTTTCCATAAGGTTCTGTCTAAGGCTATGCGTTGCCATACTCCATTATAACGATCCAAGTCATTTCTCCATCTCATTGCAGTGTTGCATGCATCTGTTTATGTACATAATAAAACCATGTGAAAGCAAAAGAAAACCAGACCGAAATTTTAAGAAACTGCCAGAGCAACGCAGTAAAGCTTATGGAAAATATATGTACAAACATTGGAAGTTAATGTTAATAACTTGGCAAGTAATTCAGTATTAACGAGCTTATAGTTAAGCATTTCAAATATTATTTCCTAATAATATTAACAATGTCGTCTTAAATGTCTTAGAATAGAATGTTTGCAGATTCTCATTTAAGTTTGTTCAAGAATCAACAAGTTAATATTTGCTCAAAAGCATTCAAAACTTTATTCTCCCTAGTAATAGGAATTTTGTCCTTTTAGTATTAGTTTATTAAAATTACTAACACAGTATATCTGTTAGCGCACAAGTGTTAAAGAAAGAAGAATCTATTGTTCAGAAATATACATGGTTTGCTAAAGAATATATACTCAATTTAAACACTAATAACAATTTAAATATAATTAAAAAGGATAATTATATCAAAACCAGTTCAATTTATATATTTAAAAGCGAAAGATCACCTAAAAAGAAATCTCGAAAACTGCGAGACGTACAATGATCAAATTTGGCAAGAAGGTGGTTTATAATTAATAGAAATCCGCTACGAAGGGATTTTTCAATAGAGATAGATTAAAGAGGTCTTCTTAGACCTTCTTAATCTATAGATCGCTTATCTCTCGCAATTTTACGCAGACGAACTCGCGGGAAATAGACAATAATTCAGGTCTGCAAAGTGTTAGTACATAATTCTTCAGGAGTCAGCTATTCGCAACTTTAGTTTATTTCAACTAACAGAGCTTTAACTCGGAGCTTTCTTTAAAGCTATCTCATCCAACTTGGAATCGACATGTTTTCATATAGTCTCATATATGTATGTATACATGTGTGTATATTGCAAGACTGTAATGCATTGATTCTAATAAAGTTTTTATTATTCTTATATTATAAACAGGTTTATTGGTAATTCAACGAATTCTCATTATGAGTTAAGGGACTATTTGCGATAATTTTAATCTCTATGTGCATTATGCAAAAGAGAACCATTTTTGAGTTATCATGTTTAGTAGCTTTTTTTAAAAAAAATCAAAAATGCATTTAATAAAAAGTATCTATTTACATCTCTATGTTTCTGCTGATGTATAAAAAAAAATTAAGCATGAGTTATTTATCATTAAATATTAAAACAACAATTATCGTTCCAAGTTTAAAAATGCGAGACAAAAATAGATATTATTAAAATATTTTTTTTAGATTTTTCCACAGTAATGCCTTAAAAACACTTCTTGCAAAAAATTCCTACACCTATTAGTGTATAAATTGTTACTTTTAATTATAATTTAAATTAGAAAAGTAGATGTAATGACTTATCAAATCAAATCTATATTGCGAGTTTGGGTTTTATATTAGGTCTTATAGCTAAAAAAGGGTAGCCCAATTCCGCTTATAGCGTGCCATATAATATGTAACAATAAAACAGTTATAAAAAGGAAAGGTAACACTAATAGAAATATAAAATGAATTGAAAGTTAGAGCAAAACTAAAATTTAACATTTAAAATCGTACATTACATGCAATTGCAGTCAAATTAACATTAACACTTATCTTTAGTTCAAGGCTCATTTTAATCTGTGTTCAATTTCTATCAGTGTTGCCACCATGACATCCATGACGTAAGGCAAATTGGTCGGTCGCAATGGCGGCATTAGTGACATCGCTTTAGCAGTGCTACCATCATTGATATTGTATATCGTTACGCTACGACAAAGTTACCTTATTTTAAAATATTATTCGCTCTTTATATTGTTCTCAAGTTGTTCACAACTCGAGAAATAATATTTTTTTTTAGAAGTCAATGAAATCTGATTGTTTATAGTGATCGAAAAATCAAAGAAATTATAATTGTTGTAATTATTTTTGTTACACTATTAAAATAAAATAGTAGGAACGTCGTTCATATAAAACCTAAAGCCATATTCCACTTAAAAAAAGACAGTACAGTCAATTTTAAATTGAGCTGGCTTTAAATAAAAATATAAATTTAGAATTTATGAAAGTAATATTAACATAGTATCAATACGAACTTAAGGAACAGTTTGTGCTAAAACTTCAGTACTGGATTCGAACGGTGTAAAAGTGCACATTTTGCCGTTGGAAACGATGTAATAGTATGGCATACCAAAAAGTAAATCAAATAATGTCTTCCGAATAAGTGGTAGCTTTTAAAATATTTGACAATTCAAAAGAGCTTGTAAAAGTTTACTTGAATAAAATATCATTTGAATTTGAAAAAAAAATTGAATTTGAATATAGAAAAATAAATGAATGTATATAGACAAACTGACGTAGTATTCAAAATATTATAACTCTGAATTTTTTATAGACACGTTTCCAACATTTGAGGTATGTAATAGACAGTATATCTGTATATATATAAAAACGGAAGGTCACCTAACACTTAATCTCGAAAACCGCAAGACGTACAAAGAGTAAATTTGGCAGGGAATTAGTTTATAATTAGTAGACATCTGACGACAACAGATTTTTCTATAGAGCCAGGGAGGTATTAGGGACTCTTTAATTTTACGCGGACGAATTCGCGGGAAACAGCTAGTAAGCGGTAAATATATTAACTATCTAATTACATTATGATCAGTGTGAGTACGACGCGTACATACACCAATGTGGTGACTTATAATTATAATAAATGGAGCTAAGGATAAAACAACGATACTATTGATATGAGTAAATGGTACGGAGAAGATTATGAGTTTAACATAGGTGATAAGACATTGTGAACTCTTAACCTACGGAGTGTACGCTTCTTAACTCTCATTGCAAAACATGTCAGACTTAGTTACAAGAGAGCATTAATTTAATTAGTACTGCTCCACTTCGACGCTCCATGCGTTAAAATCGTCGCGGGTATTCTAAATACCGTGAAATACGTAACGATTTATGTTGCGTCAAGCGATAAATTGGTTGCACTTAATGTGATCTAAACTTTTTCATTGCTAATAGATAAGTCTTGACTACGATCTCACATTCAATGAAGTTTATAAAACCATGTAAAAGACTTTGGTATAACGTTAATAGGTCATCTAAATGTTTGAATACCTTTTGACTAACTTAATATAATATGCTTAAGAGTGGAGCGAGATAAGAGCACTCAAAATCGTATGTCTGCGAGAAATCTTCTTTGTCTACAATTCAATTGCGTTACAAAATCTAACTCACGCTAGCGAAGTTTCTACATACGGTCGCTATATATACACCTTGCGACGAACAACTGTCGATGAGGCCGCCCCGAGCAACTCCAACTAGCCCGGTCTGAAGATCTTCCTTTTCGGTCTTTGAGCATATCCACCTTCCTTTCCACATTTCATTCCTCGCCGAACCGTTTCCACGTCGGTGTGCCTTTCCACAAGATGAAGATAAATCGATAGAAGGCCGTGAGAAAATATCAAATACAAACGACAATGAATATCCACTTATGTACATTGAAGACCTAAACGTTTTACAAAGTCAAATGTGTTAGTGACGTAATATTATCTGCTTAATAAACACCACTTGCTAACAATTCCAAATACATCAACAAGTTCATCGTTTGATCAATATTAATTACGTACAATCCTGCCAATGACATAATGCCAGTAATTCTGACCTTGTGGTTTATCGCATACAATGCATCGTTACAACACTTTATGGTATCCAACCCCAAGGAATCCAAATTTAGAGGCGATGAACAAAGTTAAGCATCTCACGTATTCTATCAGTCATCGAACTTATTTCGTAATCTATACTTGTGAAAAATAATATTGCTCATGTTGAACGAATTATTTACGGTTGGAAACGATTATAAACGCTCTAATCCCCTATAGGATGGATTTCGCTTTTAAGATTCAAATTCCCTATAGAAGAAGACCCTACAGAATTGAGTAATTACCCATACTATTTGGAAGTCTATACCTACATCCCGCTGCCTGCTCATCATCAGGCAGGCTGCATACTTGTCTACCGACTTAGTTCAAACAAAAACTCATCTATTAGAATTAATAGAAGCCTGTGGCTGTTCAGATATCCGAGCCAGTAATCCATAAAGCAAACAGTATTCCTACGTCAACTGGAATGGATTACAATGCATGTGTTCCGAGTATTTTCCAGGGTGAAAAAGTGCGTGTATTGTGCTGAATAAAGCGATGCTGTATGATAGCGAATGGCATTGTTTCCGTAAAATGTATATACATGTGTCTGGGAAGTTTATTTAGGAACAAAAGAAAAGCTATAAGCATCGCTTTAGGTGCACAAAGTATGAATTGTAGTGTTTTAAGTTTTTATGGTGTATGGAGTTTACTAGACTCTTATACATATTTTTAAACATCTAAATAAGAATCAAATACATATATACGATTATTTTCGAAATTCCTTTTTATGTTACAAGAGGCAAACCAGCAGGCGGGTCGCCTAAGGGATTACCGACGCCCATGGACGTCTGCAAGACTAGGAGACTAGCAGATGTGTCGCCGGCTTTTAATGACGAGTTTAGGACACCGGGAAGTCTCACAAATCGACCGAAATGCGACAACAACATCATCACTTGCCAGAACAGCATTGCCACCGCTTCACACCCACCTTATGTGAGAAAGAGGTACTGGTGCTCGGATGCGCCGACGCACATCAGCTGCAGAGCAAAAGGACTGCAAGCGTGGCGGTAAATAACTGGTTAAATACTTACTAAAAATTACTAGACAAAATTTTAACGCTTTGAACAGTGGTTTTATTTATACCAAGTATTGTCTTGTGTGAGGTAAACCATATAAAAAACCTGATGAAAAAACCAGTTTTTTCACTGTATATACTAAGGTTGTAAAAAGAACTTTATTGTACGAACATAAAACTCTTTTTACAATGTTAGTATCTCATCGCACGTGTTCTTTTGATGTCGGCACGTGGGACCTATTTAATCGATTGTCCGTCCATTCTACATAGATGTGCTTTGATTACAGCTTCCTCCCCTTTATTTATTTTTAAATTATCTATTGAGGTTTTTGTGTTCTCTTTATTTGTCCCCTATGATGGTTTAATGGGTCAATTTATGACTTACCTAACCGTTCTACTTGCTGAACAAGTACCATCATCCAGTCAGTCGTTTATATCTTGACTTTACTACAGAGGTAGAATTCCTAAGTGACTGCCGGCGCAAAGGATAAACCGCTAAACTTAGCTGGAAAATTTGCAAGTTAAAGCAAAAAATAACAAAATTATCCCTTGAGCGTTTAAAATAAGGAACTTTATATAAAAAGCGCATTATTTTCTAGAAGCTTTTATGTATTTTTATCTTGCAAATTAAATTTTCCTAGCTTCCCGCTTTGCGCTCGAAATGAAATTTTGCATATAAATGCATTACTAACAAAAGCTAGTACACATTTAAGCTCTCCTTTTCAAATTACTGAAATGAATTTTATATTAGATAGAATGACTAAAGAAATTGAAAAGTTTAATGACACTACAATTAATGTTTAATCAGGGGTCATAAAAATTGTTATTTTTGATGTATACAAATTATTTATTCACAATATGCATGCTTTTAAAATTTATATTCCATGGATATTACTGCTCAGGATTACGTTAAATTAAGAAATCCAATGAATATGAATATAATGAAGAAAAATGAGGACTTTCAAAATATTCTAAATAGTATATTTTCTGTCAATATGGATATCTATTAAGAATCTGTATATAATGATAACAGAAATAAATGTGAACATAATAATGATAAACGTACAAATTAAACTAGTATAGCAAGTCGAAGCCGCAGTGACAATATAAATAAGGTTCATAATAATAATTCAAGGAGAATCATAAACGATTAACTTAATAAGATTATCGGTGCGAATGACCTTTTAGAGTTTCATACAAAAAATACCAACAGCATTACAAAAACTTTTGCTAATAGTCAAAGACGTCAGGCAATTAATTTGTTCATAGCTATGGGTAAGAAGATTGAATTATCTCGACCGATCTGACATTAATCTTGATTGATAAGGGAACAAGTATTCAACGCTGAACTTATTATTTGCTGTTCAGAGAAATGCGCTATCATCTTAAGTGGAAATCGAAGATTATAGATTTATTATCATAACTCTTCTTCTTATTCCTAGCGTTATCCCGGTTAAGTACCAGGGTCCGTCTAGATTGCAGAGGATCTGGCTGTGAGGCGAGTTAAGATGACCGATTGCCATCTGACGTCAGCCTCGGTATCCACTGGGTCCCACTGTTTTTACGTGCCTTTCGAAGCACGAAGGAGGTCGGATATTAAATATAAACCAGTGCTAGAATAGATTACCCACCTATCAGCCGGTCGCAGCAAGAGGAGGTCCACTCGTTTCTTTATCTCCTGCAATATATATAAAATTTTGATGTTAAGTGGATTTCTTAATTGGAAATAACTTAGTATCTAGAGTTAATGATACAGGAAGCTTCATTTCAACATCCCCTATCAGCTAATTTAAGAATTATTTCGATATTTCCATTCAAAAGTTGAGATGCAACAATTTTTGTCTCTTTAAATAAAACAAGTTTTTAATTGAAAACACAAACAAAAAATAAAATAACATTTCAAAAACATTTATAATTTCATTAACTATTCATTAAAATAGATAAAACTCTTTATAGAATGGACTAACTTCACATTATAATTAACGACCGATGCTATATATAATAATGAAGGAGATCGTGGCCTAAGATAAGTTGCTCCGGCTGCGACCGGGTGATAGATGGGTGACCCATTCCAGCACTGGTTTCTATTTGATATCCATAAAAGTATCATTCCAAGATGTTGAGTCTTCTAGTAGAATAAATTTTTACTGGTATATACTTCGGGCGAACTATTGGCGTTTTCAACAGAACAGCAAAAATGAATGCAGCATTTCTGCTAATTGGGTAACCGCAGCACCTCATTACGTAATTACCGATGTGCTTCAAAGCCTGCCGATACTTAAAATTGTATCTGAGTTGAAATCTATCGCTAAAATATACAATTTATAATAAAGTGTTTATTGATACGACTAATCTCTGATTGAAGAACTAAAATTAAGTTGATAATATAAAAATAACGTAATATTTTAAGTAAAAATTTAAAACACTCTAAATTGCATAAAATCAACTAACTGAACGAGGAGCATTTAAATAGTAATTGTATAATATAATTTTTATTTTCGTCCTTCTTTATATGTGACTACATTAAAAAAGAATTTAATTTATTAGAAGGCACTGTAAAGTTAGATTAAGAAGACTAGAATAAAGTGTAATGACAAATTAGAATTTACAAATATTTAACAATAATAGAAATGCAGTAATTAAAAACATAATATTGTAATTAATGAAGACGTAGATTCAAAATAACAATAATGTCTTTTTAGGATTGATTATACATTTTGTAATTTTAAGAGAATAATATTTTTATGAAGTCAATATTGTATAAAATATACGGTGATAACGTTTAATTAGAAAACTATCTCTAACTAAAAATTAAATCGTCAAAGTAACTTAATAAAGCTAAAATACATTATTTGTCTTATATTTAATAGACTAGCCCAATTAAGGCAAACACATTCTACAAAATTATAAAACCGTTATTAGTTTTTGTTTATGGGTAAAATACAGTTAAAACTAGCGGACCCGGCAGACGTTGTCTTACTCAACATCCGCTATGAAAGGATTTTTCGAAAAAACCACCTTAAGGAGGTCTAAAGGCTTAGTATCATATAAAAATAGAATCATAACTGATATTTGAATGTGCACATGGATTGAATTAAATAATATAACAACAAATTTAAAAATAACCATATTAGAACGTTCGATTTTTTTTTATCTTTGTTTGTTGTCTATAAAAAAATTCTTACTTCCTGATAAAACAATAATTTCAAAAATTGGTCCTGATTTCAATTTAAAAATCATTATATTATGAAATAGTAAAATTAGGCAAAAGAGTTGCAATTTTAGCGTGATAATATATAGCCTTCCTTGATTAATGGGGTATCTAACACTGAAAGAATTTTTCAAAACGGACCGGTAGTTCCTGAGAATAGCGCGTTCAAATAAACAAACAGACTCTACAGCTTTATGTATTGGTATATATATTTTTTTGGGTTGCAGCATTACACCGATTTTCCCTCGTATTCATTCGCGGATTAAAGCAAAGTAGTTTAGTTTTTCATGCATGAAAGAGGAGGTTGAAACGAAGCTGCCTATGTCATTAACTCACTTTAGCTCTGAAATATAATTAGTCAGTATACGATTAAACGTGCGATATAGATAAACTGTCCGTCGTTCTGTACACAGCTTTATACGATTAGCGGTATTCTAGGAAACCCGCCATATTTAATACATCCTGTGCCACACCTAATTCGTTGTTACGCGTGTCTTAATCATGCTTAACAATTCGATTTATAATATTAAATAAATAATACACAATGTTGTGTGTTTTTATATAAAAACTAGCTGTGCCTCGCGGCTTCGTCCGCTTGGGCCACCCTTATCATTTAGGAGTATGAAAAATAGCTAGTAGCCGATTCTCAGACCTACTGAATAATTAAGTTGTCTACCTTAGGAACAGACGTCCGTGTGGCTGTAAAATCAATTAAGAGACTTGGTGTTACCGAACGGATACTCCTTAGGGACCTTCAAAAGAGCAGAATCACTTCTCAAAGGCCGGCAACGCATCTGCGAGCCCTCTGGTGCTGCAGTTGTCCATGGACGTCGGTAGTCACTTAGGTGAACCGCCAGTCAGTTTGTCCTTTGTTTTATATTTAAAAAAAATGAATAACAAAAGTTTCTTAATATCAACGACACATAATGAATATTTAATTTTAAATTTTTAATTTTTTTTGAATATTTAATTTTTAATTTTAAATCTAATGATTTAAGACTTTCCCATAATTATGAAAAAAGAAAAAATTTCGGAACAAGTAACAATAAAAATTGATTCTAATTCTAAAAAAACTTGAATTTAATTTTGAACAAAAAACTTAATTTTAGCTTGTTACTTTTGCTGATACAAAATAATCTTTACTTACTAATTATGTCAAAGATTTAAAGGAGAAAACACAAGATAAATATACAGGTACTTTTTTATCCGTTTGGTTGAATATTATAAAAATCATTATGTACTTGCTCGCTATCATCCTACAAAACTATTTCTAGCTGCAATAAACTACTCATAGGTTATTATGAATTACTTAGAATCAGAATATTAACATTCTAAAGTTCTTCAGAACATTTCAAAAACTTGAATGATTCTCATTACTTAAAAAAAAATGCTTTTTACAAATTTTTGAATAGTTAATCGTCATAAAAACTTACACAGTGCAAAGAAATATTACATTTTAAACTTCTCTAACTTCTTATAGAAGAGACATTCAACTTTAAGCCTTCGATGTTAAAGTCGTGATGTGAAACGTTGACACCATACTGCTCGTAAGGTACCCGGTTCAAACCCCACCGCCGCTGGGGTATTGTCGCACCCACTCCTAATACAAGCTTTTAATTTAAGCTTATTAGGAGGGGAAGAAGGGAATTTTAGATACCTAAAAAGTATTCCTAATATTCTTAAAAAAATATAAAGAAATATCTCTAATAGGTTTTGTGTATTTCTATTAACATCAATACGTAAAGCACAAGGTAAAGAACTTTTTAGATTGAATAAAAAAAGAAGTCAAGATTGGCAAAAATATATCGAGATAAGAAAAATGGTGATTAGGCAGTTTGAGTACTATAATCCCCAAATATTCAAATTTTCTTTTTCATAATCAGCGCAGCATGTCTGATAATTATTTGGTCCTGCTGCATAATGCTGAGCTGTTCTGCCCTTTCACAGTGGGTGCACACAGCTTGACGCATACAAACCTGGCCTGCAATTATCTTTAGCTGTAAAATCAGAAAACCATCACGAGATCTAAAGAGATAGTTACTCCAGAACAGATATACGAATATTCTTGTGGCTTTCGGAAAACGAAAATTTTATGTAAATTTTTGTATAAAATATAAAGTGAAGTGCCATTACACTTTTACCTAGATATCTAGGTATAGTCAATTTATTTAAATCTAAACTTTCGAAACGTAGTTTTATCAATATGTAAAAAAATGTAAAAACATTTTTTGCGAACTTAATTTTTTATTTATTTAATAAACAGTTTAAAAGGGGGTTTGATTTTTACTTATATCCCAAAAACTATTTCAGATATTTAAAATCTGAAAAAAGATTCAAAATGGGCAGGATTTTTTCTTAAAGGAACTCCTAACTTATTGATACTGTCTTCAATGTTTATAGTCATAATTTAATTCTGAAAATAGGCCTACGTATGGGGATTTTGAAAGATATTCCTATTTGGACAGTATCATGTTTAATGTAAAAGTTTTCTGTGGCTTTGTGTATTTAGTACTAGATCTATAACCCACTTCAAATAAGGAGGAACTTTTCAATTCGACTGTATTATTTTTATGATTAGAATTTTCAGCTGGGTGAACCGATTTTGATCATTTTTTTTTTAATTTCGTAATTGGAACTTCACGTGTGGGCCCATTTCAAATTAGTCCAGTTCCGACAATTTGAAGTCGGTTTTTTTGTTAATTTTTTTTGAGTGCTCTAATTAGATTTATAATCGTCCCACTTTCAGATATTCTTTTTTTAAAACGGAATCATTGATTTAAATCTTGTAAACTATACAAGAGAAGAAAATATACTAAAATTCGTATATAATTTTATTAGCTGATTAGATTTCGTTCATGGCAACTAAAAAATCGAACTGCCTTTACCTCTAATTACGATTAATATCACAAAGTGACATTAATCGGGTCCTACTGTTTTACGTGCCTTCCGAAACACGGAGAAGGTCGGATAACAAATATAAACCAGTGCTAGAATGGGTCACCCATCTATCACCTGATCGCAGCCAGAGCAACTTAACTTAGCGATCGACTCAAATGCCGACCAATGATTAGGCCACGACCTCCACCACAATTAAATTAACATGTTTCGACATTTCTATTTCGCAACACCACCCTTAAATTTTAATGAAAAAATATAGAAAGAATTACGAAACCATCGCGGTAAATTAGATACTTTAAGAATACTCTATCAACATATTAAATTATTTCTAATGTCCCGGGAACGGGAAAGGGAACAAGAACCGGAACGGGAATTGAAAAGGGAACGGAAGTAATATTATAGGACAACAGAATTTAGTAATTAGTAAGAACCGCAACGCGAACGTTCGGGCAGAACATCTGCCGGGTTCGCTAGTTTAGAAATAATAACAACTTACTACAACATAACTACTTACGACTTTCCCAAATATATGTATATTTGAGAGAAAATTGCCAGTACGAACTTTGTACGTGTCATCTTCATGGAATTAGTTTAGCGAAGTTGGAGCGATGTTCTTGATTGTGTTGTTAAGAAAATTAAGAGCTGCCTAAGTCAATGGACTCTCTGGCCACGCCAACTAACAAATTAACTTGATTTATTTCTTCTTTACAGCTTGAAACTTAGTTTAAGCTTTCCACAATAGTAACTTGTTTTTCTCTGTATGTATCCATCTATACTAATATATAAAACTGAACGCGATAATCTCAGGAACTACTGGTCCGATTTGAAAAATTCTTTCAGTGTTAGACAGCCCATATATAGAGGAAGGCTCTATAGCCTATATCATCACGCTAAAATTGAATCTATTATTTTTACCTAATTTTACGCGGATGAAGTCGCGGGCACAGCTAGTTTTATTATATAAGGGCTCACTTAGGCTTTAAGTTAGGCGGTCTGTTCTTATTGCTTTTCATGTATTTTATGTATACGTGTTTGTTTTGTACACAGTTATGTGCTTATTTTTAATTTCGTTCGTTCGTCCGTACGTCTACCAGTCTGTTTGCAATGAATTACTTCCACAATTATGAATATGAATGCATTAAATTTGGAAGACTTATGTGTTGGGTATAGATTTAATTTTAGGCATATTAAAATAATAATAATTTTAAATATTGGGGCGGTCCCCAAAATTTTAAATTATCATCTACTTGAAAAGACCTTTCAAGAAGATAGCTTCTATGCTAAGCGTAAAAAAAACTAGATAGATAGATAAGACAGATCAAACAAATAATAAAATAAATCAGTGAAATATGATACACGTTACATTTGCCCAATATCTTTCAACTCAATGCCAGGAGGACTATGATTTGGGAAATTGGTAAAAATGGCCTAACTCTTTATCGGAGCCCAATATAGATATCGGGCCGAAGACGTTCTTTTGTTGCGGCTTAGTTTCCCGAGAGAAATGGAAAATATCTATACAATTTACATAAAGGCTTGCGACCTTCAGTCCACTTCATATTTGCCAATATAAGAGCCATATTCCCCGAACAACAAAATTGAAAGGAAAAACTCGGTGGATACTAGAAACACAGAACTATTTTGACAACAATATGACTTTTACAACAGCTAAATGAATATATATTTTTTAAGAAATATATTGTATCTTATTCCTTTATTACATACGTATTAACAATCTTGCGGATTCTTATTAAGCTTCTTAACAATATTTTATATATTTTTAAAAACAGCACCGTGTTTTCTTGTTTTCAATTCCCGCCAAACCTAATACATTTTCTCATTATCTTTTTTTAAAAACCTAAAAAAGCAACGAGCGTGCAGCATACAGCCTAGGACCTAGTGCATTTATTATTCCATAATATTAGACTGTATGCTGACACTCGTCGAACTTATTCGAATTTCGAACAATCTGTTTTATTTTTAAAGGATAAGTATATTCGAATTTGCAATGTTTTTTAATATTTCCTTACTTGATTTGATGATAATAAATCGCAAGCCATATTTGTCTCGCGTACATTGTACGGATTCAATCAAATGGTCTAATTATTTAATCCACGATTATCCACGTAATCTGGAGATTATTGGTGACTCTCTATTTATAAACCTAGTTGGTAATAAATTGATACGTTCAACAAAACCAATGTATGGTAACATACAGTGCCATTTTGGAGCCCTAAGGAAATGTCCTTACAAACATACATCTATATATGTATATAAAAGCTAAAGGTCACCTAGCACAAAATTTCGAAAACCGCGGACAGTACAACGATGAAATTCGGCATGGAGATAATTTTTAGTTAGTTGACATCCGCTAAGAATGGATTTTTCAACAGATAGCTAGACTAAGGAGTTTTAACGGCAAGTTTAATTTTACGCGGACAAAATCACAGGAAACAGCTACTGTGGTATACATATCCGAAAATCTCAGGTTGTCACATACATTAATGTCTAAGCCCTAGTGATGTATATAAAATAATTTTTTAATTATTTTATCACACCAAAAAGGGGCGCATTATCTCCTTATATCGTATATCAAAACTTAGCCCGGCAGACGATCCATAAATTCTGAAAGTTTACTAAACAATGTGAAATTTGAGGGGCTGGGGGAAATTGTTTCATATTTGCTGGAGTTTTTACTTCCACAGAGTAAAGAATGTGACAGACTTCATTAAAATATACTGAATTCATAAGCCTTTGACAGATCATATACATTGCATATTTTTAAACTTCGGTTGAACCTATATTATTTATCTATGCAATTGTATAAATTACGCGTCATGTTGTATGTCCGCGATGAACTCCTAAACTACTGAACCGATTTTAATCAAATTTCTACAGCGTGTGTTGTTTGATCCAACTTGAAAGATAGGATAGCTTACACCTTAATTTATAGTCGCAAATAAAAATGAGTCGCTTAAATGTATGTACGTACGTGTATTTACCAAGCCAAATAGGTTTTCCGCTAAATTGATGCAGATGGCACCTAATTCAACACATAAGTAAGTACTACTAAATCGTATGAAAGTACTATTCATTTTTTGCTTTTCCTCGCCTTTTTTGTTTTTGAAGGCAGTTTTCTTTTTATTTAAAAATAATTTATTTTTAAATTTGGAAGTTTAAAAATATTTGGAAAGTGGACGTTTTTTCTCTGTATATGATATGTTATTTTTTTTGATACCCCACTGGTATATATTCGCTTCCTATCGATTATTTATGTCTTCTTCCACCAACAACTAGTTAACACCTAAATCAATCTTCTTCAAACCTTGGCTAAAGACATGACTAAGAAAACTTTCAAACAAAAGCAAGATAATTACACAAAAAAAAGTCACACCGTTATACAGAAGAGCACGTTATACAAGAGCGTACGTACCTACGTACCTACGTAATTTTAGTACATATATAAGCACTTTAATTTCTGTATACTGGTGTGACTGTAAATAAAGATCTTCGTATTCTTATAATTCAAATTTATGCCAAAAATGCCTTACATTTTAGAAATGAGCTGATACTCTTCAAACTGCTGGACCAATTTTCACCAAACATAGGAACCACCTCAAGGCAACTGGCTTTCAAATAAGAAAAACCCATTCAATGTTGCTTCATAACAGGATGAAACGATTTTAAAATAAAACTGGAAAAATTTAACGAATGTTTTGAATAAGGGATTATCTTTTACAAGTGTACAAGTTTTTAATTTTATTATAATTATGTATTTATTGATTATATACGTCATTTAATGTAAGAGCATTATAGTAAGATTTATATAATTATTCTTGACTTTAATGTTATAAAATTAAGGCGTAAATATATTTTTAAGCGGTGTATCACTAAGCAACTACTCGTATTTTTAAGTATATTAATGTAATAATAATAATAGAATAAAATGTATATATAATTTAATAGAAGAATGGAATATTTGTTAAAGAAGTACAATAAAATATATTTTGAGGTCAAACTTGAGTTTTATTCATAGATTCTATCACTTTATGATAGTAAATATAATACATTTGATAATTTGATGTATGTTTATGGAAACGATTCTTTAACGTTTATATTTAATTTGATCTTATCTCTTTTGATAAATTTCTTTCAGTAAAAAAAAAAACGTATCTACATATAATAATTGTATTTTTAAAATAATAAAAAAGATTTATAATAATTTGTTCAAATAAAACTTTTAGCCAAAGCTCTTACACATAAATTATATTTTAACATAAATCATATAAATTTCTTATATAATATAGCAAACTATAGGAATAAGAACAGCAAGACATGTGCAGTTTAAACTGCGCAATTGTATGAAAAATCTTCGTCGATATAAATGCAGTATTTTCGCAATGACTTAACAGACAACCAAGCACGAAAATTCTCGATAGTTTTACTTATTTTTAAAAAGGTTCAAAACTAAACATCAAATGTCGGTTCGTGCTTTCATTTTACACTACTTGCATACATGGTCGTAACGTCGAGGATTCGATACGAGCGAGTTCTGATTTAATTCATGCTCGCAATTTTTAGCAACTAAGTTGAGTAAAACTGTGGCATTCATAGTGATATTATAATATAATTTGTATGTTGTCGTGTTATGTTATATTAATAAAGTGCTAAAGCGTGCTGTTGTCAGAGCGATTCGTTTTATTCACGTTTCCTAAGTGGACCCACTTTTTTTTTTAATAAAAAACCTTTACAATCTGTGAAAAAAAATACTGTTTTTTAAAATTTAATATTTCGGCCACCATTTTAATAGGACGTTTAAAATTAACGCAGTAGAATAAATTAAAAAAAAAAAACATTGTTTGCTTTTATGCAAAGTAATTTAGTTCGTTTTATTATATCATAAGGTATATATAACGCTAACAAATGTATGGTCAACCAAGAAATTGGTTTGCCACGCTAAGGTCGAATGTCGCTTGCACTAGTTAAAGGCTCATTTTTACTTGTTATGCATTACGTTAATTTCTAGCAATAACCCTTAGCAAAATTTTCTTTAAATATAAATTATAATGGATCTTTTTGGATCCAACGCATAACTATGATCCTATTTAATAAATAAATAAAATATATAATATCCTTATTTAATAGGTTGAATTTATAATTTTTTTGTATAACCTTTTTTACTAAGAGTATCCGATTGCTATTCGTTTCCGGTGTATGATATCCTTGTTTGTATTGTCACTTTTAAATTCGTAAACAAGGGAGTAAAATGGTAAATGTCAAGAAAGAACGAAGGTTCTGAAAACATATATTTTCTTATCCTTTATTAATTTGTCTTTTTAGTTACTATTGTAACAGAATTGTGATGGAAACTTGCTTGAGAGGATTTTCATATATGCCAGAAATGGTGGAACCCGTGGATTTAAAAGTAATCACCTATTTAATAATAAATAATATTTTTTTATTAATGTCAATCGATTTTTATATCTTTAACCGATGTAGCCAAATTTTAGCTAATTTTGTTCTCGATGATATAGAGCCTCGATTTTTTTTTTACTAACAATCACTTACATTAATACTCTTAACAATAAAAGACAAACATAAATAAACAAAATGCAGTGATCACTGAAACATCATGAGCAAGCAGGAAATCTTAAACTAATTATCCTAAGAGTAAAGTAAAATAAAAATTTAACTTAATTAAAATTAACTTCGTAATTTATTTTTCGTATTATATGAGGTGAGTCGGAAGAAATATCGAAAACTTTTTAAGTAGCCAAAAACGGCATTAAGCCGTTTGAAGATACGTGCAGACTTATCGCCTATTCACGCATTAGTCAAGGTTGCAGCACATACATGAAATTAACGCATTGAAGTAAAAGCACGCGTGTTAAGAAAAATGGCCAAAAGCGTGTCAAGACACGCTTATATAGAGAGGTTCCGTATCTATAGTTTTGTCCTTATTATTTAAATTACATTGTAAATAATATATGTATAAGACTGTTTAAGTAACATTAAATAAAATTCATTTATAGTAGTAATATAGTTTTAAACTGTTCTTAAATATGATAATAACAATAATATGTCAATTAAAAATAACAAAATCTATTTGTTATTTTTCATTCAGTCAATAAATTAAATAAAAAAAAATCGAATAAAATTAAAATACATTAATAAATTAAAAGGTTACTTATGCAAGCAATATATATGTGACGTTGGAATTAAGCTACAAAAAAGTTAGATTGATAGTTTAAACTCAAACTTAAGTTTTTTTTTAACTAGGGGACCAGGACGTTGCCCTGCCCGAACGTTGGGTTACTTACTATTTACCACATTCTATTACCCTGTGATATTGTTTCCCATTCCCGTTACCCATTTTCGTCCCCGCACCTTTTTCAGTTGTCAACGTTGTCCTAATTTTAAGTTACATTTGTTCCTGTAAACAGTTTTTCTAATAAATTTTCATTTTCATTTTCAACTAATTTTCAACTAATATTATTGTACAGTAACAATTTTGTTACACTTTTTCAAATATTTACAAACTGCTTTCAAAATTAATAAAGCAATAATTCTGTACGCCTTAATGGCGTCAATTGTACCATTTCATAAATGTACATTACAAAACAAAACAACTTTTATATAGGCTGACTTTAACATACTTGAGGTCAATAAAATGTGGGCTCCAGTTTTATTCATATATTTTAATATTAATTCACGTTTAATGTCGCCTATAATTATAAACCAATCTGTTAATATTCCTCGCTTTAGATTCTTCTCCCTTCACAGGAATATTATAATAGGTATTGTCGTAACTAGCATATCGTCTGCTGCTAGGTATAATAAATTTTCCATTTTTATAAAAAGCTACATATTATGTTATTCTGTTAGTGTGTGATTCTGATACTTGAGTAAAGTTTCTGTGTCGCTTTTCGGCTGCCTTTAAAGATTGACCAATATTTCACAAAAAAGGTCGTCGCTTGTTCAGAGCTCCGTCGTTTTACAATTTTATTGAGTATCTGCATTTCGCCGATAAAAGCGACCGGGATGATAATAGATTACAGATCAACGCGCGCCGCTCAAAGGATAGCGGCTGGTTCGATAAACACGCCTTTTTATGCATGCAAAGGCTGATGTGATGCGGGGCGGAGAGAGGATAGAACGAGAGGAGGGAACGGGGGCTTTAACGTCGAATGGTCCAATAAATCTGGAACTTAATCTGATCCAATACTTCATAAATACGTTAACAGTAATTAACTTATGCCGAGACCCTTCGAGAAACATTGCAAGAGTTTATTCTTCAATTTTACTCGGCTTAAAATCGAAACCGAGTAAGTTAGAAACCGAGTTTTTCAAATAATAAAGCTTTTAGTGTACGTTCGATACTATTCATAAATCATGAAATAAAAATAGATACTCGAAACATTTTATCATAAAATATAAAAATCTCCTCGTTATTTTCAAATTCAACGATATCTCGCGAGCGGATTTGCAAATGGAAAAGTTCGTTGCTTGGTTGTTTGTATTATTTCTGCATTTAATATTAAAGTATTTCCTCGGTTGTATTTACAGATTATATAATTCCGTTCGACCCGCCAATGTACTTATTAATCTAAAAAGTAAACTATCCTTTTGATGAAATTTTATCTTTTTTTTACTTTACGAATAACCTTTGTAGAGTCTATCTCCTGATGATGCTTCGGTGTCGAAGCGAAACGTGCGTTGACATAATAAAATTCAGCTAGTCACCTCATATAACACCCACGTAAAGAAAAGAATGGTTCCATGCTATACCGGTCACCAATCTGATTTAAATTTTATTCATAATTAATGCAGTTATGGAATGCAAAAATTTAAAAATTGCTGAATTACTTATCGCATACTTAATTGTAAACTGACCGATAACGTTTTAGGTCTAAAGTTAGTTAATGATACAGACAGCATCGTTTCAACGTTCTCTATCAGCCAATATAAGATTTATTTCGAAATCTCCATCCAATACAGTGTTACAACAATTTTTGCCATTTTAACTTAAAGAGTTTTTTGCTAAAATGACAAATAAATAATAAAATATTATTAAAATAATATTTCAATATTATGTAACTATAATTAAAATAGATAATTTTTGTTACTATAATGTCGTTTTTATCGAATTAAAAGCGTAATAAATTGTGGAAGATGTCCTAAATGTTGTGAACTCTTTTAAATCCCTAATCCAATTTCAATATGACCCCTGCACTCTCGGTTATTGCAAACGCAGGATCCCGGACGCGGCTCAGACGATGTTTAATGTTAAGTGCAGCAAGACAAAACCTGTGTTCACAATTCACTATATAATAAAACTTTAAGTGTTTTTCATCTCTCATTTTTGTCCCCCTATAAATGATAAAAAAAATGGAACTATAAATAGAGAGTTAATGAACTGATAAGAGAAAACATTTAAAAAAAAATTAAAAGATAAATATTATAAAACAATAGGCACGGACCTCATGCCTGTGGTGCGTATATGTGTGTGCGTGTGTGTCTGTGTGTTAAGCCACTTAAGGTTTTGATATCGGTACCTATCTTTAGTTCAAATTGATGTCGTAAAAATTGTTATTGTATCTTTGAAAGAAATAACTTTGCAATTCTACTTTTATGAAAAGAACATTCCATAATGGCATAAATTTTGTCTAAAAGATTGAATATTAGGTCGCTTTCGAAAAAGTTCACAACCCAAAAGATTGCGCAGGAAAATTTTAATTTACCTTATCATTGCTTGGTGTAGATTTTACAACATGGCACGTAGAAATACCTGATTTGAAAATAAATAATAAAGGAAGACCTTGAAGAATTAAAAACTTTGTTCGCGACCTTCTTTGTTGATCAACCTTAATGGCCGTAGACAATTTACCGCGATATCTCTACAGTTGAATGATGTTATTTGTTTCAATGTTTTCTGACTTGAATTATTAAACGCTTATCTAACATGTTTTTCTATGTATGTACTGGTATGTATTAGTGTTTCGCAAATGTATTTGGCCGTCTAGGGACATCCCTGAAATCACCACGATCTCTAAAATTTCACGACTAATATCACTCAGTGACATTAACATTAACTCTTACGCGCCTTCCGAAACACCAAGGAGGGATATTTGATAAAACAATGCTAGAATTGGTTACCTATATATTTACCCGGGCGCGGTAAGAACTACTTATCCTAGCAATCGACTCTAATACCGGCCACTGATTAAGCGACCTCGACACTCCTTCATACGCCCATGAAGAGGAAGATATCTATTTTTTCTTTTTTTTTATATTACAAGACGCAAACGAGCAGGCAGTTCATCACCTAAGTGACCATCGACGCCCATGGACATCTGCACCACCCGAACGCTCACAGATTCGTTGGCGGCCTTTAAAGAAGGATTTAGACCACCGGGAGCTTTTACGAACCGAACAAAACGCGACAACAGCACCATCACTCGAAGTGACAGCATTCCCGCCACTTCACGCCGATATGTGAGAAAGAAGTACTGATACTCATTTCGGCTGTAGACCAAAAGGACTGGAAGCATGGCGCTACCTCGTAATTAAATTTCTAAATAAACACGAACCAGTTTTAAATATTCCGTGCAAAAAACAGCTCGTTTTAGAAGTTTATTTTAATATTGTGTAACGTTGTTTTTGTCCCACCAGTATTCGCTATCATCAACTTTATCAAGTTGTTTCGAAGCGAAAGTTTGAACAGTTTTATCGTGTTTTCGTTATTTCAGAGTGGTATTCAATTTGTGTGAAATCTCGTGATAATACAATATTTTGTAGTTGGCGACTTCTGTATTTTGAAGCTTGGGAATACTTGTGTTTCGAGAATTTTTATTTAACGATTGGTTATATCACTTAATGTTATTATAAATTTTGACCAGCAATTTGACCATTAAATAATTTTGACCAACAAGACTTACGGTAAGGGAGCCCAAGAGAAGATACTGCGCAATACTCGAGCGCGTCAGAAAATCATATAGGTAGAATCCTTGCATCTTGTAATGTACCACGATCACATATGTACTCTTAATGTAAGGAGGTTTGTTATTGGACCCTTATAGGACCCTTAGAAAAGCTCGAGCGCCTCAGATTAAGATAAGTTAATTCCATGGAGATAAATTTACATTTTATTAATATGACAAATTGAAGTCAAAAAGTTTTAATGAAAAAATAACCAATAAATACTCGAGCGCGATTTTTTTATTTTTATTTTGAATGAAATACTGTAAGAATTAGGAATAACTGTATAATCTGACGATTTGCTCAAGGCAATGTGGCTAAAACCATCAAGGGCTCCATGAAACCATGCTCCAGGCGTCATTGACAACATGACGTTACAATTAACATAACCTTTTAAATTGTTTCTGCACCTAATCTACGTAATCCAATAGATCCCGATAACTCTTTAGTAACTACAAATTTAGCATCGCTGTCTCCCCTACTATTATGGGTTGTTTATAATAATAATATATCATTTAATCCAGATTAAAATATCCTTATTACAAAACTTAGACATAATTTGACAAAATACGAAATATTATGGAGTGTCGGGGATATTATTATCTACATACAGCGGCATGCAGCAATATTTAAACTGCTTTGATATAAATCTTTCAAGGTTATGTAAGGATATATTTTATTTCATACCGAGTCTACAAGGTTATTAATAGAACGTTAATGACCTCGCAGGACTTTATTACGAACATGATAAAAACAACGAATTTTTAAATCATAATTAAATAACCAGAAAGCCGTTAAAGTTTATTTTCAATTATCTAAAATTACTAAATAAAATACTACCCTCTAGTCTTTTAGATGTATTTTTTGTAGTAATTAACTACTAAATATAACTTCTTTTATAATTGCCGGTTTATCGGAAATATACATTTGTATTACACTACAATTTTACAATTTTCGTTCTGTGATTTACTTGTGGAAACTTATTTTACATTTGTAATACATACTTACTTATATTTTATCATGTAACATTGTTTTTAATTGTACGTTATTGTTGTATAGATATGAATAAATACTTTAAAGCAATTCACTTGGCTAAATTTTCAAAGAACTTAAAACTTTATAAAAATGCTGGTCAGATCGGAGGCACTCAAGATCGACTTCTCCTAATTTATATCAATTTGTAATTTCAGAGGGCAATTTTAAAAAGAGAACACTCCTTAAACTTATCATTGCTTAGAAAAATTATGACAACTTGTAATTTCGGATCGCATTTTTACAAAGAGGGCACTTCTTACACTTATCACTGTTTAGAAAAATCATATCAATTTGTAATCTCGGAGTGCGTTTTTAAAAAGAGGACACTCCTTACACTACACTTACCTATCCTTTGCTTTGTGCGAAACGTGCTCAAGTAGCAGTTTTTTTAGGTCAGCTCAGTGTGTTAACAAGAGCTTTGTTTTTGCATGTTTCGTGATCTTATCTTGTAATTTTGTTGATAAAATTGGGTCGATATGATAAGCTGAGTGCAAAAAAACGTTTATAAGGCGGATAACTACAAATTCCTCTCGAGCCAACAAAGCGCTACCAGCTCGCCTGGTGCTGTAAGTGTTTATGATTGTGGAACTATGAAGTTCCCGCGAAGATCTTCTAGCGTTTTCCCGTTCTAATACCACAGCCCGCTTTAATGGCAGAGGATCTGGCTGTGGGCCGAGTTAAGATGACCGACTGCCGTCTGACGTCATTCCGGGAAGTGTTAGAATTGACCTATCCGTCACCCAGCCGCGGTAAAAGCTACTTAACCTAGCAAATCGACTCAAATGTTGGCCACTGATTGAGCTAGAGAAGCCTTAAAATAATTAAATATTAACGAATAACTATTTTTTCTAATTAGAATAAAGTGATGCTAAAGTTATTTTTTTTTTTACAATAAAAACTAGTAAATAACCCGTTAGGATAGATTATAAATATGATTAGTCCTTGGCATCTTTTGGAAGCGACTGATGCTCTATCGACTACCCTTGTCTGGGTATCTTTGAAAGCAATTTTTATGCTACAATAATGGTTTATTTAAATTTTTCTTTACAAATGGCTTAATACATTATATAATGTTATATTCTTTAACATTTTTGTATACTGTACTATATAAAAAATAGGAACACCAGTCTCTTTCAATAGATACTTAAAAAACTATTTATTATAGATCTTGTGATCCTTTGTAAGGTCTGCACGGCATACATATGTACAGGCGCCGCGCAGCCATTTATTTGGTCAACTAGCGAACATTTTCGGCGCTGATACGATGCGATTAACTAAACTTACACGACTGAGATTCTAATTATTATTCCGCGAGTGACAGTCCGCTGCTACGGTAAAATCCTCCTTAAATATCTTTCAACATCGCTATTAGTACATTTCAGTTTATGAGGTTTCTCACAAGAATACTTTAAGATAAACGCCAAAATTTGAATAGAAAAAATCAGTCTTTCTTTGTCTTTTTATATCTCCTTATGTTATGTAATCGCTTGTATGAAGCCAGTACTTTTTAATATTATTAATACAATTTCGAAAAAAAAAGAATCTAGTAAGCAGCTCTCTGAGGAGAATTATCCTTATCTTGCTAGCTAGCTTAAAATATAAGATTAATAATAAAGTTACCAATATATATAATATATTAAAAAAGTCGTTGGTTTTCCGATCTTAGATACCTTAAAAATAGAGGCTTTGTCAGTACACCGCAAGTACAAAGCGAGAAAGAAAGAGGCCACGCTAAAATCTCTTCCCATCATTAAAAACATCAAGTCGCGTAAATTCTGTAAAAGTAAAACTAAATAAAAATTAAAATTTGTTTGTCATATTTGATTAGGACTGAAAAAGCTTTTAATATGTAAAATTACTTATAAACGAAAACAAAAGTCATCTGTTAGTTAACAATTTACCACAGAACATAAAATAAAATATGTAATTAGAGAAGGTCAAAAACGTATATACATAATTCTAATGATAAATAATAATAAAACTAAAAATTTAATAAAATAATTAATAGTTTATCATTTATATTATTAATTAATAAAACTAAGTGTTATGTTAGATTCTAAACTTAGTCTAGTTGAGGTGGATTTTAGTTTGGTTGTAGTAGTATTTGAAAGTATATTGCATTGCATTTTTATGCATTTCTGCACAAATATGCAATATAATATGATGATATAAATAAAACGATAAAATTATGAACAAAAACGTTGTTTAAAAAACCGAAAATCAATCATTGCAAGCATAGAGAAAATCAAGTCGCGTTAATTCAAAGCGAGGGCATTCATGAATGAGGTGTTCAAATGTTTGTGAGTCAGTATAATTGCAAGGGCAAAGATCATCCTGAGTGATATGAAATCTAAATAGATATGATTTATGAAACGCATGATTGGTGAGAAATTGGGTGACTGGGAAAGAAGGTTTCACGATGGATATAAATTCAGTTGGTCATTTTAACAAGCCCTCAGCCATATTCTCTGCAATCTAAGCGGATCCTGGCAATAAACCGAGAAAACGGTAGGAAGAAGAGCAGGACTTGATCACGGTATACATCTGATACCTAATAATAATAATATTTCAACTACCAACGGTATAAAATACCTCTGATATTGGAACAATATAGGTTGATTTACTTCGTTTGTTAAGTTCGAATGTTTGTTTCTAGTTAATTCTGAGATGCATATGTTCGTTTGATGAAAACAATTTACTTGAAGTTACATTGCGAAAATCGCAAACAGATCAAATAAAAATTGTGTTAAAATAAGTAAGATTATTACTTAAGATTTGTGTTAATCCTTTTTTTGCGCTTCTTCGTTCAGACCACCTAAGGATAAGACTTGTATGATTTGTTTTTTTCCCTTTTCCAGAATATTTTCATTTTTAATGTTAGTCCTTTCTTCTGTTCATTTTCTATCTGAATTGAATTGTTTTTCTTTTTCCGGAAAACTTTTATTGTTAATTAATTTTTTTAATTTGTCTTTGTTCTTTATTACAACTTTCTCGTGATTCTTAAACCCTCTAGATCTTCATAGGCTTTAGTGAATAATTTTTTTTTACCAAAATATATGGATTTTTTTTTTTTATTTCGTAAAATGACACGATTATATGAAAAAGTATAAAAATACTATTGGTTTCGACCTGATTGTTTTAATTTTTAAAATAGCTTTAAGATTAAAAATCTGTTCCGGGTATGATCTATTAGGTCGAAAGCCTGCTTGGTAGTCTGATATTGTACATTCTAGTTGTTCTTGTGCCCTCTTTAGAAGACACGCGGATAAAATTTTATAAGTGATTGGCAACAGTGAAATGCCTCTGTAACTGTTTACATCTGATCTATCTCCCTTTTTGTGCAATGGATGAATTAGTCCACACTTCCACTCCTCTGGAATATTTTCTGTCAGCCAAATTTCATTGATGATTTGAGTGATCTCTTTTAAGGAATTTGGACCAAGGTTCTTCAGTAGCTCAGCCACTATTCCATCTTCTCCCGATGACTTATTATTTTTGAGCTTTTTAATGTGACCAAATATTTCTTCTTGAGTTGGTGGTAGTGAAATTTCATTAGTTGTTGTTTGTAAAACTGAACTCTTAATGGGGCCTTTAAAAACACTTTCTTAAGCCTACTAATTAAAGTATTTACCAAGGGAAAATCGTTTCTTACTTCTTCTGCAACACGATTTAATCCGTGCGCCAAGCAAGTTGTGTGAATTAAATTTGGGTAAAAACATTTCAAGTTGCAAGCTGCCTTCACCATGTATCATGCGGCAGCCATTAAAAACAATAGAATTTTTTCTGTTGGAATCGATTCCGGTAAGAAAAAGGTTGCCAGTTCTGCCTGTATAAACTTTGTTATTGTCAAATTATTTGCTTTTTCCAACTGTTTGGATGAAATTAAATAAGATTTTGCTGGAACCGATGCGTTAAGGATACCTATCATTAAATGAACTATGTATCGCCCCACACTATCAGTAGTTTCATCTGGGCATATGTAAAGGTAATTGTTTGACACCTATTTATAAAAAATAAAGTATCTCGCAACAGTGATTCAAAATTTTTATATGGAAAAATTAAGATTACATTAGCCTAGTTATTCTTACATTAAGATTACCTTATAAAATTATATCAATGATGAACCTAGCAAATATCTTCGTTTTCACTTCTTGTCCAAGTCAAGTTTGATAACCAATATTCATACATACTAAAGATTAAGAAGTTTTATATCTGAAACCAAATAAAGATCTACTATTATCTCGTTTCAGAAAAGTTCAGCCTTTGTGGCCTAGTGGCCTTATCCCGGTGTTTTTAAAGTCGTCAGGAAAGTGTTCATTAACTAACACTTGCGTAGTAAAATTAATATAAAAATCATCCTTTTACAATTTCAATGTATGAATTATTTAAATAATGCTACCTACATTTTAAAATTAACAAAATGAATTACTACAATGCTTTCCTTTATCCCCAAATTTCAAAATATAGCAAAAAATATCTATAAGTGTATTAAACACTGTAATGCCTTAAAAATTTACACTTCAAAAATATGTCATTTAGCGTCAGCACAAAGCCAGAAAAACCTTTTTTACTTTCCTATATTCAAACAAAATCATAAAACTATGTTATGATTGTATAAACACCCTCCAAGAACCCCTACCCCCTCCCGAAATTTATTCCTTGGTACGGCTGTTATTACACCTTGGCTGTACCTCCACAATAATTATAATAACCGACTCTACTAGACAGTATATTTTATGCAAAACAACACCTCAACGGATCTTTTTCAGAAGACGGAGCTTTAATATAATTTGATTTATTACTGCTTTAATTAGATGCTGTCCATTTTCGCTTCCTCAAAAAGATTTACAAACCCTCAACGGGCCCTTTTCAGTCGATTTTAAAAACTACAAAACAATGTACAATCCAACTAATGTTAAATTAACTAGCTCCTCTGCTACATTTGGTATTGCTACAGAAGTAAATTCATCAGTTTCCAGCACTTCATCTATTTTTATATCTCCAGTTAATCCTGTAACCACATCTACATCTCAAATAAATTTACCGCTTTCAGTTTCTAGTGGAAATCAACTTTGTGCTGTTAATAGCTCACTGACTACTACACCAATACCAGTAAATAGCACTCTTGAATCAAATTTTACTCTAGTAGAGCCGAGTTCTACTTCAGTTACAGTAGGAAGTTCAGTTTCTCCAGTTCAGTCTATCCCCAAAAATACGACATCCCTTTCAACGAATTCATTTCCTGATTTAGTTTCTGTCTCTTTTACATCTTCAAATCAACTTCCAGTCAGTTCAGAATCGCAAAGTGCTTGCGAAATCAAATCTAGTAAGATTGCTACCGCCTAGCTATTGAAACCAGACCCTTTCTAACTTCCCTTACAGAAGTTAAACACAGCGAAACACGGAAATGGTCCGAGGATCGCAAGAAAGAGTTCAGTAGGAAAATGAAGGAATACTGGGCTCACAGGAAGGCTCAAGGTACCAGCAGGGAAGGGAGAATCAAGAAACACCAGCAGCGGCAGACAACAACGGCGCAGCTGAAACACAAGCACCGTGGTCCATAGATGGCCCAAACGATTAAAAAAAAAAAAAAAAAAAAAAAAAAAAAAAAAAAAAAGATTTTAATAAAAAGAAATTGAAGGCAGTAAAAATTAAAAATTATATATCTATTGGGCTAGTTAAAAAAGCAATATAAAATCTGCTAGATGGGAGTAGGTAATTCTAGGGAGATAGAAAACATTACAGGAAGATGAATTAGGAAATAAATTTAAAAAAATAATATCATCATGTCACATTAGAAACACACATATGCTATGAACCTAACTTTAAAGATGGGTCGGGCGACAAAATATTAATTTTAATTACATTCACACGTCACACACTAAAGGGAGGGTAGAGTATTACTAAATAGTGTGAAAACGAGCGGGCGGGAGGGGGTTGTTTTAAAAGTTTTGTGACGTCACATGTCAAAATTCAAAGTAAAACTGCTGTTTTCTTTAGAAAAAAATTAGAAATCCATAGAAAAACTTTGTAATGCACATATACCCGGGCGCAGTCGGGGCGGGCCACTTGTGTATTATATTTCATTGCACATGTACTAAAACGGAGCGGATGACTAGTCATAGTACTACTTCCTACAAGCTAATATACAGGACTATAGGACACACGGACGTCTGTTCCTAAGGTAGACAACTTAATGCCTGTGTTATAGGTAACAGCCGCCTGTTCGCGCGGCCCGGAGGCCGCACGCGCTCCAGCGGGGACCGCGCCGCCACCGACACCACCTGCGCCGGGCTGCCGCCGCCCAGCGACACCGACCACGTGCGGTGCGCCACCACTTCCTGCCGTGACCGTATAAAACGAATTTTGTAGAGTGCGTACAGCTTTACTTGTATGTGTAAGTCTAGCTCAAAGGAATGGAATATTACCAAAGTAGAGTACGTTCAGTCAAAAAATGCACGCCCTTCCAAAGTATTCAGATCTACATGCAAAATAGTGTGTGGATGCAAACACACTTTGGCTTACAATGCATAGTTGAGTTGGACGCTGGACTCACAAGCAAGTGTTACAATTAAATAGTGGAGGGATGTGCATTTTTAGACTGAAACATCTATAACATTGTATGGGTTCACTTATAGGTGGAACCGTCTAACTAACGACCTATCGAGTACGGGTCTTAATATTTTATGTGCCTTCCGAGACTTGGAGGAGGTTATTTGAAGAGCATTGTTAGATTAGATCATAAATCTATCCCGCGGCTCTTGTAAGAGGTACTTAACCTAGCGATTGACTCAAATGTCGTGGGTACCATTAAATGACACCGAGGTCGTAGCTTAATCAGTGGCCGGCATTTGATCGCTACGTTAAGCAGTACTCACCGTGGGCAGATGAAAATTGGGTCACCCATTCTAACCCTGTTTTTTCAAATACCCGACCTCCTCCGTATTTCGGAAGGCGCGTAAAACAGTGGGTCACGATGAATGTCACTGACTGAAGTTAGTCGTGAGTTTGTAGAGATCGTGGGGGTTACTGGGATCACGTCAGCCGGTAGTAGATTATTTTAACTCTCCCCACAGCACAGCCACATCTGCAATTTAAGTGGACCCTGGTCCTTGTCGACTGAATCCAAATTAGTGCATTTTGATTTAAAAATCGAACGGTGTAAAAGACATCGTACCGCAAATTTTGTGATGAGGCTACATTTAATGTCCTAAATAAAATCACAAAAATCATTCTTCTCGGAAATGAGAGGTTACAAATATTGCCATCCTCATACCATTCTTGAGCGCGCAATGTATCATGAATATTGGGAAGCAATCGACAACAAAATGTTGACGCGCAAAACAAGTCGACGACCCGCGCCGCATTACCCCTGTTACTTACTTTTAAGTTTTATTTACATTGCGGTTTGATGTAAAAATATTGAAGATTTGATTTGTTAATGACTTAAAATCGCATTGGGATTACTATCTGTAGTAATAATGATATTATACAGTATTCAGTTTAAAAAAATGGTAAAAAAAAATGTACATCTCAAAAAATGTCGACGAAATATTACACCATTAATATAAAAAAATACTATGTTATGATTTGGCTAGGTAGAGGAGGGAACACTGGCAGTGGAGGTGAGTGTTAGTGGCCATTATAAAGAGCGCTCTTAAACCTACACCTGTATCACAACTGCTGATAGCAGTGCCCCGGGCACTGCTATCAGCTGTGGTTCCTTCCTCTGCTATACAAAGGACCCAATACCTGCATGGTGGACCATAGAATGCTGAGAAATTCGTCTCATATATATCTTTTAACTTAAATAGCTTACTCAGTAGTAGACATTTGAGTCTATCGCTAGGTTAAGCAGTTCATACCGCGACCGGTGTGATAGATGGGTGACCAATTCTAAGGCTGGCTTTCAAATATCAGACTGTATTTCGGAAGACATACAAATACTCTTTGTTCCTCATTTCCAGGTCAGATTTGAAGAAATTGCGAATTGACAAATAAAAGTAAGTATACGGTTGGCAACAATAACAGTTAAAAAAACACGCGTTAATATGACAGAAACAATGTAGTATTATTATACTGTCACGGATACTTGACATGAATGCAAATTTTTCTGTCACTTGGGCGTTTAGAGTTACGTTACAGATTCTGTCCGAGTTCGTTGTAAAAATACATGCAGTCAAATTAAAAACCTCCTTTTTTGAAGTTGGTAGATAACTTTTTAAAAAAAACTGACTTTAAATTGTCAGGACTGGACCAAATTAAAATGTGACCATGCAGGAAGCACCATCTTTCAAATAAGAAAAGAATCATCAAAATCGGGTCACCGGTTCGGCAGAAAGTTCTAACAAACACAAAAGAGGGACATGTTTCCGTTTGCCTTCCCTATCATACCTGCAAACATTGGTGATGTCGGCTCCGGAGTAGCCGTCTAGTTTTTTGGCAATGGCGCGTGGAGGGTATAAGGAGAGTGGCAGGAGGTGGCTGGATGAGATTGGCAGGGGATAGGGGAGATTGGCAGAACCAAAGGGAGGCCAGCAGTGGGTTATCGAGGGCTAAAAATGATGATTATGATGATTAGAAGAGATTCCGACAATAGACCAGCGGTGTGGGGTATTGAACCCTGCTACAGATTTCAGCCCGTCCTTCTACCGCTAAGTTATCGAGGCTTCGTTTTCTCCTTCTTCCTAGCGTTATCCCGGCTTAGTACCAGGGTCTGTTACATTGCAGATGATGGGGCTGTGGGGCCAGTTGAGTTGTATCGAAGCTACGTATTCACAAAATAAACACTTCAATGAAAATAATGCAATCAAAATGGAAAACCGGATTATCTAATTAGAAATGTACACACTTGACTTGTCGATGACGGTAGAGCAAATATTTTTTGCAGCAATAACCTCGACAATGTACTTGTGCTGACATCTATCCAAAATATTATGAATTACCTACACACATGTGAACTTGGTATCTCCATTGATTTCCTAACGCCAAGTCCGTTCTCCAAATATTTATTTTATATATGTTATTGTCAATTTATAAAAATTTAATAGAATGAGTTTTGCCCATAATATGTGATGTTTTCGTATAAATTATAGGTCAAAGGGTCGTTTAAGTATAACGTAACGCAATTTGGGGGGAGGGGGAATCTTGTAAGGCGTTACGATACGATACAAGGACGGGAGGGGGTTTTAAATCTCTTGTTACTATCTTAATAACTAATTATTATTAACGTAAAAATGATTCAATTAATAACAAAGCTGTTTTAGCTTCTTTTCGGTAACAATTACTTTTAGGTGAAAATGGTCAGTTAAATGTTAGGCTTAGGGAGGTAGAGGGGAGAAACCATGGAAAGGGTGCCTCAATAATGGGAAATACGATGCGGAGAGAGAGATACAAGTACTCTTTTTTACTTATATCGGACTACAAGTTTCATCAGTCCTGTATGTTTGTTCCGGTTAATTTTCGAAACGGCTGGACGAAGTACTTCTACTTGTTAGTATTTCCGACACCTGGACGATCTGAAACCTTAACCAACTTGATCATCAAAAAAAAATGACAGAACCGCGTTAGAACAATTCGTGGTTATTCCTTAAGGCGCTAAAGCAACAGCTTCAACTGCAATTGACAGAATAATGTATTACTTTTCGGAAATCCATGTCATGAACGAAAACTAAACTACTTTGCTTGAATCCGCGAATGAATACGAGAAAAAATGAATGTCTCCACATCAAATGGCACAAATACATATCTTGCACCCAAAGATATATATTTGGGTCATTTGTTGTTTGGGCCCGTTTCCTGAGACATGCTGGTAGCCGTTCGGACAGGCGTATTAGAATTATCGCCTTTTGGCTGTTTAGAGCGTATCGTATATATAGTCGTATGCAATTATTAAAGTAGATTAATTTGGACTTTAAAAACAGACCCTTAAGTTTTATTTATAAATGTATAGGTGAAAAATACAATTAGTGTAGAATTACTCTAACCCAGTAGATAACCCACTTTTCGAACGTTGCTCCAAACGGAATTTGAAGCTACATTACAACACTTGTCAATTAGCCGATATCGTGTGTAAACTTTGATCTGCAGTGTCTCGATGATTAAAACATCACTAGTATTGAGATTTTCATAATTGTTTAATTACGAGTTGAACAGTTTGAAACAAAAATTTTTGTGTCCATTTTATTCAAAGAAAAATCTTAAGTAAAAAATAATAACTACATCAATGTTAAAAGAAGCAACGTGACAAAAAAATCCGCACTGGATTGATTTTCTGTCACGTTGCTTCGATGCATAATATAGGGTGTACAGTTTCCTTTAAATTCGAAAGAACATTGGAAGATTGTATATGTCGTCTAGAATCCATGCAGAAATCTTGAATAACCGAAGTACGTCAAAAAGAACATGAAGGACCAAAAGTTGACATCATAATTTACGTAAAAACCGGTAGCGATTAGTTTGTTGATTGTAGAATGTAACTTTTTAATTATCAGAATTTATAAAAATTTACTTTCTAAAAACACCGATAGATAGTGTATTCGGGTAAAATATTTGGCTGGACTACAATACTACCTATTCCTAATACAAGCAACTATTATTAACGTGTAATAATAGCGGAAAAATACTATATGTTTCATTCTGACACTTGAATAATGAAGCTAGTTTAAGGGACCAATGCCGATATTTGGATAAAAGCCAATGGGACTAAAGGCCAACATACACGCGAGCTATGAAGCTTTGATGTTAAAATTGTTAAGAAGATTACTTAAATCTCTTCTTCAGATGCAAAATGCCAACAGGTTGTTACTTTGTCTTTTACTTCTGTTGGCCCTTGTGACGTTTCACTGGCGTACATTTGTATCTCAGTACTTCATTCAATTGTACTTCAGTAAGCGTATCAAACAGAATCACTTTAGCATTTATCGTAATAGGTTAGGATTTAGGAATATAAATACTTTTTAGAAACACATACTATTACTACCATTATCATTTGCGATATTAGGGCTGTGCAATGTGCGAGCTATTTATAGCTTGAATATTGCAGTGGAAATGAGAAGTTATTAATATCAAAAGCGCACATTAGCTATTCGCGTAACTACTTAAAATAGGGCTGATTATTCTGTAAGAAGTTATTAAGACTATTGCTAAAGTTAATTTGAAATTCTACGTATTTTTATCAATTTCATGACGCAATGTCCGTGACCGAATTTTCCTACTTCTCTTCTGCCGTAAAAATAAATATATAACTTCGCCTTTCTCTCTTAAATAATAAGTAAATCTAAAGTTAGTACTTTAAAGCTTTCAAATTCTTAAAAAAAAATCCAAGTGTTTATAACAAAATCCTTTTTCAGGTTGTTTTTTCTCAGGAAAAACTTGTTAATAAAAATCTTGGTTTAGTTAAGTAAATAATAGCAAGATGCCTGTATTTGTGATGTTTCATGTAAATACCCACGGCTTAAATATCTACCGCTTTTCCGTAAATAACATTGACAGGGACGTCAAGGACGCAAATTCATTTCCTAGTGATAGTTTTATCAGCCAACGCCAGTCCGCCGTAGTATCAGTTTGATCAATAATACAGACAGTTTTATCGATAAAATTTAATGGATAATACTTTCTTCTTACAATGATAAATTTGTGATTTATTTCTTGTATCTAAATAAACTTTCCGAACATTCAGTCTATACTGTACCCCCCCCCCCTCCCCCCACCTTTAACGCGGTGCTATTAAAATGCAATAATATTATTCCATAATATTACAATATATTAAATATTATACCCTGCACATTCGCGGTTATACAAGCGCGATTTACGAGAATAATCCTACAACGTGTTTTCCAATAATGTAGAATAAACCTACCTTGTTACCGGGGGGATAACAGTACTATACGAATTTGAAAAAACAGAAAGTTAACAAATCGATTCCAGGATCGTATCATTGTTTACGAGACAATTTAACTGATTATCTATATTTTTAAAGCGTAAAGTAAAAAAAAACTAGTCCTAATTCCGAACCTTTAAAAATGAGATTTTATTTAGTTTTAATAAAATTAATTATACTTGCGTATAACCTTTGTTATGCCTACATGAGAAAATGATGTAGAGTATTGTCATATTTCTATATAGTAAAGGTTATCAAATTTTTGTTTACTTTTATGTGCTGTTATCAATTAAGTTTTTGCCGTTCAGTACGATATCAAATACTTATCACAAATAAGTAGAGACTCACCCTATACAATCCCCTTACACCCTCCGTCCTGTAGATCTTCCTGAGTCCATCGATCATGCCGTTGTACCTCTTGTGTTCAGCGATGGCGTGTTCCTCGTTGTACTGGAGGCACAGTCGGGTCTTCACCACCCATATGGGGTTGGTCATCACCAGAGAAAGAACGCCGGCCTGGGCAGCGGCGAGCATGTGGAGACCGGGACCCAGAGGCGTGCGTGCGTTCCCACCTTGGATCCATGTTTTAATTGCGTTATAGCTGAAAATTTTAATATAAAAATCTAAGTTAACTTTCTATATATAGCAGGGTATATCATACGAGTGACAATCGACGCCCATTGACATCTGCACTACCAAAGATGATAAAACTACATAAAAAATACCGAAAAAATTTCGCAGCCGCAGAATTCAACCTGTGGATAATATCTTGCTATGTACTTTCTTTACATTAATTCGATGTAAATTAGCTTTAATTCTGGTTGTGTTTGGAGATTAGCTTCCATTTGATGTGTATTTACTTCCATTTGATTTAGACTACCCACTTGTATAGCAAAATTTCAAAAAATGTGTGAAATAATTCTTTATTTTCAAAGCAAATCAAACTAAAGCATAAAGGAAGTCCAGAATTGAAGGAAATGTAGAATTACTTCATCCGATCACTGTCTCAAGGGGACAATGTTACCATAATAGAATTGATACTGCGACTTTTTGAACTAGTGTGCCTTTCTGTATGTCATCTTTGTTTAGCGGTTGTATTGGTAGGTCAACCTAATTTTAAATAACTATTCCTGAAAATGGTTTTTTTTCATGCGAGAAATCTTAAGTATTTTAAAATTTTAAAATTAAATATCACAGTTAAAAGAAATTGGATCAGGCCTATTGGCTCCAAATGTCCCACCTACCTACCTTTTAAAGTAATTATGGACAATAAAGAATAGTTATTTTCTCTCCGAAAGCCCAACCCTTTATTTGTGGCGTCCAGTAGATACACCCCCGAGGCCTCTGCTAATCTCAGGAGGCCCGAAACTGTCGTCTCTGACCCAGATGATCAAACGAAGATCGACAATGACTCTGATAGAGCAGGGACCACACAAGCATAAATACTCAAACCCCGTTCTCGCCGGCGGCGACGGGGTTCATGGTTCACGAGGACCTCGTTATGCTCTTTTGGCGTAAGAAGGCCTCGAGGTTTTTTTAACCCCAACCCACCCAACGGCGCTAAAGGGACATGCATTGGCAACTCATTCAGATTTAGGATACATTTAAGGATACAAATATTTTTTTGTATAAGAACTATTTTCTCGATTTTTTAATGATTTTAATATTATTGCAAAACTATGCTATCAGAACAAATCTATAATCGTATGTGTTAGATTCGACGCGTGACTGCAGTTACTCCTTGCGTTTATTCAGGTTCAACAACAAAATCAATACAAGTATAAGTATAATTACTTATAATATATTAACACACGTGGAAGTAGCGAGGATCCTATTTCAACACATCAGCAGATGGCTGGCACACCGTTTGTACCTAATCTGAACTCGCAAATAGCAACAATTTTTATACATTTTTAGGATATTTTTAAATAAAGATGCATAGGACTATATAACACACGGACGTCTGTTTCTAAGACTTATAGGTAACTTATAGGTAACAGCCGCTTATTATACACAAATGTTTTTTTTTTGAGAAATATATAAATACCTACATATCTAGAATACACCCAGACTCAAGGCGAGAATGGAACCCCAGGCGTCCTCTAGTATAAGGAAATATATACCTATATGAATAATACACCCCAACTCGAGGCGGAAATCGAACCCCTAACCCCGGTGCGATAGGCAAGGTCACTCACAACTGCGTCAACGGACAAGTAAAATAAAGAAAATATAAAAATAATAACATCAGCCGTAAAAGATCATGTATTACGTCACACGAATTTTACGATTCTTTACCCCGTCCCCGTCCTTGTCACAGGTTGTCACATTTCCGACACCCCCTGCCAATTGGTGTGACGTCACATGATAAAGAAACAGCAGTTTTTTTTTAATTATTTTATGTACTATATTTTTTTCACAAAATCCTCTTCGGTGCAGTGCAGCCTTGCACAAGATCTTTGGGTCCAAGCACCTGAGTAGACAGACAAAAATCCGCATCTACAAAGCCATCATTAGACCAGTACTTATGTATGGGGAGGATCGAGCCGATCGGAAAGGTCTCATAGTAACTAAATCTATATACATAAAAGTGAATGGACACCTAATACGAAATCTCGAAAATCGCGGGACTTACAGTGATAAAATTTGTCAATGTAGTTTATAGTTAGTAGAAATCTTTGAAATGGATTTATTTTTTAAAGGCTTTTTTATATTTCGCTCGGACGACGCCGCGGGAAATAACTAGGTAGTCTTTGATATTACTTATATCCCGGTGCAATAAAATCGCACGTGAGAACATTTATTCGTAAAATATATATATATATTTTTTTCCATTAAAAAAATACATTTTTTAAATATGCCATTAAATATCATTTCATGGATAGGATATTGAACCGACCTTTAATCCCATCTTAAAAACTATATGTATTTTTTTAAACAAAAAAAATATATATATTCTCACGTGCGACTTAATCGGACCCTTACCAATGATCTCACTCATAAGGATACGGATTTGGATCCATTTCACGCACCTCCTCAGAGATTTATATCTTTAATTAAAAATATGCCATAATAAGATATAAATATGATGTATAATTATTATATGATGATATAAATGTAATGTAGAAATGTAAGTACTCTATAAGCAAATGGTGTTAAATTTAGCCTATAGCAGGAGCATTCGGAAACTGTAATGCCTGCTGTGGGTAAATTATCCAATAATAAATAAATAAATTATGAATGACAGCTCCTAGGTAAAGAAAATTTTGCTAAGGGTTATTGTAAGAAGGAAACGTAATGCATAACAAACAAAAATAAGCCTTATAACTAATTGACGTGCATACGACATTCGACCTTAGCGTGGCAAACCAGTTTCTTGATCGACTATACATGAATATAATTGCAGAGTAGGATAACAAAGTAGATTCAATCTTGGCTAATTAGCAATTTGATGATATAAATCCACGGACGCGTGACATTCGGGAGTTGATTCCCCGTTACCGCTGGACTAACGACCCACGTACTCTTAACACAAGTTTTAAAGCTTACAAAGAAGCGAATACATAATAGATATACTTTAATAAACCGGGCAACTGCGTGTCAGACTCGCACAATAAGGGTTCCGTACCATCACGTAATAACTGGTACTTTAAGGTTTATACTTTTCATAAAATTTATTTTAATTTGCTAAATCGCTGCAATTTTTTTCACGAATTAACGGCTTTGGGAACTTTACCTATAATCTGAAATTTTATGATTTCATTATTCTAAATCAACAAGAAGTACCCTATAATTTTTGATTCCATTTGCGCACGTACTAGTATAGGAAATGCAATATGAATTACCATGTCTTTTGATTACGCTTCATTGAGAACATTCTTTTTTGACTGGCCCGTTGGCGCAGTGGACAGTGCCCCTGCCTTCCGCTCCGATCTTGGGTTTGATTCCCGCCTCGAGTCTGGGTGTATTATCTATATGTATGTATTAAAATATTACTACAAAAAATATTTGTGTATCACAGGCATCTGTTGCCTATAACACAGGCATTAAGTTGCTAACGTTAGGAACAGACGTTCGTTTGGTAAAAAAAAAAATCATGGTTTTTTTCTTAATAATAGAGTTTTACTCCATAATTTGACACCTTAATATAAATCTGCACCATTAATTAAAAACAGATTAATGAAGTAATGCTACGGTGGGATCTTAGAGCCATAATTAATAAATTAGAGGTAGCGCCATGTTTGTAGCCGAATTGGGCCGGCGCGTCCGGGTACCAGTACCTCTTTCTCACAAGAGATCGGCGTGAAGTGGCGGCATTATTTTACAAGGGGGTAGACGAGCAGGCTACAGGCATCGAAGTGCCTACCAGCGCCCATGGACATCTGCACGACCAGAAGGCTAGCAGATGCGCTGCCGGCCCTTAATGACGATTTAGGCCACCGGGAAGTCTCACAAACCGAACTAAACGCGACACCATCACTAGACGTGACAGCATTGCCGCCACTTCACGCCGATCTCATGTGAGAAAGAGGTAAGGTACCCGGACGCGCCGGACCAATTCGGCTACAAGCATGGCGCTACCTCTAATTTATTACAATCGTCTGCATAAATTTGATGATACAGAGTTAGTTACGTGGCCGGAAATGTCTTGTGAATTGCGAACCGTGAAATCATCGGCTAAACTAATTTCTTTGCTGGTGACTACATTGTATAGTGGACCAAGTAATTGCTTTACCATTTTGGATGACAGTTTCTAGTTAAGTCACCGGTATAAAAATAAACCGAATCACACGTATGTAACTCTAATAGTTAGTAAATCATTTACTTATCACTATTATCCGACCAAATTGAGCGTGACAAATTTCTCTTTCGACTACTTATTTCGTTCGCTTTATAATACAAACGTATTTATGATGACATACCGTGCAAATGTCAAATAAATTAAAAATTTCCACTAGTGATACTTTATCGTATTATTGTTTTAAAAAAATATTAATAACTTGACAGTTTAAGTGCATAGTAAAAGTCGCCAAGAGCGTGTCAAAACACGCTTATATAGAATGGTTCCGTATAGCAAATCTTCAAAAGTTGTTGTCCGATGTCATTGACAATATTTTTCTAGTGAATTTTTCGCGTCTACATGGAAAATTTCCAGACTCTATCTAATCGCTAGGGTGGGACCAGCTTGTGGGCTGACAGACGGACGGTTTCATTCTATAACGAGTGACAGCGAACGCAATTCGTAACCACAATTTTGCAGATTGCAACGAACGACAAAGGCCATACTATCTTTATATATGTACCGCTGGCGGTATGTACTATTGAGGCAGCACTGCAGGACCGGGCAGACAAACTGGCTTTAGCCAAGTGAGAGGATTAAAGGGACTCAGGCACTCGAAGTTGTTTATAAGTAAATTAGGGACTAGTTTCTACAAAAGCCTTAAGTTTGAGTAAGAAACGGGTGAGGTACATCATGGCGGCTTTTACGGGTCATTGCGGGACTAGGGCGACTCTGTTTCGAATGGCACTAAGTAGACGATGATGCACCTATTGTGTGAATGCGATGGGCTGGCCAGAATAAGAATGAATCTCTTCAGCGTAGCCTATCCAAGGCCAGAGGACTACGGTTCCTTTAAGCTGCGGGAGCTCCTGGCGTGGTGTAGCGCGTTGACTCCGTTGTTGTTCGTGAGGGTCATATCAGCGCCGGGGTCCAGCAGCAGGGTCAGTATATCATCACGTTTCTTCGAGATAGCATCGTGCAACGGAGTGTCGCCTTCGGAATCCTAGAAAGAATAGTATTCATCAGGCAATACGAATAGATAACAGCATATTCATCTGTGAGAAGAAATTTTTGAAAATTAACTATATACCTACTTTAAGAAAGCGCTAACTCGAGCTAACGAGCCTCATTTTAATATAAATTTAGCAACCTCAACAAAGCGTAATTCAATTTTTGAAGTTTGTATAATAGTAGCGTTCAGTGGTCGGCATTTAAGTCGATCGCAAGGTTAAGTTGCTCACGGTGCGACTGGGTAATAGATGGGTGACCCATTCTAGCACACTGGTTTATATTTGATATCCGACCTTCTACGTTTTCTATTGACAATTGCACTGCCAAAAGCTTCGCAGATGCGTTATTTATGAATATTCTTAAAAAATAAAACCACTTTTAATACGCAATTGTTTATACCTTTAAACTATTTACATACACGATTTTTCACAAAATCGTCCTGAAGTCGGATTAAACTGCCTTTAGTTGATCCACTACTTAAACTTGGTTGACTTGCTTTAAACAACATATTAAAAATTCACTTTCACGCTTCAATTTTAATTTTCAGTCTTATCTGAGCGTCTTTAGAAATTGAACTGAATATATTTTATCTTTGCCGAAAACAATACATATTAAAGAAAATAGGAATAAAACTATATTCAAAATACATTCCATATTCAAACATGCTCCATATTTAAAGGGATCTGTTCGGAAACTCCGGAGCTGTCTGGATACACAGATATGCAAAACGCATGGCACAATATAACTTTCTTTAAAAAAAAAACGAGGAATTATTTAAGTATGCTTACTATTTTCGTTGCCCATCTAGTTAAACCTTTTAATCCCTACAATTACGCTTAAGACTTCTTAATTTAATCCGTTTTACATAGCTTAGTGGGTTATAATATTTACAAAACTTCACAAGGGAAAAGTATTAAAAGACCACAGATGGTAGAGTAGAAAAATCTATTGGTAACATTGAGCCAAGTTTAAACTTGTCACTTGCATTTCATGATTTCTCCTTCCAAGTGTCCTTAAAATATCAAAAACAGGTTTGAGATTCCCAACAAAACAAACACTTTGGTCAGAGTTGTCAATTGGCTTCAAAATAGTTCCTTCTCTTCAGACTAGGACTTCTCCTACTTTGAATTTTGTCTAATTTTGTAATAATTTCCGTTGTTTTTTTTTTAAGTTTTATTTTATATTGTCATAATCTATGTTATAAATTTTAAGTTCTTAATTTAAAAATTTGTGAGAGATTATGAATTTATATTTGTTGTTCTTAATTGTTATATAATATCCGTTATAGTGGATTATTGCACTGAGCGCAAAGTGAGTCATCAATGCACGAGTGTTATGTTAGTGAATTAACACGAGTGCATTAATTAATCACTTCAACAAGGTGTGTAATCTAATTTTCCTTCAACTGCATCGCTGTCTATTTCCATTTTCAATTTTTTTCTTGCCAATTAATATGAAGTACCAAAGTATTACAATGGTATTGAATGCGCGCCTTCTTTTTTTCGGTTTTGAATCAGTCGGTTTTTACTCAGCCAATATCTTTTTCATCCACTGGATACATTTTATATTAAACTTAATGGGAGACTTTAAAACCTCTTTGGTAAATTTCAATATAAAAAACGGTGCATTAATGATAAACAGTGCAGCAATGAAATTTCATACAACTGAACTATTTTGGTTCTAAGCAGAAAAGGCGTCCATTGCGATCGGTTATGTCATTAATGAAAACATTACTGCGTATTTGGAAGAAAAATACCTTACGATATGTTAATTTACATAGTTTATTATGTCTCCTGAAAGTTACTGAACTTATTTAGTTCACCTATTAAATTAAATTGAACATTCTACCTTAAATGCATTAATATTATAACTGATCTTGTTTATGTGAAGAGTTTTCTATTGAACGAAAAAGTATAATTTTTTTTCGGATACTTTAAGTATACTAATAAAGAATTGTAAATGTATAAAGATAAATCTCCATGTACCGTTTTCAACGAATGAGTTTCTTTAATGTATTTAAAAATATACAGTTTGTTGGTAAGCCGATGATGCTTCAAGCTAATATTTCAGCGGCTTATGAAGATGGACTTCTTATATTGAATTGGACTATATTACTCGGACTTTCAATGGATTATATTTTATAAAATGTCCATTACCTTTAGTCTCACTAATACGGTAGTTTGAGATGACAATGTCAGAAATTGTATGGAATTTTGACCCACTTAGTATAGTCATAGACAATAATGTATAATGCATCGTTTTAATGGTATTTGTGTACTGATGCATAAATATACGACTTAGAATGAATATAATTTACACTTTTGATTTAATATAAGTGCTACTGTCTACGTATATTCTGCCTTATGAAATTACGCTTTTGTCTACAAAAAAAAAATAATAATTTATATAAAAAGGTGTAATAACTTTTTTAACAGATCTACAAGTTTTACTATAAAAATACATAATTGTAAACGATCAATTATTATTCATCTACTTTATGTTAATATTTTCTTAATTTGCATTTTCTGTAAATTGCTGGGTCACGATCTGGAATTCTCCTTTACATAATTGTCATGTCTCTTACAACCTTTACTAATACCTGGCAGATAGTATTGAAATGTCTCTTGCGCTTGTATCAGATAGGGTTTCCTTATTGATAAAATTGTTTGCTTCGTAGTAATGACAGTTTATTAGCAAAAGACGAAATAAGTCCATATTCTTACATACCACGCATAAAATAACATATATTTTTTCATTGGTTCCCAAAGTGGCCAGTTTGACCCCCAGAGGTCCACGGGAGACGCGACGGGGGTCTACGTTGGCGTGTCAAAAAAGGGGGGTAGGTAGATATTTTACGAAGCTCAGCAACTGTTATATATAAGAACTTGCATATTCCGTATTCTGCAGAACGTTTCGAGACAACAACACAAGAATATAAACTATTTCTATACTTTTCATATAAATATACTATTTTTTGTCCAGTGGAACCAGCTAAATACTGAAAGTGATCTATGAGAAGAAAGTTTGAAAAACTCTGATCTAAATGAATGATAGACATTAAAATCTGTTACCTTTTCATTATCATTACATATAAGTCTAAGAAATAGAGTGTTACACTGTTCAAAGAAGAATAAAGTTTAATGTGGTTAATGTAGTTTAGTTCTACACTCGATCTTATATTATTTTTTACGTTTGTTTAGCCTAAAATTGCTTTTAATAAGTTACAATCTGACGAAGCGGTTCAAACTATAATTTAATACCACCTTAAAAAGCTCAAGGCCGGGCTCTATACATAAATTACCCACGTATTTGGTTCGCTGTAATCTGTTTCTAAATGTAATTTTGTTAAGCTATTTACATTATTTATTCTTTGGTAGCTGGGTAATAGTTTCTCATGCGGAACTATGAGATAATTTTTTAATTTTACTTCAATATATTAAAAAAAATTGCTAGGTATGCATATATAGTATGAGGAGGTCGTGGCCAAATCAGTGGTCGGCATTTGAATCGATCGCTAGGTTAAATAGCTCTTGCTGCGACAGGGTGATACATGGGTGACCCATTCTATCACTGGTTTATATTCGATATCCGACCTCCTCCATGCTTCGGAAAGCACGTAAATCAGTAAAACGTCACTGACTGATGATAGTCGTGAGGTTATTACAAAGATCGTAGATGACGTCAGATAGCATTCGGCCATCTTAACTCGCACCACATCCTCTGCAATCTTAGCGGACTCTGGTTCTTGACCGGGATGACGCTAGGAAGAAGAAGAAGAAGATACTCTTTAGTATGCCTAATTTTCCCGTTTCCTCTTCTTCAAAGCATAAAAGCTTATGGTGCTAGGCGTGTCTGCGATTCTGCTTCTTATCCTTTCAATAGCAAACTACACAAAATTAGCTGTGTGTATAGTAGCAACCCACAAAGTGGCCACATCTATCGCTCAATCTGATGCAACTATTAAATCTTCCTCTGTGCAGTAATACCCCAGCTTCGGGGCTTTAACTGATAATCGTATTCGTCATAGTAATATAAATTGGTTAAAATCAAATAAAATTCAGTTCTAGAACAGGTCACCCATCTATCAGCCACAACCTCCTCTACAGAGATATTTAATCTCCAAAATACTATAAAAGGTGATACCAGCCGGCATCAGTTCAAAATTATAAAGTCTACTCGAAGTTTTGGAGTGCAGCGTAACGGCAGATGGCGCCAGCGAATTAAAATTCCTCCCCCCCAAGAAACACAAACAGGACAAGTTTGTTGTTTTTGAGTTTATTAAAATGGCACGAATAACTTTCTGTCAACAGCCCCGGGGGGAAGATACAACTTTAGTGCGCACTGGTTTTGCTCTTCTATCTCTTTAGCGTTCCGTAGTACTACAAGGAACTCTTATAATTTTTATCTGTCCGTCTATCTACCCGTAGAGAAGCCCCCCCCCCCCCCCGACTTCCTAACGATTCCTCCGGCAGCGGGCCCCCCAATTTCTTCGTTCTAACTAAATATAATAAATAATAAATTAATTTATGAAAACCATACAAAAATATAAAGTTACCATGTAACACTTTAGAATTTAAATTTCAGTACACTTAATTTAGGGTATATTTTGTGCTGTGTGCATTACATAGATGCTTTTGGAGCTGAACTTGAGTAGTCTGTGTTTCAGCTGCAGTGCCTAATCCCCTAGGTAATTGTAAGTAAATGATCTTATATATATTATATTTTGTCAACAGTGCTAAAACACGGAAAGAATTTAGATTTAGTTTTTTTATATAAACAGAATACGTTAATCTGTATAGATAAAAAATACAATATGTCTTTGTCACAAGTTTTCACATTCTCGAAACCCCCTCCCCCTTGGTGCGACATCACAGATTTTTTTCAATATTATACCTGTATTAAATAATAATAAATAAATATACTGTATACTGTACTGTATGCTCTACTTCATTTAACCTAACTATTTAATGAACTTATTACTTTTATTTATTTACTTTATAATTAATATCACATTGCCACAATAATTTGATGATTTTGACATTTAATTAACCATCATCGTCTATACCCCGACCCGTTGGTACTATACATAAGCCCTACGAATATACTTTACCCGGTTAAAGTATGTAATGGACAATAATATTCAACACTAGTTGAGAAAATATGCATATATATTGGCATTAATTTTTATATATACACATGTCAATTCCTAAACAAAAGGCGTACATACTAAAGATTATAAGTTAACGAGAACCTGTCAAATTCAGCCTTGCCAATAGTAATTGGACATCCTACGCTGACATCGTTATGAGACGCCCACGACGTTCCATATCTCGCGAAGAAATAGAGTTGATGATATTAATCTGATACACTTGTACGCTTACGAATGCACATCATGTTGTCTGGGGCAGCTCTGATAACAACGCAAGAGGAATAAGGTTGTGGGAGTTTATGGTAAATACCTCACTACAACTATTAAATAAAGGTAACAGGCCGACGTTTAGGACATTAGGCGCGAGGAAGTCATTGATATCACAATGGCCTCAAAAGCAACTGCTGCGAAAGTAACTGGATGGCATGTGTCGGATGAGATATCTCTCTATCTGACCATAACTACATATGCTTTAGCTTCAATACCTTGTATGAGGTAGGGAAGGTACGTAGGAGGAACCCAAAAAACACTTGACTGAATTCTAGATTTCTAGAATAAGGACTAATAAAGGCGACTAGGACGTTGCTAGAAGGGTGGTTAGTGCGGATAGAATAAAATGGGCACTAAATACGTTTCAGCCCCACAAGGCACCAGGACCTGACCAAATCTATCCCATAAACCATCTTGTATCTAAGTGCCGTTATAGAGAACATCATGTATTATTAAGATATTAATTATTACAAATTCTCCAAACTGGAAACTCTAAATTTTAGTTTAACGTTACATACCTGCGTTTAACATCTGCTCTAGTTGAGATTTCTGCGCATATACCACACAATACTATCTCGATATCCAAAAATTCCTGTGATTTGCAAGGAAGTTCCCACCCAATATATACAGCGATTTGCACGGAATTTCCTGTCTAGACCAATTGCCAGTTCTAATATTTTCGGACCAATACAACTCGTAAGAAACCTGTAACAAATGAATAAATAAATATATATACAGAACTATATGACACACGGACGTCTGTTCCTAAGGTAGTCAACTTAATGCCTGTGTTATAGATAACAGCCGCCTGTTATACATATGGATAATACACCCAGACTCGAGGCGGGAATTGTTAAAAAGTCAATTTATACGTAAACGTCTCTAGGGAACGGGAATGGACAGGGAAACGGGAACGGAAACAGAAACCTGGATAATATAGGATAATACAAGTAAATAGTAAGTAGCCCAACGTTCGGGCAGGACATCGTCTGCCACGTCTGCTAGTAAGTGAATAAATTTGACTTGAGTTTATTATGAACTTTCTTACCAAGAGTCTGCTTGCCGTTCAGGTTCTGTCCCTCCATCTTGTAGTTAGTGTATTGCTCCTGAATGCACTGCGTGCGTTTCTTGAACCGGTCTATGGTCGCGTTGTTCCACCATCGGTTAAGGTTGCCAAATCTAAAAGAAATATCAAAGTTATAGTGTACTTGACCCCTCCGATTCCGATTCCGATCCTCTGATTCCGATGACCTAATGACAATCGACAATGACCCCGACAGAGTACGGACAACACACATGGAATTTCAAATTTTCACAGGATGTCCTGTGGTGAAATTCATCTGCCAGTATAGGTCCGAACAGTCCCTCCGTACACTCCCGTGCTGTTTTACTTCTGTGAACCAATCTATAAGTTCTTAGTTGTCGGTTGTCACATGTAATCCAGCGTCTGCCTGACTTTTTATCCCATGTCACATAAAAGTCTTCTCCATCAGTCTTCCGCATACAATCAGGTGAGTTTTAAACTTTTATTTCTTTACAAACTGTAATCTGCCACTTTGCCCGCGTGAATTCAGTGATTTTGTTAAATTTTGAGGGCTTTTTTATGCGATAACCTAATTATTTATTTTACTGGAAGTGGTCTTCATTATTCCTTGTAAACTCAGCTATCTACCTGTGAAAGTCTCGTCCAAATCGGTCCAGCCGCTTCATAGGTTTCTCGGAACAAACATACAGACAGAGCCTTGGTGGTCCAATATCGAAAGGGATTGAAGAAAAAAGACACCCCCAAACGGACAACCAAAGATAAAAAATCTTGGCGCAAGCGCACAAGAAGGCCCGACCCTAAATAAAGTCGGGAAAAGAGTACGAGGAAGAAGAAGTAATAAATAAACCCTTTATTTGCATAAACTAGTCCCCAAATTACTCATGAACAACTTCGAGTGACTAACTGTTTTTATTTTTCTCCATTCAGCCAGAGCCACTTTATTTGCTCATTTTGACAAGGTTTGAGCCATTTGTAACGCATTTAAAGAACTACATTGTTGCATACCCTTGACTTTTCATAGAACATATTTTAAACCAACGGTTGTGTGTACTTGAGTGAAATGAAAATGTAAGGGCTTATCGGAATGCGGGCACTTGTGCTATGTAGTGTTACAACATTATGTGAAACTGAAACTTAATTTATTGTGTATATCTATGGTATAAATCACTCTTTTTGTAATCTGTTTGGCCGTTCTGCATGTTAGAGTAGGTACATCGTATGGTTCCTGTAGTGTCTGTGTTTATCTGTGGTAGTTGTGATCATCTAAGCTAGGTATCGCGACGTTGTCTCGATCACACGGGTATGAACTGTGAGTCGTATCCAAGTGACTATAGAGAGGGGATCTCAGCTTTTGTACTGGTGTGTTAGCGAGCCGATGATGGAAGCTATGCGTGGTTCAGGGACTACGCTATAATTGCTTTAAATTATAATTTTAATATTGTGTTAAATTTAACAAAATATTATATACTTTAACTTATTACAAACGGTCTGCCTGTAGTGGTAAATAATAATCATTTATTAAATTAAATAACCACGTTAGCTTAACATGTTTATTAATAGATGTTGGAAAACCCTAAAGTATTTCATTAGGCTGAATGGTTTTGATTGAGTTCACTTAATACATCAGAAACGGTACTCCATGGGCAAAATAAACAAATAGAAGCCTCGCTAACGTTATGGTATAAAGACAGAATGTAAAACGAGAGGTGCGCGATTCAAACCCGGCAAGGGTTAATGGTAAGGGCTTACAATTATCTAGACTTCAAACATCTGAGGCCCTAGCACGAACAATTCGAACCGTTCGAATTCGAAGATTCGACTATCTTTTCTTATTGGTTTCGTAACAATGATTCTTATACATGGGAGGGGCGTTAACCCTCTGAAGATCTCCAAGCTCTCGACAAGACTGACTGGCGTGAAACAGCGCCAAACAGAGATGAGTGGCGACTTTCGATGTTGGAGGCCAAGATCCTCTTCGGGTCACTGCGCCAGAGTAAGTAAGTAAGTTGGATGAAAATATTCGTGCTAGGCACGGCAAACGTTGGCAACATTGCAACTTTCCATGTAGGACAATGAAACTGTCGCACTTATGGCCTAAATATTGTCTGTACCACAGATATATGACGTGAAATATATTTTTAGTAATATGAAACCATCTTTTATGTATTCTATCCGATGCTTTTAGAGTCATTCTATCAAGAACAATAAAAAGCAAACGAGTAAATTTGCAACGAATTTCATGCACGTTCTTCTAGTTGGCCTAAATTTTTCGAACCTATAGTAAATCTCAAGAAAAATCAACAAAAAATAGAAATTTATGAGCTAATAGCGGAACCAGCAAACGTTATCTTGGTTTTCAGTACCTTACGCTCTGTCTATGTAATTGTGAATTTAAATCAGAATGAAATAGTTTTGATTATATAGACAAAATTTTATAAAGCAGACTTTAGCCACAAACATAATCTATAATATATGCATGTAAAAGCAGAAGATCACCTAACATCAAATCTCAAAAACGTATAAAGATGAAATTTGCCAGAGAGGTAGTTAGTGCATCCGCGTAGAACGGATTTTTCGATAGGTCCGGCTTAAGAAGATCTAAGGGCAAGTTAATTTTACGTGGATGAAGTCGCCAGTTAACGTTTAAAGATGCTCATCTGCTAGTTTTAAAATAAAAGAAGTAACGATTTCAATGATAAGAATCAGTATCAGAGAATATTTTATAGGAGCCAAACGGTTTGTTGTTATGAATATTGTTAGAGGCGAGGTAACCGTAAAGATTTTTGTAATTGCTTCGAAACCCGAAAAGCCCCGGTAAGTAATGGCCATAGTTCGATAAAAAAACGGCAAGCAAAGGATTTAAGGACAAATGATTTGCATTGTTGAACTTTAAAGGGATCCTTATTGGGACATAAATGAAATCTTGGTCATCGTTATTTCTGCTGTTTTGTCTCAAGGACATCTCATAATTTGGAAGCTTATCGCCCGTTCTAATGTTATAACTCGCAAGGATATTTAAAAGATTAGCCGTGAAGTTATCTTTTGACTCATTCATTTTGACTTTTGGAACAGGATTTTCGTATTTCTTTGAATAGAATAGTTGTTGATCAGACGCTAGCAAATCATCTACAGGGTTTTCTTCAACTTCATAAGTATTATTAATACTTGATTGTGTTGCTTTTATTGATTCATCCATTTCATTAATTTCCTTTACATATGATATGCTATCACTCGTATTGATATCGTTTTGTATACCCGTTTCAATCATTTTTGCTTTGCGAATTTTTGGCTCTATTTTAAAATAGCTTTGGTCTTCGCGATTAGATACTCCTTGTCTCATCGGAGGTTGAACAATTTTGATTAATTCTGAAAATGGATGGATAATGAGTGATAATAAAATTGTGTTTTAAATTAAGTAACTAGTATTATTAGAATATGCTGCTAACAACAGACTATTTATTGAGTGTTATTTTATCGTTTGTTTTTGGTCTATGAACAACAAAGAATATTTTCTCCGATTCATTTGTAAAAAAATGAATTTAAATGTAATCTAATGCCATATGCATTATATTTGTATACTATTTTATATATGTACATATAACAAACCTGTTGTATAATCTAGATCAGCTTTATGATAATTTAGCGGAATGAAACTTTGTGAACTTGCCAATTCTTTTTTCTCCGTATTTATTCCTTTTGTCTGTTGTAGTATCTTAACAAAATTTCTATTTTCAAATTTATCCAATGGTTGCTCGGACGAAATTCGCAAGGCTTGCGACTCTACATTTGGCGTTTTAATGAAATTTCTTCGCAATTCGAGGACTTTTTCGTTTGACGTGGGTCTCCAACCATTGTCCGGGTAAATGTTTTCAACTGAGTTTGCTCCGACAAAGAAACAAGTCACCTAGAACAAAGATAATTAATTGTGGATTTGAGAATTTAATTCCGTATTAACGGAGGGTGAAGGTGCTCTTTGGAGAGTTTTTGTTTTAATCGTTTTATCTTTTGTGTTCTTCAAAGTACGAAGAGAATCCTATTAGCTCGAATGGTTGTTTCTCTAAAGAGACCATGAAAATAAACTGTATATTGTACGATGACACGCAGACTAACTGTAGTCTTGAGTCACTGGATTCAGAATATTGTTACTACTGTCAATATAAGTACTATATATAATTTTAAAGTAAAATCTTTATTAAAATAGCTCTTATTTAAGAATACAAATGCTAATGAAATAAACTTTTCCATTTAAAGTTTTTCTTCCAACTTATAAAGCAATTATTCAACTTTTATGATATAAAAACTTGTCACGAGATTTACGTACGCGTATTTATTTAGTTTAATACCACGAGATGCTAAGTGATCGCAATACAATCGCCTTGGCCCCTTCTAAGCTATCAGGTACATAGTCTCGATATCTGCAGCCGCGTAAGCCTTAATACGTAAGTATCATAAAATCAACCTATGATATTTAATTAACTTGTTTATCTGTGCAGTTAAATCTTTCGACAAGCTTTTATATCATATATTAGTACATACAATACAGAATTAGTGATACAGGCTATTTACAACTAAAAATAATAATAATTTAAAAGTCTTTCAAACCATCAAGACAGGGTCCCTCCATAAGTGAAAAAAAAACTTGTGACATGTAATAAAAAGTGTTTGATCTAATTTCTATTAAATATGTTTTAACAATCTTGCGGCAGTACTATAACGATTATCTGTCCTCTCAATAACACTTCATATAATTTTAAAAATACTACCGTGTTTTCTTGTATATAATTCCCGCCAATCTTATCTCAATTTTTCATTATCTTTTTTCTAAACCTAAAAAGGCAACGAGCGTGCAGCATACAGCCTATGACTGAGTGCACTTATTATTTTACAATACTACACTGTATCTGACGCTCTTCGAATTTATTTAAATTTCGAACAAAAAGAAAAGATAAACATATGATAATACTCACTGATAGTAATACAAAGGACGTGGTCATTTCGAAAGCACTAAGCGGTGTGCGCTCGAAGACATACAATGAAAGTTTGACCACATTAGTGGTACACTTGGGTCACCGCCCTTCCGCACGTCGCTTTAAAAGGTAAAGGTTTTTTATAATGGAGAAAATAACTTTTTTTCTAAATATTACGAACTTTGCAGGCCGTGTATTATTTTTTAATCAGTTTCTTTTTACACTAAATAAAAGAAATATCTTTACGAAATATTAAGCACTCCTCAATGCTTGGCGTTATGAGACATGCAAAATTAGGAACACTAATATAATATTTTCATAATATACTAGAACGTGTCACCTCTTAAGTAATAAATATACTCTGAGAGCAAGGCTATTTTATGCGGCCTGACTGTTTGTTATGGTGGGTTTTTGATTTGAGAATCCAACCCCATATGTAAAGCATTTGATATTAATTTAAATTGAGTGGACTGCATATTTCAATAGGTCCTACTGGTTGCTAAATTTGCCTTAAAAATACTTGCCCATAAATGAGTAACGGGGAACACGGCTGCCGGGAAAACAAGAGAAAAGAAGGCAGCAGTAAGGGAATAGAAATCACAGGATTACCTACAAAGATAATGTCCCTGGTACGTGGGATCCCATGCGGGATCCTAAATTTCTAGTAAATACACTAACCCATAAACGTATGACGGGAAATACAGCTGTCGGAATAACAAGAGAAACAATGGCAGCTGTAAGGAAAAGAAATCAGTCACTTACCTACAATGATGATCTCCCCGATACCTGGGATCCCACGCAGGATAATTGCTAAAGCAATTAATCCAGACATATTATATAGAGTTTGGGCGTTTGTACGTTCTAGATAATCTCCGCTTCCACTGATCCGATTTTGATAATTCTTTTACCGGTAGAAAGGCTTTTACCATTTTTTATTTTGATAAATACCTATAATATTCAATTGTATCCGTAGATAGTCTTCACAGTAGTTATTGGATAAATAAATTATCTTATCTTGTCCGTGCGACGCCGGGGCGGGTGTCTAGTTAAGCGTAAAGTTGGGTCGGTAGTTGCAATGATATCCTAGCGAGACTTGTCCTTTAGGCATCATACATTACGGATTTTAGTACGTCCTTTTACAATGTATCTTTTAAAAAGCAGCAATAGGCACCAATTTATTCAATTAACAACACCAATACGCTTCCATATGGTTATATAATTGCTCAATATCAGTATAGTGTAGATATGCAAATAAATAGATAATGTAATTGAAAACCCATACATATTCTTCACTAGTGGACCCGGCAGGCGCGGACGGTATCTTGCACTATTTGTGGCTCGTCTACTATTAGCCGGTTAACAACTCTCATTCAAGACTGTTCCACAAAATGTAACTATGACCGAATGTTTTATTAAACAATCATTTTCCATAGCACGCCAGTCAAAAGGTCTAGTACGACCGTCATCTATGTGAAGTATTGACCATATCTGCATTTTTTTTGTATTTTTATTTGTTTTTTTTTTAACCTTCCCTAAAATAAGGCAAGGGAAAAAAACAGAATTAAAATCCGTCCACCGATTTTCGAGTTTTAGCGAGACTAACGAACAACGATTGATTTTTTATATAATTACTAGCTGTACCCTCCGACTTCGTCCGTGTTAGCCAACCAGGGGTTTAACCACTTAGGGGTTTCGTGGCCCATGTGAAGGAAGCCGCGGGATACAGCTAGTAATATTATTTAAAAAAAAGAAATTCAAAGTCAAAATATTTATACCCCTCATCTTTGTAACCTCTTGTATGTGACAAACATATAAAAAAAAAACAAAAAAAAATCTCTTAGATAAAGCAACAAAAGTTGTTGATGGAATTCGAGATCAAGCCATACACAAACAATTAACTTGATCAAAGTGGTGATGGCGGGAAAAGTCAACTTTACTATAAAACATTATGATATTATTAATTCTAAATATAAATAATGTAAATAAAAGATTCTATTATTGATAATTAGCATACATTCCTATAATCATTCAGTGATGCTTGTCAACTATAATTTGTCACTCTACCTACCTTAACAGTAGAGATGCATTTCTAATAGAGAAGATATAAATATATTCCATCTTATATTGCTCTAGCTGTGCAGGAAACAATCTTTATTGCAGCGAAGAGCCGAAGAGATTGTTACACATGTGTCTATGTATATCAGAGCGAAAGGTCATCTAATACGAATTATCGAAAACCGTGGCACGTAAAATTATGGTATATGGCAATGATGTTTATGGTTAGTAGACATCCACTAAGAACAGAATTTTCGATAGGAATAGATTAAGGCAGTCTTCGTCTTCATTAGCATGAGAGTTCAAAAATCGTCGCGATAAATCTCGGCGTTGGCGATTTTTTAACGTCATAGTTTATGACTAAATAAATAGAACATTGTTTCACAGTTGAAAATAGAATATTGCCCGTCAAAAAAGCGTCGGTTTACAAAAGTGCTGTCGTGTCCACACACATTTGGGAGTTCATATGCTCTATTTGAACGCTCTTTTAACGCGCGGTAAAAAAGCTCTCATGTAAATGAGGGCTAATCTACGTGAGATGAAGAGAAAGTTAACTAATCGATTTAGTATGGAACGGATATATATTATACTAGCGTGGACGCACGTGGATGGTCCGTTTTTCCTTCACTCTTTAGTCCTGGTTTAGGACAGGCATAAATACCTATTTCACTCATCACTTATTCACTTATTTGCTTAATAAGTATAGCCAAAAAGTCAACTGAATTATTTTATTTATTATTGATATTTCGTTTAATTCCTACTGACAGCCGTCACTACATATTTTTTATAACTGACCAGTTTTTTACACTGGGAAATGCATTCACGAATCAACTTTTTTGAACAGCAATTTAACCACAGGACGTATGGCCACATTATATATAATTTTAAGAAAATTTGGTCAAAAATGAAGTACCTATTTTTATTACATAATTATAACGAGAATTGCAGAAATCCTAAGTATTCTAAGTGTCTCAGGAGATCGGATATCAAATATAAACTAGTGCTAGAATCAGTCACCCATCTATAACCCGGTGGCAGCAAGAGCTAGTTAACCTAGCGATCGATTCAAATGTTGACCACTGATTAGGCCACGACCTCCTCGAATAAATAAATAAATATTACAAGCGTTATGTTAAAAACGAACGTAGACAATCAGTGTTGCAAATAGGATGTTACTGTATCGCTGGTACCGGTAATCGTCCATTCTTAATACAAAACACCTGAATTACTACACCAATACATTACCGTTTCCTTAAGAGGATATGATGAATTAAAATCAGGTACAATATACATATAAACCACTACCGAAACGTGACTTAGAAATCCTATAGTTTAAACTATAGATCACTCAATGAATCTTATATACACTAATTGCCCTAGTATTATCAATCTTAATTTTAATTATTTTACCTTTCACATCTTAATGACGAGTTTAGGCCACCGGGAAGTCTCACAAACCGAACGAAACGGTTATAAATTTCACTGTATAGAAATATAACGTCGGAAATCCCCGGGTTATCTGGGGGAATACTCGTGTAATACGAAGAATTGAAATCGCGTAATATGAAAACGCCTTATACGTGTACCGTGTTATAGGGGGGGTTAATTTACTTAATATTTTTGCTACTTACTTAAAATTTAACCTAGACAGTTACAAAAGCAGCTAGTAGAAGTTGGCTAAAAAGTTGGTTAATCTATTAAAATTTTGTACAATTCCACTTAATTTTACGCGAACAAAGTCGCTGGTAACAGCTAGATGTTAATAATTAAGAATATATTATAGAATGAGAGGTAGCGCCATGCTTGTAGCCGAATTGGTCCGGCGCGTCCGGGTACCAGTACCTCTTTCTCACATGAGATCGGCAGCGGACCCGGCAGATGTTGTTGCCAGAACGTAAAAATAGTTAAAACCTAGATGCTGACTACAGCGCCATCTGTCGGACTAAATTGTGAATCTTAACCACCCAGGACGCCACTGAAACGCATACAATGAAATCTATTCAAATCGGTCCAGCAGCTTAGGAGGAGTTCAGTAAAATAAACACAAACGATGATTTATACATTTTTATATAATTATATATATACATAGTGTTTTTTTTTTCGTTGAGGAGGTCGTGGCCTAATCAGTCATTTGAATCTATCACTAGGTTAAGTTGCTCTTTCTGCAACCGGGTGATAGATGGGTGAGCCATTCTAACACTGGTTTATATTTGAAATCCGACGTCCTCCGTCTTTCGGAAGGCACGTAAAACAGTGGGACCCGATTAATGTCACTTTGTGATATTAATAGTAAGGTTGTAGAGATCGTGTATTGAAACCATGCAAACGTTTTATATTCGCCTACGTGTATACAGAGATATCGCATGACCCAGTTGGCGTCGTGGCGGAGATGTCTTGATTCTTAATATTCATGAAATCTGGTAGAATTTCATGTATATATGGATGTAATAAATTGCAAATGTTGTTTACTTAATTAGTTTGTTAAGCTTAAATGATGTCAGACTAATTTTACTTTTCAATTCCTCCTTCACATTATTGTTGGTTGTCACATATACAAAACCTCATCACATAATTAAGAAAACATAAGTTTATTTTAATTGTTTTATGTAGAATGTTAATTAGAGACAATAAAACCAAATTTTGACATGTTATGACACACAGCTTTTGTCCCGCCTTACCCGTTGTCACATTTTGACCTATCACGTTTTATGGACAAGTCATAAAGGAGATTGGCTTATTGGCTAATAGCAGACGGTCTATAACGGGCGTCTGTTACCTATGTAACAGGCATTACGTTGTACACCTTAGGAACAGACGCCCGTTTGTCATATAGTCCTATGTATACATGTATATGAATCGTGAAACGAATTAGGTATAGCGGAATTGTTCGCGGTAGTCTTTTCGGTAGAAAAATGAACAGACCATGTTAAAATCGAATTTATTTAAGGTAACCCACAGAGATATATTGGAGATAAACATAGACTAGTTTTTGTTACAAAAAATGACGGAGAAATAGGGGTTGAAAGGTTGTAGGAAAGTAGAAGAAAACATCACGGACGAAGTTGTGGGTCGAAGCTGGTTAAGATTATATCCTAACTGGATTTTTAGAGTTCGGCCATAACACTCCACTAGGCTCGGCTATCCCTTATATCTCCCTAACGTAGTATTGGCGCACACATACAATGCACATTGGTGTAGTAGAGGTCGGATATTTGAAATATCCGTATTAGAATGATCCACCCGCCTGGTCGCCGTAAAAACTGTTTAACCTAGGGATCGGGGCAAATACCAGCTACTGATTAAGCTATCGCATGAGGATGTGGAGTATACAAGTTAGTAGACAACTGTGTTCCTAATATTTCAAAACATGATAACATTACATAAAGCTGTCCCGAACACGGGATCAAAACGCCCCCAGGTATTGAATTGTAAACAGTTGGAATTTACTTACAAGGGTTTGTGGGAACAAAACGTTCTTTGAATCTAAACTACATATAAACAAATTTGATGTGATTTGTATAACACAAAGTAATTGTTTTGTGGTCTAAACAGACGTTATGGTTTGTTAGATGATATGTAGGTATTACATATTTAAGTATAGATATTGTACTTGCTTTATAAAATCTGCCGTGAATGACTGAAAGAATGTTTAGAGTTTACGAATGATTATGCTGGAACCAGACATAGCTCAAAGTATTTGTACATTTTTCTCCTTTAAAACTAAAAGGTTTTACAAAACTTTGTGCAGTTAAACAAAGTCCCCAGCCAGACTACATGATCATTGAAATGATCATTCGAATGAAGCTATGTCTGGCTCTGGCATTAGAAGCGATTGAAGTAATAAACTAAGCCAGAGGTCAGCTACCTTTTGGTAGGCAAAGCTCATATGGAAAAAAAGTAAGTTGAACGCGGGCCACATGTAGGCGGGACGCACTTATAAAATAATTATTTGAAAGGTGTCTAGTTGTCAATTTCTATAGGTAAATATTTTAATCGCTATTAAAGAAGCTAAATTTTAGTCCGTGTGCTGTTTTATTTTTAGTACATCAGGACACTTGCTTGTGTAATTATTATATATTTATCAGGATTATATTGTTATTTACAAAACTGTCGCGGGCCACAATGAGCGGGTCGGCGGGCCACTTGCGGCCCACGGGCATGCTTTGCCGACCGCTGATCTAAACCTTCTCTGTAGAAAATGGACTCATAACAAGTATTACATACAAAGGTTATACATACAAAAATTGCCGTTTATAATTTTCATTTTACAATATTGATTTTGCATTCGACGAAACACTCTTAATAGACAGGCTATATCATAGAAATTATTTTGATATTTTCCGCAATTTAATTTCTGCGCAAGTGCATTTCAGTACTTTGAAAATAAAAAGTAAAACTTGATAATTTAAGCTGGTTTAAAAAAAATCGACAATAAATAATAATTTACCCAAAAAACTTCAAATTAAGATGGGACTACTCGGGAAGCACTAACTTTAAAATGAAAAGTGAATCATCAAAATCGGTTTAAACAGTTCTGATGTGACAAACAGAAAAAACGATGGAATTGAGAATCAATTTAATAGAATGTCTTGTGTCTTGCAAATAATACATAAAGTTTAATGAAAAAAAAACTTCAACTAAACAAAATGCATTTTTCTTTAAAAGAATTCATATTTTCATAATAATAGAATTCATAACACAGGTGCTTATTATATTTAAATTAATTCAAATGATACTTAATAACTTCTTCAAAATACGTCTATTTAAATAATAAATAATAATAATAATAAAATGCTTTATTACCAGAATTGTACAAATTCCAAATATACATTACATTAAAAAAAAAATGCAGTGTTAAATACAGCGTTCATCTCATTATTTTATATCGAATAATATTAATTAACTATTTTCCCTTTCAATATAAAATGGCTGTTATTTTGTATAAAACTATTAAGTTTATTATAAAAATTGTTTCTCATTAATATTTACTAGAGATTGCCGACTGGTCGAAATTCGCCCACAAACCTTTTTGCGTACAACAGATGTTTTACTATTCACAGATAAATAAAATTTGACAATTAATATAACATACTGAAAAAAAAATTAAAAAAAAATACATACATGTGTATGTAAATGGTGTAAAAAAAAAATCGTCCGGCATTGGTGTGCGTGTGGTTCTATTTTAATAATTTAATATATAAATATTGCATATTTTAGAAAAAATATTAGCATTAGCACACTTTTCTCTATGGGAAGTACAATTGTGCCAAATTTCATACTCCTCCGTTAGCGCAATTTTCGTGAAATGGTACCTAAAATTTTCGCTTCACGTATTAATGTATAAATACTCTTCAACTTCATATATGTATCTTGTATATGTATTTTACTGAAGTTCTAAATGGCTAGACCGATTTTGATCGAGCTAACTCAAGTTGTTATTAAAGATATGTTTTCTGTGTTTCAACCTTCTTTACTCTTCTTTTTCTACTTAGGCAAACTGCCTAATCATTTGCCTCTTGAAATAAAAAAAAATTAAAGTCACGCTATACCGACAAATGGGTTAAAACTTAAGAATTGCAACCATTCACGGACGTGAATGTAACCTCACAACGTCACATTAGTGCTCCGAATGCAGGTCTAATGAACGTCTGCTATATTATATATTTCTGAAAGGAAAATCTGGAGCTCTTTTGAGATTTCGTGTTTTCTTCTTTTACAACGTCTGATCCTATATAATTGACAGTAGAGCTAAAATTAAAAGATATCACAAAATTAAAAAAAAATACATAGCCTAGTTGTACCCTGCGACTTCATCCACGTGGGCCACTTTTATCACTCAGGGGTTTGAAAATCGATTTTTGGGTAAGGATTAATAATATCATGTTTATAAAAATACCTTCACAAACAATGCATGCAGAACAGATTTGGTTACCATAAAAAAGGTTATTGTGATCGAACCTTAAGAGATAGACATATGCTGTCGCGGACTTCAATTTAGAACTTTTAAATGCGAACAATTCTGTCATGCTTGATTTTTGCGAATCTTTAATAACCGTTTACTTAGCATACGCAGCGGAACCTCTCAAAAGTGAAAAAAAACGTCAGATTTTGAAACATTCTTCATTGGTGCTCCGCTCTTATTGGTTTTAGCGTGATGATATATAGCCTATAACCTTCCTCAATAAATGGGCTATCTAACACTGAAAGAATTTTTCAAATCGGACCAGTAGTTCCTGAGATTATCGCGTTCAAGCAAATAAAAAACCCTTCAGGTTTATATATTAAGTATAGAAGTATAGTTTAGTATACTTTGGACTGATTTTTTTCAATATTTTGTATCTTCCTCTACGTACCGTTATCCCGGTTCAGTATTAGGTTCCGCTTAAATTGCAGAGGATGTGGCTGTGGGGCGAGGTAAGATGAACGATTACCATCTGACGTCATCCCCAGAACCCCCACAATCTTACTACCAATATCACTCACTAACATTAATCGGGACCTACTGTACTGGACTTCCGAAAGACGGAGGTCGAATATTTGAAAACCACTAATGTTAGAATGGGCACCTATCTGTAACCCGGCCGCGGGAAGAACTGCTTAACCTAGCAATTGACGCAAATGCTGGTCACTGATTACGCAACGACCTCCTCGTCACTCGTTCTTTTGTCGCCTGTCACAAAAACGTCCTTGTATCTTTGTCCAAGTATTCTTTGGTATTAAAGTAAAGTAAAAATAAGAAAACATCGGATTTCATAAGTAACTGAAGTGGAACGCAATGATCTTAGAACTATGCTCGTAAAACTGATCACGTGGAAAATTCGCTCGGCTATTGCTGCATATTATATGTACCTAAGTACTGCCTGTTTCCTCCTAAGCTGGCGTATTTGTATACAGCGGTGAAGGCCCGATTTTCTTTGTCATTGCAGGTTCATTTCCGCCTTTAATGAATAAATAGTCAATAAAGCTATATATTGAGTCCAAGCACACTTTAGTGGACGTAAGACTAAGTAACTACAAAACTTATTCTACCCATAGAGTGGTCTTTATTTTGGAAAACGTCATCAAAATTAGATGTCGATCCGAAGATTATCCGGTAAGTAGTGGACATATTAAGTAATAAATAACACCACAGACTTATTTATTTAGAGTAACAGTCGAAAAATGCAATATATATATACAAAACAAAGGAAAGCTGTACTCAAACCAAGAATAAAGATACTAAATGGCATTCATGCTATTGAGGATCTTCATTCTTATCTCTACTCTCCGCTGGTCTACTGCTCCCTGACACTATATTTAAAGCATTTTCTATACTTTGACTGGCCCGTTGGCGCAGTGGGCAGTGACCCTGCCTTCCGCTCCGGGGGTCGTGAGTTCGATTCCCGGATTTTTTATTGCTTTATTAAACACTCGTCAGATTTCCAATATAATTTTGGCCTCTTGATCAACATGATACAAGATATAGTATCACATTTTTGCAGCCCTTCTATTGAATTAAAACAAGGAATTAAATGTATTCTTCTTCTTCTTCTTCCTAGCGTTATCCTGGTTAAGTACCGGGGTCCGCTTAGATTGCAGAGGATTTGGCTGCGGGGGGAGTCAAGATGACCGCGACCTCACAATCTCTATAATCTCACGACTAATATCACTCTGTGAAATTAATAGGACCCACTGTTTTACGTGTCTTCCAAAAGGAGGAAGCGGAGGATGTCGGATATTTGAAAACCAATGTTAGTATTGGTCACCCATCTATCGCCCGGCCTCGGTAAGAGCTGCTTAACATGGTAATCGACTCAAACTACGTTACGAACTCCTCGAATGAACGAACGGTGATGGGTTTTTTTTTCCAATTCTCACATTGGTTTACAAATATCCGACCTCTTCTCTGTTTTGTAAGACACGAGTAATGTCACTCAGTTACGTTAATCCCGATTACTAAACGTCAATGAGTCACCGATATTAGTCATTAGATTGTAGAGATTGTGACGAGTTCGAGGAGCATGACGTCAGGCGGTACTTGTCCTCTTAACTTGCCACATCCTCGAAATTTAATCGGATCCTGGTATTAGACCGGAATAAGGCTAGGGAGGAAGACTTTTTACTAAATCAGTCCGATATGAACATTTTTTCCACTGTTATATAGCCCATTTATCGGCCAAGGCTATAAGCTATATATCATCACGCTAAGACCAATAAGTGCGGAGCAGCAATGAAGAATTTTTCAAAATGCGCTGCGTAAACGGTTAAGGTTTCACAAATTTCATGCACACCAGATAAGAATGGAACTGTCGCTTGCAATGTAATTTGTGCAGCAATAAACTTGGTAACGAGCTCTGCAGGTCATTGAACTCGCGAAATTGCATTTCAAAACATTACTATTGGCTACTCGAGTTTTATAGCTTTATGTTTTTAGAATCAGGGAGACACTTTTACTCTAGGGAATCTTCGACTCATTGGCTCGAACGACCATACCCACAAAGCCCCTATGGAGTCATTATAACTGGGGATCAACGTAGTCCCGGATTGATCCCCTTAAGATACTGTAATCCCCCCTATAACACTACCGTGTTATAGGTTTAATCAACATTATAGGAAAACGCGTTGTATGATTACTCTCGTACAACATATTAGCCGTTCGGTTGAATGAATATTTCATCCAATTGGTCGGCGTTATGGGCCGCTGAGCTTTGACTATGTAAATGCAAGTACGCTTTAAGCGACTCTTCGGCTTTATATATTAATATAGAAAAATCTTGAAAAGGAATCAATACGAGCTACAAGCCGAAATTTGACGGTGTTTATTTGTATGATTTTTCACCAACTCAAGTATAATTAACACTAGGTAGCAACTTTGAGCAGTTCAAAGCGTAGTACCCCGCTATTAGAGCCGTAACATATTGCACACTCTTTTTGAACACAACCAAAAATCAAAGAAAACTTATACTTTGTTAAAATTTACTGCTTTTCGTTCTTCAAAACGTGGATCACCGCTGTTTAGGCACTTATGATCATCGTGTTTCTTATTTATACGTACAATATAACTATAATATCTATAAATTACAGCAACTACCTTGCTCCTTTTTTTGAAGAAGTTTCCCTAATTATTTCAAAAGGAAATTGCTATAATTGTATTGTAAAACATACAGACATATTTATTTTTATGCCCTAAGTACCGAAACCCTATAACGATAGTTCAAGTATAATAAGCTATCATTTACTCAATGTAACGACTATTTACCCTGTTAAAACCTAGCAGAGTTAAATTTAAAAGCTTTCTCTCATACAGTTGAATGGGAAATGAAAATCGCATGTAATTAATCCGAATTCCGACGCCCACTCTTTCAAATCTGTACAATGTTGAGATTTATCAGCCTCTCCATGCAGGGTTGACAGGTAAAAAGACAAATGTATTATTTTTAAAATATAGATTTAAAATATCTATGCCTAATTGCAAGAATCAGGCGTTACTTTGCCGAAATCCATAAAATGCAGTATTAAACTACTTTGCTTAAAACTACGCATGAATATGAGTGAAAATCGGTGCAATGCTGCAACCCGAAAGCTACACCACCGAATCTGCTTCCAAAGCACAACACTACACTGACTTTCCATATTGCCGATAGGATCTCCACGGCTATTTGACTTAATCCTCATTCAATTACATCCATCCAATGGCTCCATTATTATCAATTTATTGGCTCTCAGCCAGCTTGTATATTACTCTGGTAACCGATTCGAAAGGTAATATAAAATTAAAGGAAAATCTCGTTACAAAAAATTAAATTGTAAAATGTAATTTCTCTTTGTCTTGAAAACTACGTAAACGCAAATTCGAGGGATTGCGTAAACGAACCCTTTTAAACGTTTGAACAAATTTTTATAAATTGTAGTATTTTATCTCGATCATTTCAGCTTTTAAAAAGTGAATACTTTATCATACAGAGGTGACAGTTACGGATTCCCATCTCAAAAAATGTCTAACGTACCTAAAGAAGTTTTCACTTCAAAAAGCCGCATCAGAATCGGTACATTCGTATAGAAGCTACTATGGAATAACGTGCGAAGCGGGCGCGGGTCGTCTAGAAATATACGTTAAGTTACGATACGTATTCTAAAACCACTAATTAAAAACCTTTTGTATGTCTGTCTGTTCGTTACGGAGAGTGTATCAAGGAGAAAATCTATTTTAACTATAGCGTATAGAAGATACAAGTCTAGAATTTCAATAATTTGTAACATAATGTCGTAAAAAACGTATTTTTGTGCACTAGCTAAACCTTATTAAAAATAATATAGGACGGGATAATCTCCTAAAGGGCTGGACAGATTTCAACGGGACATTCACTAACAAGTAATTAAGCAAAGCCAGCGTAAGTACAGCGCACAAAAAAACTTTATAGCCCTCAAAGTTGAACAAAATTACGGATTAAAACTAGCACAGTAATTAAAAGTAAGGTCACAAAAATATTGTTTGTTACCAAAAAGCGTTACATTATTGCTTTTTCACAGCTTCAAGGGACCGCGGATTATTAATATATTATATTATTAATACCAAATACTGAGGTATTTGGTATTATTAATATATTATATTATTAATACCAAATACTGAGGTATTTGGTATTAATTTTACTTGAAATAATAATAAAACTTTATACCTCTACACGTTCCAGAGAAAAAGAGTCTCGAAAGACATACGGACATCGAAGTGATCCTATAAGGGCTTTTTTTTTGCTTTACTTATGCCCAAAAAAAATCACGAGCCTTTAACAAAAGGACAAGCTGATTCCTGAAAGGCCGTCAGCGCACTTTTAAAGCTTCTGATAGTGCAGTTGTATCCAGTTTTCTATATAATATCACCCATATTATATAAATAAGGTGAACCACCATGTCTGTACCCATATAAAAATCAAATATTAAAATCGTTTTAGGATCTACATATAGAGTCAAGGTGCCATGGCCCAAGCGGCAGATTGCGAAGGGCAGTGCATGCTACAACTCGCTCTGCTTTTTTGACTTTACATTGCCTGAAAAAATTAAAACAGTGCACCTTATTAGCTGTGCCCGCTACTTTTTCTGTGTAAAATTAGGTAAAAAATTAGATTAAATTTTAGCGTGATGATATATAGTCTATGGCTTTTCTCGATAAATCGGCTACCTAAAATTGAAAGAATTTTTCAAATCGGACCAGTTGATCCTATGAATAGCGCGTTCAACCGTACAAACAAACAAAAGATTTATATATTAGTATAAAGTATAGACATAGATTTTGATAGCAAGGTTACTTGATTGCAAGTTGAATAGATGTCGAGACGCCTCCTCAATTTGCTATAAGCAATGATGATGATGACCGGACAACGGACTATACTTGCTCTTACATTAACTCGTGATGTATTTTCTTCGAGTCGAAACTTATTAACGACGATCATTGGTGGAATTTTTTTAAGTGTAAATAAAAAGAAAAATATAACAAATAAAACACTTTATTTTAATTGTGATCTGACACTGTATGGAAAGGTTTTTGATCGGTCGCTTGGCACATTTGAGAATTTGTAGCTTTGAACGGGATTTATTGTCGATACGACTCCGACAATTTTCTTTGGAGGTTCTTCAACAAACAACATATTTTCCAATGAAGAGTTTGATGGGACGTCTTTATTAATATTTTCCTGTTTTTTCGGTAACATTGTGGCTAAATTTCCAGCTATAGCCTTGATCAATGGCTCTCCTCGTGCTATGCAGTACGCAAAGAGAACGAGGATTGAGTAACCCAAAGCGCACAGTATAATGTAAAATATAATCTTTGCTTTGTTCGTCATTATAGCAGCTCTTAAGGCGCCAAAACAACCGACATTTTCATATGATTGCGCTTGAACGTCATGAGTTTTTGTGCAATAGTTTGATATGGGCACCAAACTAGTTTTGTTCACAAGTTTACAACACTGAATTGGATACAATTTGTCCGTGTTGGTTTGCTGCCATTTGGTGTCTGCGAAATCTCTGTAATCTTTAGCGCCACAACAGTCGTAATTAACCATGATATAATTCCACACATGTGTAATAAGATCGTTGTCTTTGCCATAATTAGTTCTTATAGTAGACTGCATAAAGCTCAGAGTCTTTTCGTTATCTGTGTAAATGTTGTAAACGCCTGATACGAAGAAGAGCCAAAATGCGACAGTAGATGTTACAGTGACCAAGAATATATAAGTTTTTATAGCGCATTTCATCTTGCACCCAGCGCCTAGAATTCCAAAACATGACGTTAATATGGTCAACGCTGCGATCGGAATGAGAATCGACGTCATTGGCGTGAACCATAACTTTAAATTTACGAAGTTGGCTATCACTGACACAGAAGAACTCTTGGTCACAGTGTAGTTCACTTCCTGGAAGAAGTCTGTGTTGATAACGCACCACACACAAATCGCACAGCCCACGACTCCGAAGAGAAAGAAAAGTATGTTTGTAAAGCCTAAACAAGTGCGCGGCAAACCAATCGTGTGCATTTTATTTGCTCAATATACTTTAAAATATTGTATAGAGACGATGAAAATTTGTTGCATAATTAATGATAAGGTAAGTGACGGAATGACATACGGTTTTTCGTAACTGACAACTCAATCTTTTTTTTAAAAGCTTTCAGTAATATATAATTCGGAAAATGTTTTAATATCATTATTTAGTACAATACTTGCAAATTAAGTAAGTTTGTTCGGCATCATACAATTTTAAATTATATCCTGAAATTAACTATAATGGTGGTTCAAGATTAGAATTATATAAAAGCCAGACATATTCATTCCACATAAAAGTTTTAAATGTCCATTAAATTAATAGGAATAAGTTAGTACCACGGTAGTGGCCCCCACGACGAGGCAAATCGCGAGAACATTTCCTAACTATCTTTCTCGACTCGCTTCATGTTTTTTTTAACCTTTATAACTTGGGACTGAATTCTGCCAAATAAACAAAATTCTCGGGATATGTTGCCAGTAGTGATCTTACTAAGGAATTCAGAAAGTTAAAATTTGGTATATAAGCTTATATTATAGGTACACAACAAACAACAAAATTATAAAATTTGGTAATTTTACCTCCTAAATCATACAAACTAGGAGATAGAAATTATATGAGACTTCGCAAATTTTGTCGCTAAATGTCTGAACATTGGTATAGTGACTCCTTGTTATAAATAATGAATCACATACTACAGGATTTTCAGAAAATCAATCCTTACTCTTTAAATCAAGAGATGGGCGAAAACTACAAGAAATGTAAAGGGAAAAGTAATGAATAGTGAATAAATTTGGTCAAGCCATATATTTTATCAAAGGTGTTGAGTCAGTGAAGTTACAGCGTGTAGAGTTATGGGTCCGGCTCTAAAGTAGATCTGATATGTGTTTGACAGGGCGACCAACTGAAACTGTTTCGTCGTGGCAACATGAAAATGTTTATGCTGGGATAAAATATAACGGTATAGAATACATTTTTAATCAATAACTTCATCTATTGTGATACCTAAACAAACGATGATAGACTCCTTAATAGGTATCTTCGATTTGCTTGTTTTAAGGTTTATTGTTTATAACAATATTGTAGCAGGAGAAGAATGTCAATTACAAGTATTATTATTTTCCAAAAATATGGTTTTCTGTAAACTTGGTTTACGGAGGATAATT
>JANCMC010024009.1:7684244-7717281 GCA_024363005.1 Charaxes varanes | reverse complement strand
GAAAATGTGATAACTTGAGACAAGGATTTAGTAACTCTTTAAGTAAGTATCTTCCATAAGGTAGCTTAGCAGGAGTAGATAGAATAATTAGTTTCACTAACCTGCTTAATATTTGCATTGATTCTGCTGAAGCTAGTGAGCAAATCGGGAATGTTTCGTGGTTGGTGGGAGCCCGTGCCCAGCGTATAGTTGGAGTTGCTTCCCCACACGTACACGTCACAAGGATTTACGTCAGATAACTTGCATATGTAATGTTTATCCAGCATAGCGTGTTCTAGCGCCTTATAGTCATCTTTGTCTAATATATCAATATTCACGCCTGGTTAGAAAGAGAAGATATATGCATTGAAAAAGTGAACTTTTCATTAATAATTCAAAAACATTTTCCTTACACCTATAAATCTCTACGTAAAACGATTGCTTTGCCTTCTTGTACGTTTAGAATTTTGTAACAACGCAACAAATTTTAATGCAATTTTCATTGATAATGTGATTGAAGAGGTTTTATTTTAATAAATTTTAATGCATCCATGCGAATCCAGGGCGAGTCGCTAATCTTACAAACTCATATACTTACTTAGTTATACATATAAAATTTAATCGTTGTTCGTTAGTCTCACTAAAATTCGAAAACTGCTGGACCGTTTTAAATTCAGTGTACTTTGTTTCCCCTAGTTAGAGAAAAGGTTTAATATAAAAGAAAGAAAGGAAAGGAAGCCGAAAGATAATCTAATTATTAGATTATTTAAAAATACCAAAAAATACAGATTTGGTTGGTACGTTAGAATATTTTAAATAAACTTTTGACTGACATGCTAAGTAAAATTATTATTTCATAACACAATACTTCATAAACGTGACACTGGCCGAACCTAGTGTCACGCTTTATGAAAAAAAATATAAAGGAGATTGGTTAATTCCCTAATAATAGATGAGCCAAAATAAAATGAAATGTTAAAATATTTGTTATTCTTACCAAGTTTCATAAGAGTAACAGCTGAATGTATCTGACCATAGAAGATACTTCTATGCAATGGTGTGTATCCAGATTCGCGGTCGCGTGCATTTATAAAGGCATCAGACGAGTGACGTACAAGCCATTCCATCAATCCATTTCTACCTCTAGATGCGCTCATATGCAGGGCTGTGCGTCCCTGTAAATTTAAGTAAAATATTTTTAACGTAATAATGTCTTATATATCGATGAAATCTGGCTGTGCGCATAAACATACATGACTCATTGTCACGTTCCATTAGAGATAGAGGTATGACCGGCGTTATGATGTAAAATTATCATCCTTAAGCTGACTTTACAGACAAGCAATTTTTGAAGTAATAACTTCTTATGGAGGCTCGATAGTTATTTATTAGACGGCCGTGACAGTTATTGTTTATGACAAGGTTTAATTTCCTAGTAAAGAGTATTAGTTTCGGGTATTTGTCAACTCATCATCATGGTTTTCGAATATTGCGATCTATTTTATTTATTAAAACAAAAGCATTACCAGATCGAGAAGATAAATTAACGCATCAAAAAAATTACCCATCCACCAACACTTGACATACCTAAATTTGATCAAAAGTAAGATTAATATAATCTGGCAATTCTGAGCTATAAACAGAGACAGATAAAAAGAGCCTATAGTGGGTAACAAATAATAATAATTAAAAAAAAATGAAAACATTTTCATTCCGAGGGCTTAGCGCGAACTTTTCGTACCAAAATAAGCCAAGTGAACTTTACTTAGCATAAAAATGTTCGTGCTAGGCCCACAGCGGACCCTCCATAGCGTCATTTTTATTCGTAGAAACACTTAAAGGCATGCCTAATACAATAGTATGCCTAGGAACACTTCGAGTTGTATGATAAAGCGAAAAAAATAACAAATTTTATTGTACGACGACGTTTGCTAATGTCCAACTGTAAATTGATTATATTTGCACGCCAGTATGGCAGATTGTGTCATGAAACCTAATAAAACTGTAAAATCGGCTAACACATTGGGACCAATAAATTATTTGATTTTACTTCATTTTGACAAACCTTCAATATTTTTTTTCCCAAAAGAAACGACTCTACTTTCAGTGCAAACCAATACCTAAATATATGTGGGGACAAACACAGAGAACCATTATTTAACAGAGAAAATATACGATCACCTCATCAGATCCCAGCGGTATAGAGAAATAATGCTTCTTCGTTTTTAGATACTTGACAACAGTTATGTTTATAGGAACAATGTCCATGGGCGACGGTAGGCACTTCGGTGCCTACTGCCTGCTCGTCTGCTCCCTTGTAACATAAAAAAAAAAAAAATGTGAATATTTTGTCCAATAAACATATAAGTATTACGTCCTAATAATGAATTATTATTATTTCGTGCTAAATTTCTCTGGTTTCTACGTAAAATAATACTATATCCGTAGAATTCACGGCGTCCAGTGCGACTTATTTTTGAAAATCGTTTAATTTCCCCAACGTCGAGAATACTGATAATTCATGGGTTTATCTAGTAAATATAAAATATACACTAGAAGTTCTCGTAATTATACTATGTACTTACTTCTATATAACTTCCTACTTATAAATCGGTAGCAAACATAACGTTTAAAATGTTGACGCATTATTAGCGAAAGGGGGGGATTAAAAAAGGAAAACTTGGCAGAAATAAAATAAAAACCGGGCCTTCCGGTCTTCCGTACGACCGTCTGTCGGCCCATGAGGTTCCCCCCCCCCCCCCGACATTTCCAAACTATTAGACGTAGAGACTTGAAATTTTCCCCGCTGATAGAACATGCTAAAAACTCATTGGGAAAATTATTCTGAACGAAATGGGACAACAACTTTTGAAGTTATTTAACAAATACGTTTATGGCTTATCAGATAGGGAACCCTTCTATATAAGCGTGTCTCGACACGCTTTTGGCCATTTACTATTTTAATAAATTGTTGCGGCCCAGAAAGCGGCCACATTGACCGCTTCATCAAAAGCAATCATTAGCACCTTCTGCGTGCCTGAGTTACGGTATTGAGTCTTCTTGTATTAACTGTTAGAATCAGGCGTTACTTTGCGAAAATCCATGACATGCAAGAAAAACTTTTTTTTTTTTTTTTTTTTTTTTTTTTTTTCATACTTGACTTCGGATGGTTCTTCTTCTTCAGGTTGAGCTGCATCAACAGCAGCTACTGCTTCATCGGGATCTTCACCATTTTTCTCCGCTTCTTCTCGAGCCAATCGCCTTAGGAATACAAAAAAAATGTGTAGACAATTTTGGTTCACATAGTTTCAACAATATATTATTAGAAACTATAGTTGATATCAACACTCGGATAAATAATAACTATTATGCATCAGAAGGCGGAAAAATCTATTAAAATATAAAAATATTGATAATTCAATCACAGATTCCTAAACTGTCTTCTAGGACAGGTTCGGAAACAATGGTTTAAACCAGCGGTCGACAACGAGTGTCCCGTGGGCCGCTCTCTTTGTGGCCTGTAACTGTGTTGTAAATAGCAATCTAATTCTTTTAAATAGATAATAATTACTGTTACGGACAGATGATACAGGAACTAGACTTGGAGCCCCGCACATGTTTGTGCTGGAAATTCTTGCCTTTAATGGAAACTTTATAGTATAAAGCCATTCCACTAGTTTGGCTTTGGCTATAAATTTTCCGAAAGTTAAGTCAAAGTAGACATTTTTATAGACCGCAAGAAATCATGGCTCAGTAATTTTAATGAAGCATGCTTGAACTTGCAGCCACGTATATTTGTGTACTGTAAATCCTTGCTTGTAATAGAAACTTTATAGGTTGAAGCCATTACACTAGTTTGGCATTAGCTGTACATTTTAGGAAAGTTAAGTCAAACGAAAAATTTTTATAGAATGCAAGAAATCACAGCTGAGTAATTTAAATGAAGCACGCCTAGACTTGGAGCCCCGCACATATTTGTGCTGGAAATCCTTGCCTTTAATGGAAACTTTATAGTATAAAGCCATTCCAGTAGTTTGGCTTATCGACAAATCAAAATAAATTATTGTGGTACGTACTCATTATAATTATTTCATAATGTTATTACACCACGAAGACTTCAGTTTAAAATCTTTAAAGAAAAAACAGGTCTTGATTTTTATATATTAGACTAGCTGCTTCCCACGACTTTGTCCGCGTAAAATTAAACTTGCGAGATCCTTTTGACCGGATTAAGGAGTAGTCTGACCTTATCGAAAAATCCATTCTTAGTGGATGTTTACCGACTATAAACTACCTACCTACTTGTCTAATTTCATCTATTAATTATTTTTTTCTGGTTTTTTGTATGTATTTTTCTTGTTGTTTTTTTTTGCCTATTATTTGCCTATTTGGCTGGCCCGTTGGTGTAGTGGGCAGTGCCCCTGCCTTCTGCTCCGGAGGCCGTGGGTTCGATTCCCACCTCGAGTCTGGGGGTATTATCCATACGGCCTCCTGTGAGGCCGAGCCGTAAAGTACCGTGTGTATAGGAGTTATGGCATTAAGTCGCGTCGACGTGTCAGGGTCGTCACAAATCGGGTATCACGTCTCTGCCGTCGGAGAAGTATCACTTAACTCGTGTGTAACTTAACCCTTTTTCCCGTGTGATAGCGTTTGTACCCTTATTATTGAACACCGTCTTTTATCACACATACACACATTATACACTATAACATATAAAAGGAAATATAAGCGTTTGGTTGAATGCAATGTTAAGTTATGTACTTGCATGAAGCCGAAGCGTCATCAGGAGATAGACTCTACAAAGGTTATTTGTAAAGTCTGTCTGACTCTGTCGAAGCGAAACGTGCGTTGAGGCTAATCGGAAAGTCAGTGTAGTGCTGTGCTTTGGTGGCGGATTCGGTGGTGTAGCTTTCGGGTTGCAGCATTACACCCTATATATAGTAACCGAAAGTACAAACTTCGCTAGCGTGAGTTAGTTTGTATGGAGATTTTCAGTGTTTGTACTACGATCGGTGTCGAGGCCAATAGGGTCAACAGCAGAAATCACACAAAAAAAAAAAAAAAAAGAACAACTGAACAGTCCCGCGTCCGCGCTTGTTGTGCTCTAACGTTAATAATTTGTTCTCCGCAACTTTTTATTTAACTAAGAAAAAGTGATTTTTTATAATTATATCAAATGTATTCGTGTACAAAAACATTTTTACTGATATACTTATCTCATTCAAGTCCGACACATAAGTGAAGAATAACAAAAACCGTTACTAACTTTGAAATGATTTCAAATAAAACGACCAACAATAAGCGTCGCACGTCAAAACATGCACTAACCCGTAAAGCGCTTTAACTGCTGCACAGGGCAACTTTTTCATTACTTAAAAACTTTTAATCGAATTGCGGTTTGAAATAGATAGTTTATTTTATTCGATCGTCAACTATTTCAGTATCTTTAGAAGAAGTAGGGACACAAATAAGTGAGGATAAACATGTATTTCGCCCAGAGATATTATTACTTTTTTTAATACTAGCTTCAAACCACGAAGTCTTCAGAGTTGATTTTCTTATCTTTTATACAAAATTATACCTCTATATCACCCCTTTCAAATTTCATTTTTGCAACAAAAAGTAGCCTATGTCCTTCTTCAAGGTCCAATCTATCTCTATAACGGATTTCATCAAAATTAGTTCAGCGATTTTGGCATGAAAATGAAACAGACAGACACTTTCGCATTTATTAGTATGGATGAGAGGCGGTTTACATTAGTGTCTTAAGACAATAGACAAGTGTACTACCAGAGGGTCGCAGGCGCGTTGTTGGCCTTTAGACGTGAAATTTTCCATGTTGATAGAACATGCTAAAAACTCATTTGGAAAAACCCTGGTTAAAACACTTCCTGATAGTTTTGCTTTCTCTGTCCGCCTACATGGTGGTCCCCTCTAAGAATTCCAAACTATTAGATGTAGAGACTTGAATTTTTGTATTATTATGAAACATGCTAAAAACTCTTTAGAAAAATTGTTTTGAGCAAAACCAGACAACAACTTTTGTCATTAACAAATATGATTACAGCGTAACAGATACGGAACCCTTCAATAAAAGTGTATATTGACAAACTCTACCACTGTTTAAGATTTGACAGTATTACGGGTGACCTGGCCATATCACCTTATGATTGATCAACATTTGTTTATAAATCTTTAGTGGTATCAATTGATATAAAAAAATAATTAAAAAGTGTAAATAAAGAGAGGGGAATTAATTATTAACTAATTATGTTATTTAAAAGTGATATAGTTCAAGCTTAGTTAAATAGTTAAAATTCATTAATTTACAAAATTTATTAATATTTTCTTATATTTTTATAAGCTTCCTATTTATAAAATGTGCATTTGCACATGTCAATGTTTTGAACAAAATAATAATAGAGAGTTTACATGATTTTTTGGTTATACACACTAAATGGAAAAAAAAGAATCTAAAAATAACTTTTAGCAAATTACTAGAAAATATTAGATTGATCTTGATATAATATTTAATATAATATTGAACATGTCACAAAACATTTGCGAATAAAAAATCAAATTCTTGTATAGTAATTCACACTCTTACTAAACCTGATTTCAACATTTCCTATTACAAACCTAGTGGTGGGTTTAAGAAAACCCAAATTAAAAAATAAAGTTTAATTTTTCATAATATTATTAACAGATAAAAGCTTATGCTGTGAGTAACAACATCTATACCAGATTATTAATCTATGATGACTTCGGGTTCCATAACTCCAAATGAAAAAAGAAACATATAGGATGACTTTGTTGTCTGTCCATATCCTTTTTTTACAGGTACACATAAAGCTATAAAGTTGAAATTAATACCAAATACCGACGTCTGTAATCCTTTGAAGCTGTGAAAAAATCAAACCTCTAAGTATACGCAATCCAAACATATGGTCATTTACATCACATTACCCATAATAGTACATTCGCATAGGGAATCAAAACCTATAAGGTTGTTCCCATTGAACTAGTATCATGATATAGTACAGTAGTATATAGTACAGGAGTAAATTAAAAAAACTCCAAATTTGTGTGCGAGTGGGTTGTACTTGCAATTGCCCAGTTTATTTTAAAGTTCTGGGTCAATTCTGGCAATTGCCCAGCTTATTTTACAGTACTGGACCAATTTTTTTTTTATGTCAATAGATACAAGTCTTTTACAGATCATGGAAATATGTGTAAAGAAGTGCTGACAAAGATTAGTTAAGATTAATGTAAATATATGCAAACTCATCTGTCATTAATTACCAATTTGATTCATTAAACACTTTATATTATAAATTTTTTCCTTAGTTTTAACTAAATATATTTCCCAATAAGAAATAATTAATAATTGTCAATAATATAATTATTCAATGCTTGAATAAATGCAAAACTCGATACATAATGTACTAAGTGTGTTTTGATTCTTAAAAGTTATATACTTAATCTATGGGTAGTTTACAGATAAAAAAAGTTTCAGAAAAGCATAAGAAAAAGTAGAAAATTGGTCTTTAGTATAGAGTTATAAAATGTGCAGATATCCAAAGCTGTATTTTGAGTAGGTATTGTGCGTAAATATATTTTTTTTGTTGCAAGCGAAAGATATAGATATATTAAACATTTATACAGTTAATAATACAACATAGCCCATTTCGGTGGGCGCAATTCGTCAAGGTATATCACACTAAGTTACCATGATCCATTAAAAAGAAATTAGTTGTATGTAAAGTTGGTTCACAGGCATTTTACTTGATATTGGCCGAGCTGTTAGGCCGATCGTGCCTATTGCTCTCGCTTGCGTACACGGCTCAAGCGGAACATGACAATAAGTCGTGCTTTTTCGTGCGTGCAACCGGCGTACATAAATTTACAAGACGCTTATCACGTCAAAATATAATTGGGTGGAAAATTGTATATTTGATTTTCTAATTTCAATGTTTAATTCTACTATAAACCTTGTAGCTAAAGTTATGGGCATCAGCTAGTTTGAAATAAAACGAATTAAAAGATTGTTACTGTATTTCAAATACGACTACTGATGCCCACTTATGTAACGTCTGACATTATTATATGCTATATGAAAATGTATATGTATAGCTCTAGATAGAGGAGAGTGATCTAAGAGTGGGGATGCCTATGCCCAGCAGTGGGACACTATAGGGTAATTAAAAAAAAATAATAATAAAAATATGAAAATGTTAATTATAAATCATTTAAATATGTAACAACATGATAAAAGTGGTTGCACACATAAACTAACACATTACGGGCACATAAAAATTAGTGTAGTGGCCAATAGGGGAGGACGTAGCTTAATCAGTGAATGGCATTTTAGTCGATCGCCAGGTTAAGCGGTTTTTAACGCGGCCAGGTGAAAGATGAGTGAACCATTCTCACACTCGTTTTCAATATTTTCAAACTCCTTCCGTGTTTCGAAAGGCACGTGAAACATGTTCAAAAACAACACTTTTGATGTTCTAAAATCCACTACTTTGCGATTTGTAAGAAACAATGCGAGTATTTTCCTTCCTTACACTAAATATCCCTATGAATTATAGCTACCATTTCCAGTGTTTTTAAACCGATGCGGATGATAAAGATAGTAGGTATACACCTTTTTAATTCGATATTTATTTTAAAACCTTGGTAAGAAAATTCTGGGGAGTAAAATGAAATTTTACGTGTTATGTAAGGAATAGGTAAACTCTAGTTGTACGTCGTATGTGACTCACTTTTTTCAGTACTCTTGTAGTTGTTACTTGTTGTAAAGTAAACAAACATCTTTTTCTTGTCTATAGTGTGTGGTTGTAGAATAACCTTATATAATTTAACAATTTTTTTATTATGTAAAAATTCCGAGTTATATTTCGTTGCCCGATCTCCCTCGTGTCTTCTCCATTGATCGTGACATTGGCTAAATAATTTGTGCATATGCACAAAAGCAAGCCATCTATCAAAGAAAGAAGAAGAAATAAACTCTTTTTCTAGAGGCAATTTCTTTTATGTCTTCTCCATATAAGTAACTGGCGTAGCGAATTCTTGTTTGACATATCGAAAGTCATAATAAAGAATAGAAGAAAATTGCAATTTTGATTATACTTGACACAGTAAATTATTACGAAAACGACTCATCTATAAATAATGTAAATTTGTGATTTATAGGTTTGTTAATATGCAGAAAGGCAAGTAAAATAATATTTTATTTGATAGTAGCTTTCGCTCGGGGCTTCACTCGCTGTTATGTACATTTCCTCAGGAATATTACTGAAATCTGGAAGAAAGGTACCCTATATCATTTTCTATATTACTCAAAGTAATTAATCTAGCATATTTTGATTTTTTGTTGAAGTTAGATTGCAGGGGACGAAATAAATAGAGGAATGTAGGCAATTAGAGGCAGTAGGCAATGGTGATAATCTCGAAGTAACAAAAATCGAAAGTAACCAATTGATGTCAACACAAATACGCCCCAGCTTCATATCACTTATGTATATTGGCGCGGCGTTCGGTCACTCAGTACGCGCACCCGGAGTGCCCTAGCTGCTATTGTCACATCCTCTATACCGTCCGTGACAGTAGTATCCGCATCCTTTCTCTCCTCCCCATCTACTTTTATGTCCATTTTCTCCATCCCTTTCCCCTACTCCTGTCTTTCTAATTAGAGGTAGCGCCACGCTTGTAGCCGAATTGGGCCGGAGGCGTCCGGTACCAGTACCTCTTTCTTACATGAGATCGGTGTGAAGTGGCGACAATGTTGTCACGTCAAGTGATGGTATTGCTATCTCGTTTCGTTCGTTGTGAGACTTCCCGGTGGCCTAAACTCGTCACTGAAGGCCGGCAACGCATCTCCGAGCCTTCTGGTCGTGGTCCATGGGCGTCGGTAGGCACTAAGGATTTTTTTTTATGTTACAAGGGGGCAGACGAGCAGGCAGCAGGCACCGAAGTGCCTGCCGGCGCCCATGGACATCTGTTGATATACAATGAAGAGGAAATGATTCCTTTTGTGAGCAAATTAAACTTCAGTAAAACGTCATCCTGTCTTGGTTTCCCCTAGATTTATTTTCATTACGTTCCATACTATTTTTTAAATTATTTTGTAAGGGTAATAAAATACTGCTACGAGCTTAGCTTCAGGTATTGGAAAAATGATTAATTTGGACACCTGATTAATATAATTTAGTTAAATCCATCATTTTGCATTACTTCTTGTTTAATGTCTAACTAATTTTCAAATTGATTCCACCATGACTACTAAGAGATAAGACTGTCATCATATTGCATTTTAATGCAAGCAATAAGTGATTAAAAATGGAACATATTATATATTCATAATAAAAGCTACAGGAGATTGACAGAGTCAGTTGCTGTGTGGCGTTTGCTTAAAGACAAGAACTACAAGTGTGGAATACACTTAAACAAGCTTTTAATTTAAGCTTAGTAGGTGGGGAAAAGGGAATATTAGACATACCAAAAATTATTCCTAATATTCTTTAAAAAAAAGTTGTCCAAAAAAGTATCTATATAATCTTTGCGAAGTACATATAAACCGCTTCTGCGTAGTCAAGTTCATACATGTGTTTAAAGAACTTTATTTCTCAAGAACAATGTTCACTTAAGAGAATTTTACAATATTTTTCATTTTAAATGTTAAGTTAAAAAAAAACAAACATAGTGACGACAGGTATAAATATAATTATTCTAAACAACGCTCCTGAAAGTATTTTTTTAAATTTCTTTTGAAAATAATAAATGACTTTTCTTTGGTAACATTGTGAGGTATAACATACCTCATTTATACATTTACATTTGAGACATTTTTCGGTGTGACAAGATTGTGAGGCGCTCACCTGACCACGGGCTTTAGTTCATACATACTATCTTACGTATAAAAATGTCAGTAGCGTTTCAACCAAGCGCGTATGTAGTAATAATGAAAATTATAACTGTTGTGGTTTTCAGTTGATATTACTTACAAAATGAGTGAAGTGAATTTGCAGGCTTTAGCGGGGACGGGTATGTATTACTAGATCCATGATTGTATTACAATAATTATAGTTATATGACGATATAGTTGCATAGAATTTATTGTATTCAAAATGTTAACCATTAAATATTAGCCACGATTCTCAAAAATTTTATACTTTTTCTACTATGTCCAGATTTAAAGCAAGTATTCCATTATTTATTTAGAGTTTATTAACAAATATCTGACAGCTTTTTTTTTTTTAACACACGGACTTCTGTTCCTAAGGTAGACAACTTAATGCCTGTGTTATAGGTAACAGCCGCCTGTTATACACAAATACAGCACTACACTGACTTTCCGATGGGCCTCAACGCACGTTTCGCTTCGACACCGAAGCATCATCAGAAGACATACTCTATTTATGATATTACTTTATATATTAACACTCTACAGTAGTTTGTACTATTATGTGTTAAAGAACTGTGTTTAAATACGTATTATCTCTTATATCATGTATTGTTGATTGTTACTATTTAGTTTTATCACACTCACTTTGTTAAAACCATGCAACACGACCGCACGAGTTCATTTGCTTTATAGAGTATAATACTGTTTGTATATTGTCTGAAATAGAAGCGGATTCTACGTAAAATATTCGCAGTTCAAGACAGTTGTTTACTTCCTAAACGATTTGTCTGACGTCATCCTCGGAACCCCCACGATTTCTACAACCTTACGACTAATTTCACTAAGTGACATTAATCGGGTCCCACTGTTTCACGCGATTTCATAACAATGAACAGTAATGATCCTTTACCGGGTGTAAAATAAAACTTCACACACAATACGATAGCGAGTAAAGATATTTAGCCCACATTCGCTCGAGAGTTAAAAAAGCGTTGGGTTAAATCTCGGGGTTGGCGCTTTTCTAGCGTCGTCGATACAAAAATATAACGTATATGTATACATATAGCGTTGAAAATAGAACATTGATCGATAAAAGTGCGTCGCGTTATAAAAGCGCTGCCGTTTGAATACAAACTTGGGAGTTCATATGTTCTATTTCAACACTTTTTTAACGCGCGGTAAAAAAGCTCTCGTGCGAACGAGGGCTTAAAGTCGTGTCTATTTCAACGCTTTTTTAACGCGCGATAAAAATGCTCTCGTGCGAATGAGAGCTTTAAGTCGTACGCACGACTTAAAGCCCTCGTTCGCATGAAAGTCGTGAGACCCATCGAGCAACGGTTCAACCCGGATTTCTCCAACCCGATCCAGGCTACCACTCAATGGCGTAAGTACACCACCTGCCATCACCGCGTCTAGCCATATGCCTTGCCCAGCCCCATTTGAGTTCAACCAATGTTCATTTTTTCATTCTAATTTGATTTCGATGTACGTAAGAATATTAAATTCTTGCTCAAAGAAACCACAGACATAGTTCACAATATGTTTAGGAGTTGATTTTACTATTTAACAGTCACTTCTAAAAGTTACTACTCAACCAATTGCTATTAAATTAATTCATATGAAGAAAAATAAGTTAAATATTTTCATCTAATTTGTAGAATGTAGTATTCAAATATCTTTCATTCTTTAGCTTCTCTTTGCAATAAACAATACGATTTCCCAGTGCGGTCGAGTTTGCACTAAACACATGAACACTTTCAGTATCTGGATGTCCATGGGCGCCGGTAGGCACTTCGGCGCCTGCTGCCTGCTCGTCTGCCACCTTGTAACATAAAAAAAAATATCCACACTTCAAACACTTCAGCTTTATATATGTATGTATGTATAAAGCTGAAGTGTTTGTTTGTTTCCTTGAACTCGCTAATCTCAACTGGTCCGATTTGAAAAATTCTTTCAGTGTTAGATAGCCCATTTATCGAGGAAGGATATAGGCTATATATCATCACGCTAAAGACTGTCACTACCGAAGCTCATGATCTGGAGGAGATATTTTCAGAGATCAGTTCAGCACGTGAGTTGACCGCTAGGTTAACAAGATCTCATTGCGACCGGGTGATAGATGAATGACCCATTCTAACACTTCATTTTCAAAATTCGACCACCTTCGTGTTTCGGAAGGCATTCGGATGGGAGTAGGTCCCGATGTATGTTATTATAAAGTTAAATTTTAATTGGTAAGACAAATGAGAATGACAGTAATAATTATATATAACACAAAAAATATTATGTGAAGATACAAGCGGAGAAAGCGATTAATCGGTGGTTAACAATTTATAAGTTCATAAGTTCATTGGTTACACTCAGGTAAAAAATACCTCTAACAGTGATATAGGCAAATATAAATAATAAGGTTGTATCGGATTTTGTTGAACTTTATGGGTTTTTAGTTAAAATTCCTTTAACATCGGGTTAAACCTTTTAAAGATTGTGTCCTAGACAAACAAAACCAACATTAAAATTAAAAAGGCAGTTACTTAGAAATTTCAATATTTGCCATTTAAATGAAGTAGATTTATGTAAATTAAAGTTTTCCTCACCTTGGTATAATTATTTCACTTTGCCTTCAACGCTAGTACTCCTTGACAGAAAGTTAAGACCACGCTAAGGTCGAATTTCGTTTGCACTCAAATAGTTAAAACGCTGATTTTTGGTTGTTATGCATTCATTACGTTAATTTCTAACAATAACCTTTAGCAAAATATTCTTTAACTAGAAGCTGTCATTCAAAATGGTAAAGCACTTTCTTATTCGACTGCACATATAATAGCGAAAGGTCACTTATCATGAAGTCTCGAAAACTGTGGGACGTTTAAAAATAAACTCTGGCAAGGAGTTAACTTATAGTTAGTAGACATCCGCTAAGAACAGATTTTTCGATAGGAACAGATAAAGAAGGTCTCTCGCAAGTATAATTTTACGTAGAAGAAGACGCGGGAAACAGCTAGTACCTAATTTACTCTACATACACAAACCGTGTACTGTAGGGATTTAAATTTATATACGTAAACCCTTGTATATAAAATGGCGGGGCTCGTCAAATTCAGGATGTGGATACTACTGTCATGGACGGTTTAGGGGATGTGACAATAGCAGCTAGGGCACTCAGTTTTCGGACAAATAAAGGAAGATTACATTATAAATTTAGGGCTTCAAATTCACTCCAAAACACTCGCAGTTCTCATGACGTCACTTTACGTTAACAGGTTATTCGATTTTTTCCTCATCGTAAAAACCATCTTTGGACTTCAACGAACATTAAAAAAAAAGAATTGGTTAAATTGGTCCGGGCGTTGTTGAGTTATGCGATTACACAATTTGCAATTCATTTTTATGTAAATAGACTAGCTTATTCCCAGGACTTCGTCCGCGTAAAATTAATCTTGCCCTAAGACCTTTTTAATCTGGTCCTCTCGCAATATTTGCTCTTAGAGAAAATATATTAGTTATAAACTATCTTCCTGCCAAATTTCGTCTTTATACGTAGCGCGGCTGTCAAGATTTCGTATCAGGTTATCTTTCGCTTTTATATATACGGGGCGCATTTTCAAAGGGTGGCCAAATTTTTTAATGAAATTCTAAATATAAATATTGATTAGAAAAAAAAGGCCTTCAAAAGTGCTTTTAATTAGTTTATTAACCTAATTTGAAAATATTCCAAAGATTGCGTGATTTATGGGCAACCTAACACTGACGCACACAATCTCATCTTATTTAAGTATATCGACGCGTTATTACGTATTGTCACATTTTATGCTTAGTTGTGTGCGTGCGTAGTAAATTTAAAAATTATGAATGACATTTTAATTTTACTATTGATCGCGTTCAATCGTACGTATTGTCCAGGCGTTCTGTGTTTTGAGAGAATAACATTGTTAAAAAAAGTGTTGTTTGTTTTTTATTTATCGATTGTGCGGTAATTACGCAGTTTGGTCACTTTTCCCAAAAATACATATTTTTTTTGGAAGTTGTTTGCACTCTACTGAGGGATATTCCGTCAGAGAAGGCTGTCAATTTTTTTTGTAAAATTTTCGAGTTGTGGATGCTACAATAGAGCATTTTGAGGCATTTCGACGTTAATGTTAACATTACTAACACACATATGCAAGGATTTCTATATTAAAACAAAAAAAATACCGCGAAGTGGCCAGGGCGATCGCTGGCCTGCCCACTTCAAACCTATCCGTAACAGAGTTACGTTTCGCGCGGAATATCTGACGTCCCTGACGGAATATCACTCATTTCATCCATCAATTGGATTTAGAGGGTTGATTTTTTTTACAGCTTCAAGGGACCGGAGACCTCTAGTATTAATTATAGCATTGTAGCTCTATGCGTTTCTGAGAAAAAAGTGTCTTGAAGGTTAGACTGAGTCTTGACAGACCGAGAGGCAGACGAAAAATTAAAAGAACATTTTATGGTTCCTTTTTTCTGTTGAAGATACGGAAAAGAGCTTAAATAAACCGAAACAGCTAACTGCCTTATGAGACATCTTAGTATTGTACCATAGTTGACACAGCAATAAATATTTGATTTGAATAAAATCGTAGAAATAAAAAAAAAATACAACACTAAAATCTATCGAAAATGAAATGAGGGCGAATTACGAAAACCTTTATGATTGACTCGCACCTGGCCAAAAGAATATTACATCGGTCAAAGCAGCTAGAAATACGAGTTAACCACTGATGGGTGCGGTAAAAATAGCCGCGCTAAAAATATCTGTGAGAAAGTTCAGTCACGTGACTAACATTTATGCAATTACCAATAGGTTTGCTTGTGACCAATATATCGATGTATGTTCATTCCTTTTTTTTAATAATACCATAGCGTACTTTAGTAAAAGAGAAAGACAGGCTTGGTTCTCCTAACCAATGTATCGACGTATTTTTGATAATTGTTTATTTCATTACTAAATGTATATACATACACGTAGAGGGTCTCTACGTATATGTATATACATTTTTGACAGAGCAAGAAAACAAATTAATAGTTCGAAAAGCAAAAACTGTACAAATGAATAAGTGATACCCATGCAAGTTATATAATTTCAATAAACATAATATTGTCAAGAATTAAGTAAATCATACTTACTTACTTGTGTTTTTGTACAAAAAAGATTCACAATAACAAGATGAGAACAACTAGTTATAGTATAGTATACTTATATCATTAAATGACACCCTTGTACAAAATCACCATTTACTTTTAAAGTATTAATAACTCTTTATTTTAATCTGTAATGAATGACTCTTATCTCATCTGCCGAATCGATAAAAAGAATAAAATATCGATATACATATTTTTGTCCTCGTAGCATCCTTAATTGCGAGTTAAAGGCCTACATGGCTTTTTTGGGTGGGGGGAGGTGTTTACAATTATAGTATGTTATCCAGGGGCGGCACCTTCATGTCGGCCAAAAGCCTGGCATTTCTCACAATAATTGAACTCAGTTATAACCAAAAAGCACTAAGTAACAAAACAAAAAATGATTTATTAACACCAAACTGATACAGACTTCATTACAATTAAAACAACCAGAGATTTAGTCAGATTTCACTTTAACCATGCAAGAACCAAGACATACTTATAACGTCATTTTTTCATAATCAATTCACTGCAGTTGATACATTTTGGTATAACGCAGTCCAATTAAATACGATATGCAATAACTACGGTATGCAATCACTATGGTAGCAAGTGTATGGAAGACATCTAATGAGGGAACAAAATAAATCTATCCAATTAGATGTAACACTAAATGGACATAACGTCTCTCGCCTTATCCTATCTAAAGAGCCTAGGCATGCTACTGATGCTGTCTATTTCTTGAAGTTTTTTTTATGGCCATATACTAGTTTGTTAAAGTTGACTCTTTTTTTTCCTTGTCATCGCTGTCGTCACTATCTACGTATATCGTTTTTGACTGGAACTGCCTTCCACTTCTAGCAAATTTATGTACCCGTTTGAAGACTGAGAATTTTTTAAAATCCTTTGTATAATGGTGTGAAAGAAATAAAAGATTCTGAGTGCCATCTCGTGCAGACTCCAGTCCAATTTTTCATAAAAATATCTCGATGTTTATAAAAGATATTTTAGTAGTCTGCTGAGACTGCAAAACCTCATAATAGCTCAATGGAGTCGCGGGTTGAACCAGGTACCCACAGATTCCTGTACACCTATTCAACCGTTGATTTATCCAGCTCTAATTATTGAAGAACTATTTCACTGTCTTTAACTATCTACCTAGTACGTAGTAGTACTAATATTGACATCTTTTTCAGATGTCACATACCAGAATGCGAAGACAATAGTACACTTAATGGGCCAGTAGCTGCTGACGCCTGGTCACCAGACTGGTCGGATTGGGCGTTACCTCCAGACTCTGAATGCCACCGGCGTCCCGCTATCAACGATGTAGGTGTCTGCACCGAGGATGCCTTTGACAACGCCACCACCCTGGACTGCGAGGACTTCGTTTATCAACACCACAGCAGTATCATGTCTGAGGTAAGCTTTATAATTACTTCAGAATAACTGACAGAATCAGGCGTTACTTTGCGGAAATCCATGACTTGCATGAAAACTAAACTCTTTACGAATAACCTTTGTAGAGTCTATCTCCTGATGATGCTTCGGTGTCGAAGCGTAACGTGCATTGAGGTACATCGGAAAGTCAGTGTAGTGCTGTGCTCTGGTGGCAGATTCGGTGGTGTAGCTTTCGGGTTGCAGCATTACACCGATTTCCCCTCATATTCATTCGCGGATTTAAGTAAAGTCGTTTAAGGCGCCGACCCTGCCCGTCGACCACCCCGCGTTTTTATAACCCGCCACAGGAACCTGTCCCCGGACCGGGTCCACCGCGTAATCTCCACTAGTGTATCGCAATTTTTCCCCTCGGACGCTAGAGAATTTCTGCCGTGCGAGCCTTGCCTTTAATGGTGGGTGGAACGAACGTTGTTAGGATCTGGATAGAGTTGGGCGTTAGTTTGTGGAATGTGTTGTTTTGTTGAAATCCATTACAAGTAGACAGACGTGACAGATATCCATCCTGCGACTTCGACCGTGTAAAAATAAGTTTGCGAGACCTCCTTAATCTGGACCTATTGAAAATTCCGTTATAAGCGGATATCTACTGACTATAAACTACCTCCCTGCCAAATTTCATCTTTGCGCTTACCGCGGTTTTCGAGATTTTGTGATAGGTGACCTTTCGCTTTTATACATAGATTCTGCAATTACAAAAAGGCAATATAAGTATATAATACAACTTTTACATTTGTTGTAAAAATATGTAGGAAAGTAAATAGGAAGTACCCCTTTTTTGTTTAGGAAGATATACCTGGATTTTTTTTATATCTGGGACTTAGAAATACCTAAGTATGCCTTAATATTTATTTTAAATCTAACTACTTAATTGACACAATCTTATAATAGTGGGTAGGTAATTACGTAGGTAATTACCTACCCACTATTATAAGATGGCTCATGGTTTTCAGTCCAATTTTTTATCATTGAGCTATCGAGGGTTTAAAATTCTTGACATATATTTGCAAAGTAAGGAAGATTTACAAAGTCAGGGGTATTGCACCCATTCCCTTGCCCTCTATGCCTCCCATTCCCTTGCCCCCCTAGGGAGTATAATGTGCCAGATGCGGTGTTAAGTAACACGGCAGAACTACAGGAATGCAGAGCCCGTGACTTTGTTGCTTGTTCATTTTAAATATGCAAATGTTTAATTAGTGTTCCCCGCTAAATATGCAATTTGCAACGAACCTAACACAGCAACAAGAATTGTAGCTTTATGTAAAGTGGTGCTTCAGTGCGATGCGTTTACCCGCTAATAAGCGTGTACAATTTATAATTTGCTTAACTATTAACCTATTCTCGTCCAAAAACTCATTATGTCATAAAATTTCTATCCACTACTTTGTTCATCTGTAAACGTCAAAAAAATCTTAACTTGTGTTATCGTTAATAGTTAAAAGCGAAAGGTCACCTGTCACGAAATCTCGAAAACCGCGGGACGTACAAAGATAAAATTTGGCAAGGAGGTGGTTTAGAGTTAGTAGACATCCGCTAAAAACGGATTGATCGATAGGGTCAGATTAAGGAGGGATAAGGGCACTCACAAATAAAATTTTACGCGAACGAAGTAGCCGGAAACAGCTAGTCAATAATAGATAGAATAGATTTGATATACCTTATTCTCTAAACTCACTCAAATACTTAAACGTATTCAATATCATCACCATCGAAAGAAGCTAATTGCTTACAGTTCACAATTACCTTCATATATTGAGGCGTTGCCAACAGTAATATTCTTGAAGGTATTATATTATATCCTTTCAATTTCTTTAATAATGTTATAAAGGATTGCTAGGAAATTCCATATACACTCCGTCTCCTTCACCGTTTTGAAACATACCGCGTGATAAGGCGAATTTCGTGACTTAAGTTTATGGCGAAACAGCACGATGCAAATACACGAACTGAGAACGTTTCGTTATGAAACACCATCGCGAGCAACGAAAATATATGGCATACAAAATAATGCAATGTGCTCTTAGCTAAAGTATTTAAGATACCTACTATGCTTTAGAAAGGATTATTCGACAATTCCTATATACATATGTACATATATACATCCGGTCCTCTTCACTGTCATAAAGGGTTTTTTCGTGACTTAGGTTTATGGCGAAACATCACGATGTAAATACAAGATCTGAGATGTTTTCGTTACGAAACAGCATCAGTTTTTTTTAATCAAAATAACATTAATTTTTGGAGTGTACTTCTTAAGATACGATATACGGCCCGAGGTATGAAAGCAAAATGGGTAGTGTAATCGAATGTGTCAGATGTTACACGTTCCAGTGTTACGCGCCCCACTTCTCTCATATCGAACGCATAGAGAAAAGGGCGAAAGCGAAGGTGGGCGAGGGTGGGCGAAGGTGGGCGAGGATGGACGAAGGTGGGCGAAGGTGTGAGGAGTATACTCCAGTCGTGCATCGGAGATGACACACACAATTATTTTAATTAAAATAATATAATATTATGTTTCCGAATTTAAATGAATTTTGGATAGCTTTACTTCAAATCGCAGAAGGACTTAATGGCCGCCTCTAATCGAGCAGTTGAAGTTGCTTAAACTTGAATTTTGTGAACGTGCTATATGTAAGACGCATCACGTATACAAACCATCCGAGCTCTCTGTAGAGTGGCGCGCTATGGCCGCATTAAAATGTACTTTTACCACTTAAATATGAATTACGAGGTACCATTTGTCGGGGTACCATTCTCACGAGTCTCGGTTTCACTATCGTCGGGTTCCATCAACCTGGATTGGGTAATGAACGAAAGTGTAATGTAATGTGCCGAACTGGTGTAATATCCGTCTGCGCGGTGACCACGCTTCGTGATCGTACTGCGGATTGTATGTAGGTACTAGGTGTAACGAAAAGTAAAGTAGCAAAGTAAAGAAAAGTAGTCTATGTTAAAATCAGCTATCTACCAGTGAAAGTCCCGTCCAAGTCAGTCCACTAGTTTCAGAGATTAGCCGAAATAAACAGACAGACCGACAAACAAGCCGACAGACGTACATAACTGTTTTAACTTACGTTTTTTCTGTAGGTAACATATGTGCGTATAGATGTTTTAATGCTATGGACATTACGTACTAAAATGAAACAAAGAATAAAAGATCTTGGTTCATACAAAGTTTGGCTAGGCAAGGGAAAGAATACTAGAAGTGAATGCGAGCGTTATTGCGTCTAATAAAGGGATCCAACGAGCCTACACTGAAGAGGAGGGTCCAGTCTATCCGTTATATATGTTACAGGCTAAACCCGATTTTAGGATAAACTAGTTTCGCCTAGACCAAACCGATTTGGCCGTTTACACTTGGAATTTTCTCCTTATCTAACTTTATATCACTCTGTTTTTACAAGCTTTGCCAGTCAAGTTATTTGTGTGTAGAAATAAATGAAGAATGTCACTCGAGAATGGTATCCAAAATTCATAATAAACTCGTACGTTTACGGCACTGCCCATCTGTAATAAGATAGATAAAGAGAAAATTCCAAGTGCAATGCCTGACAAATCGGTTTGGTCTAGGTGAAACTAACTTATCCTAAAATCGGGTTTAGCCGGTAACATATATACTGCATAACTCCTATAGTTAGTTGTTGTTTGTAGCTTATAAAAAATGTTACTTTTATTATTTATCCACAAACTTGCAAATAATATGTCAGCCCACTCGCACAATATGACATAATGTCTAATGCATATATGTGTGTCATTTTATTTGCTGAAAGGTGATTGATTTAATTGGAAAACCTCTTTATGGTGAGACGTTAATACGTCGAATTGTGTTAGGCTTGAAACATGTCCGGTACTTGGTTCGATTCCAGACCCCGCTGGATTATCGTTGCACTCAAACTCAGCTTAGGAAAAGAAATAAAAATTTTAAGCGTAATACACATCTATAAAACCGGAAGATCACATACCTATCACAAAATCTCGAAAGCTGCTGGAAGTTCAATGTTGAAATTTTGCATGGTGCATTTGGCCAACAAGCAGGCCGGTTATTGACCTAGTGTTATATATGTACGTTTGTTGTATGTATTATTATTATTTTTCATAACAACAGATTCACGAGGTCTAAGGGCTCTCGCAATTTTACGCGGACGAAGTAGGGGGACACGGAATAACTAGTATTCTATAAAACATTTTTTTTAAAGAGTACACACTCAGACATTGACCTACTTCATATGCATACTAACCTATTTACTACGTTTTTCCTTGTTGAATCACACATTGAACGTAATAACAGTGGTTTGATAAACAAAACAGTTTTCTAGAATAAACCACTATTCGTAATGTTATCTTTTAATTTGTAACAATTTCCTTGAAGTCGGTGCAATTGTTGTTTATTATCAGTTAAGAAATAAGTACTTTTTGCCACTTATTATAATAATATAATATAATAATTTATTTCAGGTAAAGTACACACATATAATAATTCAATTGACAAAAAAGATTTTTACAATAAATAATTAAAAGTTAATGTCAAAAAATTAATACAATATCTCAAAGATAAATATAATATAAATAGAAGAATAAAAATAGAAGAATATTATTATACATGCAATTTGTTATGTTTTTTTTTAATGTAACTTATTCTGTTCTCTACATAAAGTTTACATAACAATTCATGATGATGTTTTTTATGAACCAATTTTTGTACGATAAAATTGGTTCAGTAGTTAAAGTGTGAAAGCCTAACAAACAAACTATGATTTGTATTTATAATATTATGTTCATTAACCTTGATATTTATATGAATAATATATATCAAATTCTCGCGTCACAGTGTTTTTCGTCAAACTCTTCCGAAACGGCTTGATCGATTCTTATGAAAGTTTAGTACATATATGGTAGGTCTGAGACCATTTTCTTGGTCGTAAACCTGTTGTAGAACTATTACGGCTTAAAATTAATTTATTTTATTTTCATAAAAAAGCTAACTTAAACCTCACGTTATCGCAGATCTATTCTATTACATACAAATCCGTGACGTTCGGTAACCGTGATAGGACGGTTGTAAATCATCAAAACCGGTTAAGTTTACGGGATACTTAATTAAAAAAACACCGCACGGTATCGGTTTCGGTTGTCAAACACTCAAATTTATACCTGACAGGCACCGGGTCGGCGCCTTTGGTCGCTACCGAGAAACATCGTACGAAACCCGAATTTTAATCAATGCTTAATTGATATGGTTTACGCATTTTTAATCTTTTATTGGTAGATATACAAACAAGGAAACATTTTTGCCAATAAAAATTAATAAGTTGACAAAATGGATATAAAGCCCTCATATGCACGAGAGCTTTTTTACCGCGCGTTAAAAAAGCGTTCAAATAAAGTCTATGGATTCCAAAGTTTCTGTTAACACGGCAGCGCTTTTATAACGCGACGCTTTTTATTTCAGCAATGTTCTATTTTCAACGCTATATATACACATAAACGGTATGTTTACGTACCGACGATGCTGAAAAAGCGCCAAAGCCGAGGTTTAACGCAAGGCTTTTTTAACTCTCGTGCCAATGAGGGCCTAATATCGCAAAACCTGAACAACACTCATAAAAGTATAAGATATTTAATATCAAAGGTAAAAAATGTTTAAATTTATTAATATAAAAAGACATGGTAGAACAGTAACTGTTGAATTTTGTCTTTCGACGCGGTCTTTGGAAATTTAAACCGCGTCATTGTCGTCGTCCCGAGCGTATAAAATGGCAATAAATAAATCAAGAAATGCAAAAAAGATATCCCTCAACGTTTTCCAAGAGAGAGCTACAACGTTAGAGCTCCAGACACATTTCTCATAACAACTACTTCAGCTCGTGTCATGTCAGGAACGTCTAGTACCGCGTCACTAAATCACCAACTAACCAAAACACTATTCCATAGACAACAACAGTTCGCTGTACATTGTTTAGTGACTGCGGTTCTATTGTACTTGAAGTATTGCAACAGCGAGCAATGGATACATACCAAGGCAGATTCTACGCAGTGTGTGACGTCAGTAATGGGAGTCCGTCCAGTGTCCTTCGGGCGGCGGGAACGAGCGGCCTTCATCCCGACTCCCGTGTCCGGGGCTAAATTTAGACCAGCGCCCTTGGGGATACGACGCCAAACAGGATTTATAGCCGGCCGGTGCAGCCAGAGTTTCGTTAGCTCGAACAAAGTTTTGATAGAACTAATGCTGCGTTTGTCTGAATTGGGTTTTGTATATGCGCATTTTGTATGTGTATCTAGAGAAAAATAGTTAACTTCTTTATTGCAAGACTATATGTAGCCAAATATATATCTTTTTTTTGGCTAGCTTGTTAAAAAGTTATTAAATATCTAAATAAGTAGAGATACTGTAATTTTAATACTTTCAGAAAGTATGTGGGAGATATGTTGTACAATGCGGTAGATATAACGCTTACGAAAAAGCTTCTATAAAACACTTTGTACCCAGCTTCTAGGGCCATTAAATAAATTGAAAAAATATATTACCTAAGTGGTATGTATGTGTGCATTTAAGAAATCTTGTCGTGCGTTCGTTGCGTAAGAAAATACCACGATACGTTAATAAAAAACGGACCGAAATTAAAAACTAGATATATCTATTATTCCATTGCATCTAAAAGTGCATATGTGGGTTCGAATCTCTACGTTAATGGGCCACGTGCGACGGTGTCGAGTATCAATTTTTATTGGCCCATTCTAAATTGAAATTTAACGTATATGTTGATAGATTCCAAATTACTTTGACACAAACGCTGTTAGTTTCATTATATATTTTATAAATTCCATCGTCCGTTAACACTAATGCATTTTATATGTGGAAACTATAAATATGACGTACCGCGTGATATGCGAGTCTGTCTAAGTAGTGTTGCAAGACTCTTCGTATCGATTATTTTTTTCAAAGTTGCCGACAAAACTGTCTGATAGTTATTCACTTTCGTGGCATATTTCTTACGTATGTTTGCCATAATATTGCAGACAGCTATGTTTATCTGATATGAAACTAATTTAGATAGTATTCCATGGATTCACTTTAGGTAGCGACGTTGTCGCGATCCATAGGATTAAATTCAGGACGGGCACGTTAATGCTACAGATTTGAGTTAACAATTTTGAATGCTCATTTCCCAAAAAACAAGGTATGACAGTGATAAGGTCACGATACTAATAGACGCTTATAAAATAAAGTTACAACGCAGGTGACCGCCAAAACGATTGAGTCACACGGTGAAATGCGAGTGAGATTATAAATATCCAACTACCCACTCTAGTACATTGTTTCACACTTACCTAATGGTTACGGAAATACAAGAAAAAAGACACGTCCGTATTGTTATTTGAATGCCGAATATTTGTACGTAAATAGTCGTTACCGTTGATGGATTGTTTGTATTTTAAAACGTGTTCACGGACACATTGTGTGACACGTAATTACTACGAAATACGTAGTAAGTATTGCTTTATAAACTTATATTTGTACTAGCTGTGCCCGTGACTTCTTCCGCGTAAAATTAGGTAAAAAAATTAGATTCAGATTTAGCATGATGGTATATAGCCTATAGCCTCACTCGAATGGGCTATCTAACACTGAAATAATTTTTCAATTCGGACCAGTAGTTCCGGAGATTATCGCGTTCTAGTAAACAAACAAACAAACTTTTCAGCTTTCTATATTAGTATAGATATAGAACGTCGTATAAAAATCGATGTACTTATGAATGTTTCCATTTTGATGCAATTTACTTAGAAAGTCCAGCTAATAATACTGTGAAGTATACTTATGATCTTCATAAAATTGTGTCCTATTTTCTTCTAGAAATATCATAAAGGCAACGACTATTTGAAACATTATAAGAAAAATAGAAATAGATTTTAAAATATTTTACTGCCGTACCGTCCCGAACATTATCTAAACCTAAACTCGTCATTAAGGGCCGGCAACGCATCTGCTGGACTTCTGGTCGTGCAGATGTCCATGGGCGTCGGTAGGCACTTAGGTGGCTGCTGTCTGCTCGTTTGCCACCTTATAACATAAAATAAAAATAAAAAAATATCTCCTATGAAATGCGCTCAGCAAGTCTTTATCCTATCATTATTAGACCATCAATTAAAGTAAATTAAAGTATAGCATTTGAGCGTCTCTATTAGACTTACTCACTTACTCCACTGGCGCTGCGACCCAAAGTGAGCCTTTACTTCGAAACGAGAGAACGCCATCGGCCCCGATCCCGCGCTCACCTCTTGCCAATCTGTAACTTAGAACTCGTGAAGATCACCCTATAGGACGTCTTTTAGACGTCTTCTCGTCTAATAGACGCAAATTCAAATATTAAGGCGACAACAACTTTCCGTCGATTAAAAAAAACGCATAGTTATTCGTTCCTTAAGTGGCAAAAGTCGTTTATGCGGTAACATCTATTGTTTTAAGCCTATAAGGGTTGCGCACGGCGCACGTGTCTGCCGCATAAGCCGGCGCCGAGGTGGCGCCCGACGTGGGACTGATTTACATCGGCTGTTAAATGCATATCGTCTTGGAGGATGATTAGTTATTGATTCTCCTCCACTATGTACACCAGTAAGAACTAATTGTATTGTATATGATTTAAATAAAGATATTTGAAAATAAAAAATAAAATATTGATTATAACAGAGAATTGTTAAATAAATGCAATTGTTATTAGATCAATAGTTTTCGGGCATGTTTTATAAGATTTGGGACAAGCGCACGAGTGGGTGGATTCAAGAATACTTGCAAAAACTTCGTCCTACGTAAGACAGAACCCGCTAGCTAAGGGGTAAAAGATGTCGGTCTGTCATATAAACCAATTAGTATATATGTGTAAAAGCTTGCGAAAAAAGTTAAAAATACTTTTTATATAGTTTTACTTCATATATGTGCATACATTTATTTTGCTTCTAAATACTAAAAAAATAATTTCTTTTAAATTGATTAATGGTTTTTGCACATATTAATATTTTATTTCCGTTTGGATATATATGTTAATCGTAAACTCCTTATCATATATTCTTTTAATTTTTTAATTATGCGAATCCATAATACAAGGCTACAGCAAGGGCAGTTTGCAGGAAGGTGTTATTTTAATTTGAAGTCATTAAAGTACGCGTTTTATTTATATTAAATAAGTATATTAGATAATATTTCTAATGCCGGAGCCAGATATAGCTTCATTTGAATGATCATGTAGTGTGGCCGGGGACTTTGTGTAACTGTACAAAGTTTTTTTGTATCCTTTTTTTGAGTTAACCAAAGCAAAGTTGAATTTAAAAAACGGGTTTTACTATAGATACCTAATTTTTCGTGTCTTCTGTTTTATATTTATTATTTATCCTTGTTTTTTATATGATAAGATGCAGATAAGCAAACAGTTTACCTTATATCTATGTGGCTTTCGACGCTAATTGTGAATAATCATCTATAGTAACAGAATGTTCGCATATTTTGATACCTCCCACGTAAATTGTTGTAACCCCAAAATCTCAGCTTTTCAGTAGAGCGTTACAAACAAATAAATTGTAATATAACAGTCACTTTTTAATATATTATTACACAATAATGTAATCGTCATTATTCAATATATAACTGTTTACAAAATGTGTTATATAATGACGATTTTATTTCAATTTACATGTTTGTAACACTCTACTGTGAAGTTGGGAATTTGGGGTCGCACAACACGCCACACAACGGGACGATAGATGGGCCGCTCAATGTACCAATCAATACGTCTTCGCTCAACGTGCCGTTAAGCTCACAACTCAACCGTGCCGGCACTGCTCAGCCACAGCTCAACGCGCCCGGTTAACACGTCGTTCACCGCACCTTATTTTTCTATGTGCAAGCCAATTCAAAATTTAAATTAAACCATTGATAAGTTACTTCTTTGGGCGCCATATTGCGGAATAGAAGATCGTTCCATTTTTAAATTACATGACAAATATGATTTTAAATAGAAGAAATTAAAGAGGAATACATATTTTCTGTTATAACAAATCTCTTTTTTAGCACGGAATATATATTTTAGCCTTTAATATCAAACGTTTCTCCTATTGACCTTAAATAACAGATAAGTATAAATTTAGGTATAATGCGTTCAATCTAAAAATGCTCGCCGCGTTACATTGGTGTATTCTTAGATTATAGTCTTGACTGGGCTGGGTGTTATTATATTTCGTAAAGGTCATAAAATTAGTCTTAGAAATGTTTAGGGTTAACATATTAAGGTTAAGCCAAGAAGATACTAGAAGGAGTCCCTCCTCAGCTTTGTTTTTAACATTAGTCCAGGTTGTATCGCTGAACACAATAGCAGTATCATCTGCATAGGATAAGATATTCGCGTTTTTTACTTTAATGTTACAAAAAACGTTTATGTAGACCGGAAAAAGTGTCGGACCCAGGACACTTCCCTGAGGAACTCCGTAGCAAATAGGCTCTTCATTACTGACAAATTCTCCAATCTTAATACATTGTTTACGTTCACGTAAGTAGTCTGTCAAAAGGGCCAGCGGCATTCCTCGTACCCCAATATATTCCAACTTTTTGATAAGAAGTTTTGTGGAGATATAGCTTCATTCGAATGATCATTTCAATGATCATGTAGTCCACATTACCGGGGCTTTCTTTAACTGTACAAAGCTTTGTAGTACTTTGCGGACTTCGAGGACAAAAATTTAAAAACACTTTGAGCTATGTCTGGCTCCGGTTATAAAATATGTACTTATACATAAATATCTACATCAAATGGTTATAGCTTATAACGCAGGTATTAATACCATTAAAATCTCGAATTATTAGTGCGCGTTCGTACGAAGATTCGTGCGTCCGTGAGAATATTTATCCCAAAACATATCCACACTATCTTAACGCCACTTCAATTTCATTCAAACTTCACTCTCTTCCTTTATTCAGTAGCAGTTAGCTTCCAAACCTCGACGCGCTTAAATATTTTTTAAACGTAATGTCGTGCTTACCGGCAGGAAAAAATCTGATCTCCTTTTAATGAGTACATTTTTGTCCTTGAAGTCTACAAAGTTCTACAAAACTTTGTGCAACACAAAGTCCCCGGCCACACTATATGATCATTGAAATTATTCAAGTGAAGCTATGTCTGGCTCCGGCATAAAAAACGACCCTCCCTCCAAAAAAGTCATCTACGCAACACGAAAGGTTGTCAATATCAGTGGCGTTTAGAGTTTGAATTTAGAATAAAATCGCTGCATACTAGGGTGTCCCTTATATAGGCATTAGCCTGGGTACTATGAAGTAATCTGCATTTTAAAATAATTGTTACGATTCTTGAATGTAATCTGAGGAGGTCGTGGCCTAATCAGTGGTCGGCATTTGAGTCGATCGCTAAGTTAAGTTGCTCTGACTGCGACCAGGTGATAGATGGGTGACCCATTCTAGCACTGGTTTATATTTGATATCCGACCTCCTCCGTGTTTCGGACCCTTTTAATGATACCATAAAGGTCACAGGTTCCCAAATTTTTACAACCCTTAGAAGATTTTAGGAATACATGTTCGTATTATAGCCCTTAATATTTAAGACAACTTTGACAGTAATGGTTTTTTTCACACAATATGTAAATATTATATAGACATTTCATATAAAATGTGAAACTGAATGTTTTTTTTTTGATGAAAATTTTGGTCCAAACTCCTTTCTCTCCCAACATTTCACCATGGCTGTTTGTATTTACCTAGTTGGAAAATTTTAGGAAACGAAAAAGTTAACAGCGAAGAGCAAGAAACGTAAATGATCCCATTAAAAGTATGACCAACGAGTATGTTTACGTTTACAATTAAAATGCTGCACACACACAAGCAAGCGTTACAATTAATAAGTGGAGAGGTGTGCATTTTTAGACTGAAACATATATAGGTCCGGTAAATCTCCTCCTACTAAGCTTAAATTAAAAGCTTGTATTAGGAGTGGGTGCGACAATACCCCAACGGCGGTGGGGTTTGATACGGGCACCTTGCGGATTTTAGTCCATACCTTATACCGTTGAGCTATTGAGGCTTTATTGTTGTATTAGACAATTTATATACATGGTCATGATTACGCTTTGACACCATCTTATAGTAAATTTAGTTGTACCCTGCGACTTCATCCGCGTGGGCCACCCTTATCACTTAGGGCTTTAAAAAATAGATTACGACCGATTCTCAGACCCACCAAATATGCACAAAAATTTTCATAAGAATAAGTCAAGCCGTTTCGGATGAGTTTTGCAACAAAGACGGTGACACATGAATTGTATATATGACTAGCTGGACCCCCGACTTCGCCCAGGTGGGCTCCCCTTAATTAGGAGTATGAAAAATAGATAGTAGACAGGGGAACTGTCCACTGCGCCAACGGGCCAGTTAGATATGGCAAAATTATAGATTATATAGAGGTATTATAAATACATTAAATTATTAAAAAAAAACCACTCGCACACTAATGCCAAACGATTTACACACACATGTATACATTTTACTGATTATAAGCGGTGAGGGTGAAAATATTAATTGTCAAATATTATTTATATATAGCTTTGCTTTAAAATTTTGTATATAGCTTTCAATAAGCATATAGTACACAAATATAAAGATTTGTGGTCGAATTTAGACCACCAGGTTTAATCACCAGGTTTGATCACCATCTTTAGTTCTAAGTATTGGTTGACAGACCTATTTCTGTTGTGTCTCCAAGTACGTTTCACTTCGAAGCCGAAGCATCATCAGAGGCCCTTTTTTTTTTGTTTTCCCAGGGGGAATCTACTCAACAGATACCAATCGAGGACACATTGCGAGTCGAGAGCCTTTATAGATATATAAACTTGCCCAAGGTTTTGTCGAAAGATAACTCGTATGAGAGCTTACGAAGGACTTTTCAGCCAAATGTCAGTTACATCAACCCAGTCGATAAGTGAAATTTATATTTACTATTAAATATTTCTATTCATAGAAAAATAAAATTTGACAACTAATATAACATACGGTCGTATGTGTATACACGTGTGTGTATTTACACACACGTCTATTGGTTTAAATCATTTGGCATTGGTGTGCGTGTGGTTTTATTTTAATAATTTAATATATTAATATTGCCTATTATAAAAAAATACAGGGCAACCTCGATTTAACAAATCGGAGGGGAAAAAGAAAATATTCGTTATATCAAGTAATTTGTTGAACTGAGGTTTGTTATGTTGAGGTTAGGTTGGTCTAAAATTCGTTTGTTGAAAATTTCTTACAATATATGCCTAAAATTGGGACAAGACTAGTAATGGTACCATAGATCAAATGGGATTACATATAAATGGGGGCATCGTTGCCTTATTCTTCCGATACTTTGGTATCGGAAGAATAAGGCACAACTCTAACAGATGAAAGTGTTGTCGTAAAATAGATTGTTTTTATATCGAACATCGATAGCTTGTTTCAAAGCAAAAATTGCCTAAATTACCATTTATATAATATATTGTTATTTCTATGTCACTTAGAAAGTGGAAAGATAGTTTTGTATGTAATTGTTGAAGTGACGACATCTTTAGGCGCGTTGGGCTTTTATTGAGATGAGAATAAAACCATTGAATTTGTGTCAACGTCCGCTTACCATAAGCTATATGTAAACTGTGTATATTTGCGTTTTTTTTTATTTTAATGGTTTTCTAAGCGCGCTGGGCATTTATGACATGAGGAAAAAAATCACTGAACTTGCGACAGTCACCGTTACCGATATCGGTGTATGACAAAGTTTTGTTTCCACTTTTGTAAACGCTCCCGGATTACTACTGTCGGTTTTTAAGTTATTTTTTTTATCGATCTTCTTCTTTTTCGAATGCCACTATACTATTAGTGGTTGGCAGTCAGCTTCTCAAATCCCTCTTTGTCTCTGGCTAGCCGGAAGAATTCATGGACAGTCTTCATGCTAGTTCATTCCCGTATGTTACGCAACTAGGACTTCCTGCGCCTTCCCATTCCCCTTTTCTCCACAATCTTCCCGGTGATGACAGTCTGCAGCAGCTGGTACCTGTCGTGTCTCAAAATATGCCCCAGGCTTTTATCGATAATACAAATGATTTCCGACTCGATCTTTTTCATCGACAGTCGATTGTTTTTCCTCACTAGCAGGTGAAGTGATATTGTTATCATCACTTTAAAATAAATACGCCCTCCAATAGCCCCAGCCAGACGCCGTAAGTACGTCCAATTATTTTTTATCGCACATCCACGTCGTACTTGTAAGGAGCGTATAATACTATAATCAGCGATGTGATAAATATTATGAATAATAAGGCTTTTTACTCTAAAAAGTAACGATCAGAAGACTGGGTTTTTAGGGTTCGCCAAAACTGTGAACCATTATGAAACAGGAACGAAAAGGAAAAGGAAATAATAGAATGTAGTATATAGTATGGGTTACTTACCCAACGTTCGGACAGCACAGTGTCTGCCGGGTCTGCAAGCTATCGATAAAGATGCCACAGATTACATAGAGTTATAAAAATATAAAAAAAGGTATATTACTTTATAAAGTATGCAGTAAAGAACCTGTTATATATTCCAGAGTCATTCACGTTGGAAAATTGTGTAAAATGCTTTCGGTGTAAGCAAAAGTCTAGAATAAAATTATTTTAAGTAATATTAGGATATAAATTTTATGTATGTCTAATATCCTCATTACTCCTCCGGCCCGGATGACCTACCTACTTATTTATATAAGCTCATGCTAACACAAAAATAGTCCACTAGGTTCGAGATTTGAACCAAACACTTAACGGATTTTAATTCGTCGCTTTACTGTTGCTATTTAGAAGCTACATTCGTAAATAGTAATTAATAATAAATAATTAATATATTTAAATACGTGCCTCGGGCCACGGGTGTCATATCCCAGCAATTAAAAACTCCTTTCTTAGTCACCACGCCCAGAGCCAACTCCAGATAAAACGCCGGATAGGCAAAAAATACACTAAACACGTTGTATAGAAACAGAAAAGGCACGTGCTTTCGAAAATCATACACGTAAGGGTGCCACCACACTTGCACGATCCCCACACAAGAAGACATAACTAGCTGCCGGTACGTTATGTTATTCGACCATCTGTCCGTTATCTGTTGATAAATAGTATAAAATAATTAACACAATTAAGTAATTTTAGATAAGTATTTTAATAGCGGCCTCTGTCCGCGTACTTCTACTTAGCTTACTCTATTAGCAAATGCAGTTTAAACGCTGTTGTAATGAACAAACAAAACGCCAAGAGCGTGTCAAGGCGCACTTATACAGGAGGGTTCCGTATCTAATACACTATAAACGTATTTGTTAAATAACTTCAAACGTTGTTGTCCGATTTTGTTCAAAATAATTTTCCTAATGAGTTTTTAGACCGTTCTATCAACATGGAAAATTTTAGGTCTCTACGTCTAATAGTTTGGAAATGTGGTACCATCTTACGGGCAGACAAAAGGACGGACGGACAGAGCGAAATT
>JANCMC010024009.1:7428878-7684144 GCA_024363005.1 Charaxes varanes | reverse complement strand
TTTTTTTTGTATACCGAAATAACAACGTTCTTAAGTTTTTATTTATATTTATAAATACAGAGATTAATAGTATATTTACCAAGCTCTCACTCATGTTATTGGAAGATATTTGATATTAAAATACTAGATCTAAAAATATTCATGTACATGTCAAAACAAGTATTCTTGAATTGTCACTTGGACGTTTTTATTTATTTTACCGTAGATAAAATATAACATAAATAGGTGTGTTTCTATTTCAAAAGACTACTTCCCTTAGAATATATAAAAGCAAGCTTAGGTAGGTCCACATGACATCAAACGATGTTAATTGTAAGTAAACCGCACTAGCAAATTTTTCACGTAACTTCGCTATTCGGCCCGCTTTAATATCTACTGTTGAGGGTACTTGTAAATAAAACCACGAGCTGTTAATATAACAAAATGTATTTCTGATACAATTAACTATACACCGCGGGCATGTCGCCAGACTTTGCATAAAACCAACTAAACTAATATTTGGCTTACAGGATTGTAAAACCGCTATACCTATAGTAGTGGGTGACAAAAACATGGACACTTGTGGATCAAAAGAATCACACACAAAAACAATTCATTGATATATACATTTTTTTATTAATATGACCACGAAAATTCTCGATAGTTTACTCTGTACTTTATTATAGCTTGATGCATTAGAGGGCCTAGCACGCTTACGCTCGATAGTTTTACTCACTTTTACGTTCGAAACGAAAAAGGTGGTGCTTTCATTTTACACCGCTTATACCGCCGTAATGCCCAGGATTCGACACATGACTTTTCTGATTTCATTCGTACTAGCAATATTTAACAACTAAATTGTGGAAAATGGTAGCATTTCATTTCACGTTCGGTTTCGAACGTAAAAGTAAGTAAAACTATCGAGAAAAATCGTGCTAGGCCCTCAAATATATCGAGGCATAATAAAATACAGAGTACGTCACGGCAACTTCCTTATTTTAAATAATAATAAACTCAAATGATATCTTTATTTTTTTAAAAACATAGCAGTATTCTTTCAGGAGAGCAGGAATCTGAAGCTTAACTCCGCTTCCACTAATATTTTCGTGTTGATATTAAAGAAGTCCTCACCAATATTGTTTTACAGCTCATGGAAGGTTTTCAAAGAACTAGTATAACTACACCAAAAATTTGAGATATACCCAAAAAAAATTCCCTTAAAGGAACAAGAAGCTCGTAAGAGTTTACGCACATCGACATGAAAATCTTTGAGATTTATGCTGTGAGAGTTGCGACACCACATTATTCGAACCATACATCTCTTGCATCAATTAAAAGTTGCATTTTTAGGCCCAAATCGTTTAGATCTTCTTAAAAACGCCGCTACAGATTTTTACTCTCTTGTTTGAATGAGATAGTGTGTGTAACTCGTTTGGCATCGATGTGAGTGTGGCTTTACCTTAATAGTTTAATACACTTATAACGTATATTTTATAAAAATACTAGCATTCGCACACCATTCTCTATATACATTATAATTGTGCCAAATTTTTTACTCCTTCGTTCGATCAGTTTTCGTAAAATGGTACAATGAATTTTTCCTTCATGTATCTAATACATAGATAGAACAAAACGTCATATCTGGTACCTTCCAAGATCTATAAAAGAACTGCGTAGGAGGCGAACTAACGCGGATAATCTTCGAATAGATGAAAATTGATTTTAAGATTGCCCCGCCCTGCCCCGGGCCGGCGTTGACAAATATTACGGCTTACTACATACAGCCTGCACATTAACTGGCTTTTCCTTCCTTATACTGTTTGTGTTACTTGTGTACATTGCTTATTCAACACCTTCGATGTTCGCACGAGGAACGGCAAGGTGAAAGGGCCCAAGTCTTAAGAATATAGCGATTAGCGTCTTACATCAGAAACGTCTTCGATTGAAATTGACGCAAATTTCATTCCATGATTTATACATTTATACCATACAAAGGTAAACTAAACCTTCGATGTTCGAACGAGGAACGGTAAGGTGAAACCGGCCCAAGTCTTAAGAATATAGCGATTAGCGTCTTAAATCAGAAGCGTCTTCATTTGAAATTGACACAAATTACAAGCCATGATTAACGCATTTATACCGTACAAAGTTAAACTACGTCTTTGATGTTCGCACAAGGAACGGCAAGGTGAGTAGGGGCCAAGTCATAAGAATATAGCGATTAGCGTTTTCAATCACAAATGACTTCATTTGAAATTGATACATATTACAAGCCATGATTTACGCATTTATAAACCAGCCACCACCAGCACTACAATATTACGAACGAGAATTCTCGTAATGCCCTTAGAATAACGTTGTTTCAGATCCGTATACGCTGGTTATGTCGAAAATAATTAATTGTTATAATCCCCTACGTTTAAAAAAAATATGAATATTTTATTAGTGGGAGAAAACAGTAGAGTCAATTTATATACCATTTCATCCTTATTAACTAAGTATTTAAAATTGTTTTTATTTCCCCTCATTTCTTGAAAGATTTTTTTTTCTGATCGTTTAATGCTGTTGGTCAGAGTGACCTTCTCAGCGTCAACGGGCAGGGGGTCTGGGGCGAGCCGAAGCTCAGCCGTTCGCGAAGCCCCGGGTGGTGTTACCGATCGAGATTTGGTACTCCGCTTGTGTCACCTGTGAAGCCGAGTCCACGGATACCATGTATGGAGGAGTTATGGGACGTAAGTGTCAGTGTTCCCTCCCCTGCCTAGCCAAATCTGGTATGATCCTACTAGTGCGGCTTTAGATGTCCTTTCTAGTAATACCTAGCAATATATACTGAAGTCTACAATGTAAATATCCAATTATATTGTAGTTGGATAATTTAAATTTCGTAGTAAAATAAGATTTTTCGAGGAGTTTTAGCTTAGTCAGTGGCCGGCATTTGTGTCAACCGCTAGGTTAAGCAGTTCTTACCGCGGTCGGTTGATGAGATGGGTGACCCATTCTAACTCCTGTTGTTACAAATATCGTACCTTCTCCTTGTTTTGGAAAGCACGTAAAACAGTGGGTCCCGATTTATGTCACTAAGTGATATTAGTTGTGAGATTGTGATCGTGGGGATTCCGGGGATGACGTCAGGCAATAATCGGTCATCTTCACTCGCCCCACATTCACATCTTCTGTAATCTTATAAAAATAAAAGCACGTGCTTCGCTCTTTTACATGCCCAACTCCATAATCTAGCATGAAAACGTTTAATTGTATTGTTGTTGAAGCTTACAAATTCTCGGAACATTAATTTCTTCAATCGATTTATCGAATTCGCGACGAGTACGAACATTCGAATCGATTTTTAATACAACATATGATACAATATAAAACCCCACTCTTTGGTAAGGTAGCTCATAGCTTCTAAAGCACTAACGTTATCTAAAAATCCGCTAAGAATAGCGAAGCCCTGAAGCGGACGGTGAATTTAAATTAGGTAACTTATATAAACAATAGTTGTTACCTGCGACTTTGTCCGCGTATAATTATGTGAAAATTTTTAGTGCGATGATATATAGCCCATAGCCTTCCTCGATAAGTGGGCTATCTAAACATTAAAGAGCTTTCAAATCGGACCAGTAGTTCAACAAAACCTCACTCACACTAATGCAAAACGATTTACACACATATGTATATATTTTACTTTAAGATTATGTCAAAGCATAGTCAAGAGGACAAAAAATTTTATTGTCAAATATTACAATGTCGTTGTAAAATGAATTGAAACGTTGTGTATAGCTTTAAAAAGCATATAGCATGCAAATCTAAAGGATTTTGGCCGAATTTCGACCATCAGGCGATCTCTAGTACTTTTTGGTATGCGTAATATTCTTGCTACCATTACAGTTAAGCTTTTTAAAATCCTGTGCCACCACTAAGGTGGCCACAACGTTACCCTGGGCCAGATCAGGGTTTGAACCGTGCACATTTGGGATTTCAATCCCTTCTTTCAACATTTAAAGTTTGACGTTTCCAAAGGATTTTAGGTGCAGATAATATAAAGATGTGGAAAAGGCAAATAAACTACGGATTCATCAAATTGAGATCTTGCTTAGACTTGATAGCGACTGGCTCTGGCTGGCGCTGTTTTCGCAACTACTCTCTGGCATTACCTCACCGAGCGAGTTTAACGCAAAGAGTCTGCAGTAATATTAAACAAACGAACTGTCATAAGCCTTTATCAGACCAAAAAAAAATGTAAACGTTCTTTTTTAATCATTTCAATGGCAAAGGGCATATTTTCTAATGCCGGAGCCAGATAAGGCACAAAGTGTTTGTACCTTTTTGTCCTTGAAGTGTATAAAGTTCTACAAATCTTTGTGCAGTTACACAAAGTCCTCAGCCACACTACATGATCATTAAAATGAAGCTATGTCTGGCTCCGGTATAATACAGAGCACGATGAAAGTTGAGTCATCGATTTGTTTTCCCCACCCTTGACCTTTGTGAATGGACGTATATAATTCGGATTAAAAGGTAAAGGTTGAAGCATTATAATTTTTTCTTAATTCGAGTTTCATCCATATTATTAACATGTTTTTTGTGATCGAACCTCCCCTGCCTAGCCAAATCTGGTATGATCCTACTAGTGCGGCTTCTGCAGCTACTATCCTACGTTATTTCTTGTAAAATCAGCTATCTACCTTTAAAAGTCACATCCAAATCAGTCTAGGGGTTTTGGAGATTACTAGGAACAAAGAGACAGACAGAAAAACTTGTTTTAGCTTGTGTTTTCGGTGTAGGTATTGTATATATAGTCATATGTAATTAGTAAACATAATAATTTTGACATTACAAACAGACCCTTTAATTATATTTATGTGTATAGATTTGTACCGTATGAACACCGCTTTATATGAATAAGGCTTCCTACAAACCATAACTCATGTGGCACTGCAGGATACATGTCTGACGTGAATTGATTACAACAATTTACGTGGGAGGTATCGTATATATAACAAAAACTCTACTCTACACTTCAGCGCTACTGAAAAACTCCGTAACTGCTCTACCGATTCTAACTATTTTTTAACGATAGAATGCTACTTTAGTAGAAAGTAACAAGGCCATTTTAAGGACTAATTATTTAAAAAAATTGAGATCCGTAAGAAAATTGCCATAATGTAACCCAAGCTATAAAAATAAAAACTTTTTTGGCGGGTGCTGCTAAAACTTGAAGGTAGAATAAAATAATGTATTACGACTTTATAGGCCGTACTAATTCTGGACCAAGAATAGAATTAACGCGAACATATCGGGCACAAATAGTGAAATATAACTTCATAACCCTCTCGTTCGAAAGTCGGTTAAGGCGCACGTTAAATCAATCAACGAAATAACAGCCGCTATTGCCACAGCCGAACCACTTTTATAATTACTTGTTTCTGAAAAAAGTACTCTGTTTCTTTCAATTTATATGCAAATTTCCTTATATGATATTTTCTCTAACTCTATACTCTCTACATATGACATGAAGATAGAGTTTTTGCCCCTTGAATTCAACATCAGTGACAAATTGCACGCGATCAAGCGAGCTTGAAGCACGATAGGACAAACGTTTGCCAATTTGTCAAATAGGCTTACTCGTTCATGTTAGATTGAAAAATGTGTACAGTTAAGGTAAATCAAGCGATGCACAATCTATACTTATATAATTTATAGAATCAGGCGTTACTTTGCGGAAATCCATGTCATGCATGAGAAGCTAAACTACTTTGCTTTAATCGTAAAGTGACTTTACGAAAAACCTTTGTAGAGTCTATCTCCTGATGATGCTTCGGTGTCGAAGCGAAACGTGCGTTGAGGCACATACATCAAAATTGTAGGAACACCGAAACTAGACGATTTTATACCTAAAGATCGAGAATATTTTTTGCAAATTATAAAATCAGATGGCACGCTCCGGACTAACTGCACATGTATGTCTCAACAGGTTGGCCAATCCGGTAACCATAACGTAGATGGCTGGCATTAGTAATCTCTCACAATGCAAGAACTAGACAAAAACATCCGTTACTTACTTCATCAGCGTTCCTATCCGTAATATTGAAGGAAGCTCTGACGCGGTCCAGCGAGAACGTGTCATCGTTGCCACTTAAGGTTGGTTTCACTTCATTGATCAGGCATACGTAAGTGAAGAAAACGTTCTGGTCTGAGGCGCTGCTTGTCAGCTTCATGGCCGATATCCTATGGCCCGTGTGTTCATGGTGTTGATCACGCATTTCTATTGTAATTTTTTCTGATGGTTCTTCTTGGATCGGTTTTGTTGGTAGGGCTTTAATTTCTCGCGTTTGCCATGATATCAATTTACAACGTTATAACGTAGATAATGCACCAAAATTTACAATTATGCCATTGCTAATATGTACGAGAATAAAATAGAAAAATTTAAATAACTGAACGTCTTTCAGGTATTGAAATTTTTCTTTTTCTGCTCATGTATGTCAAATGTCATTTAATAAGTCTGGTTCCTCCAAAAAGGATGATTGCATAACTTCTAACTATTTTTTAAGTATTTTTTATGGAAAATATTTAGAATTGTCTATCTCCGTAGATATAGAATTGTCTATCTCCGTAGATATGCAATTTTCAATCTCCGATTGACTGCGATCCGATTCGTGATCTCCGTAATGTATTATTTTACCATGCTCATCTCAAAATTTGTTACTTGTAAATTAAAGACGTTTAATTTTTTTTATTGACAAGGGGTAAACAGGAGAGTCGTGGCTTAATCAGTGGCCGGCATTTGAGTCGACCTCTAGGGTAATCAGTACTCTCCGTGACCGGGCGATGGATGGGTAATCTATTATGACACTGGTCTTTCAAATATCCGACTTCCTCTCTGTTACAGTTGTAAAATTCGCTGATAGATTGCTATTAGGCGTTCGGTTTCGAACGTAAAATTAATTAAAACTGTCGAAAATGTTCGTGTTAGGCTCTCTGGTGTTACAGTTATCCATATTATTTACTCAAATTGGTTATCTGTAAAGTTAGTTTACAGCTCGGCTCAGGCGGAACGTGACAATGAGTCATGCTTTTTGGTGCAAGCAGCCGGATTTCATCGATTTATCGACGTTATCACGTCAATAAAATGCAGTTCTCCATGGTCTACGGTTGTGACTCAGATGAACGGCCTGTCCGTTTGACTATTGTTATATATAAAACAAATAACGATGCAGTAGTTATGCCTGAAATTGTCGTTATAACAACTAAGTTTAATTTGAATAAATTTTCACACAGTCTATGAACGAAGTCGCTCTTTGTACATGTAATCTGATTAGGAAGTGATTATGACCATGAACGTGAAATGGCGTCATACCATGAATGGAAATCAAATGTGATCCGGATATAACGCTTCTGTGTATAATAACCTCGTTAGTTCAATGCATACAAGGACGGAATTAAATCCATATTTACTTTATTCCATTCCCGATTTGATTGGGCCTGTTCCTTACGCAAACTTTTCGCTTAGTTAGACGAGAATTTAGACCAAATGGTTTTAGACATTAAACGAAAGAAAATAATTTAGTTTTTCGGAAATAAACCAGACACTGTAGGTCTTATAAGCGTTAAAAGAATGTTGTTTCTTGGTTACCAAACAATTCATAAAGCCCGATTCGTAGTCTCCTCTTCCATCATTGTTGTCTTCGGAAATTCTACAATCCTGACGTCCCTTAATGAATGCCTGATTCAATGTTTTTTAATAACAAAGGGCAAACAGGCAGTTGAAACTGCAACATCAACACTAAGTACGTATCTATATTTCTGTACTTAATATATAAAGCTGAAGAGTTTGTTCTTTATCTTGAAGGCGCTAATCTAAGGAAGTACTGGTCCCATTTGAAAAACTCTTTCAGTGTTAGACAGCCCATTTATCGAGGAAGGCTATAGGCTATCATTACCCTAAAATTGAATCTATTTTCTTTACCTAATTTTAGGCCGATGAAGTTACGCGCACAGCTAGTATTGTTATAAAATAAGACCATACATATCAAACCATACTAATGTCGAACAGACAATATATTTACGGACAGTAGGTATGATGCATGTGAAAACTGTTTACCGTTCACACGGACAACAAAGTTATAAAGTACATATAAAATCCAATTAAGTCGTAATAGCACTAAAGTGCAATAATTACTCGGTACTTTGGTGTAAAAGTGTTCATTTTGAACTTCGTTGTGTATAACTGTTCATTTGATAATATTCGCTCGCCAGTATGTGTGGCAAATTGTGGCATGTGACACTTCTAATAAAACTGTAAAATCGAATAACACCTACAATCGAACAAATAATTGATTCGATTCGATTTGATTTGATTCGATTACTTAACGGTTTGTTTAAGACGTAACTTAATGTTGCTTACTTTTTATTGTTCTTATGAAAAGAACACTTGAAATAATTTAAATATTTTTAATATTTTCGTTTCCTCTCAAAATATTTTTAAACTTGTGCTAGAAATATGAGTTACTATATGAGAGGGATAAAGCCCTTCGAATTCCATCATACCAAGGTCATCTTCTAAGTCCAAATTCACTTTTTGTAAGAGACTTTAAGAATCTTAATATTTTCTTACATTTAATATTTTTTTAACAAAACATAAATATTAATGAAATTCATGCGAAACATAGCCATGAAACCGAACGAAGAAAAAATTTTCGTATTATCTTACATTTTTTTATTTTAAAGAATTATAATTATTAAAAATAATAATTATTAGCCATACTTTTTAAGGCATGTCTAATATTGCCGTTTTCCTTCCCACTAAGCTTAAATTACTAGCTTGTATTAGGAGTGGGTTAGACAATATCCAATTGGCGTCGAATTTTGCTCCGGTTGCCTTGTAGACTTCACTTCATCCCTTCTACTTGTTGAGCTACTAAGTCTCTAATGAGGCTATCTTTTTAATTCTGTCTCAGTCGCAGCCAAAGCGGCGCTCTTAATAACGACGTACATCATCTTAATGAAATGTTTGAATCATTATAACAATGAGGAAACATCGTGTCAATCATATTCTTCACACCGGTCGGCGTTATCAGTGTCCAGTGACCCGGTGTGAACGACACGGCTCCGCGCAAAAACCCTCGACAAAGGAGCGCCAGAAAAAGCAGATTTTCACTGGAGATTAGCGGCCACGCTCCGGTCGGTCGGTCGGTGTGACTCCACTTTTTTATGGGCCAACAATTTCGGTGTGAATAAAAACATGTTACAGTATCAACGGCGCCCGTTGCGAACTAATAACGAGAGACGGAGTTCTCTTTTGTGCCTAATAGATTGGAAAATAAATGCCTGTAGTTCTTTGAGGTGTGGGTTTACTCACACATATACCCATATATTACGAAAGGCATTCAATGTATGCCTTTAAGGTCTTTTTAGAGTTTCGTAGTACTACAAGGAATCCTTATAATTTTGCTCTGTCTGTCCGTCCGTTCGTCTGTCTGCCCGTAAGGTGGTCCCCTCCCTAGCATTTCCAAGCTATTAGACGTAGAGAATTGAAATTTTCCATGTTGATAGAACATGCTAAAAACTCATTAGGAAAATTATTCTGAACGACGTAATGGTTTTATGAAAGAGAAACAATAACGGTTTCAAAAATTGTGGTGACGCTAGAAATATGCGTTATTTTATGAAACAGGTATTTATCTTTTGCTCAGCACTCTATTTATTTATATATCTCAGTATATTTTTCTAAAACAAGGGCAAACATCTTTATGGAACTAATTACGAACTTTGATCATACAAAATTGATGTAATTTAAGAATCTTTAAGAAGGGAAATATATTCGTCAAAAGCCGGCCAGCCAGCAACGCATTTGTGAGGAGATAGAACTCTTGGCCGTTTCTCCATTGATACAAAATTATTGTATTAAAAAAGCGGACAAGGTCAGAAGTATCTACGAAAGCGTGTTCGCAAATGCACATCTTAACTAATATAATATTTTCAGAAGTCCATGAAAGTCAACGTCCAAGCTTGGCACATATTAGATCTAATTAAATAGGGTTCGATACCCGCCTCGAGTCTGGGAGAATTATCTATATGTAATTTTTAATTATCTATATATTTATCTACAAAAACAAATATTTGTGTATACCAGGCGTCAGTTACCTATAACACAGGCATTAAGTTGTCTACTTTAGAAAGAAATGTCCGTGTTTCATATAGATCTATATATTTATTATAGTATAATGAGTAATCGCCTTTTTACAACTGATATAAAAACGAACAAGTACTTTGACCAAATCAATGAGCTCACTAAAAACGGTTATACACGGTAGAGGTAAGGAGCAAGGGGTATACCAACAAAATTCTTGTACAACCTACTAAAAAACCTTGGATTGTCAAGAACTATTATAAGTTAATTATTAGAAAGGACGTCTAAAGCCGCACTAGTAGGATCATACCATGTATGGAAGCAAGCACATATCGTTCCAGTGCATAAAAATTCCTAAGGTAGGCAACTTAATTCCCGTGTTTATAGGTAACAGCCGGTACTAAACAAATGTATATAATTATGATATAGTTAACCATATCCCAACGATGTTTGAACCGTGAACCTAACGGATAAAATCCGTCCATCCAGCCTGCTACCGTTGAGCTATTATAGCTAGATTTCAGACTATAAATGTAACAAAAATATTTAAGACAAACATTTTTCAATTGAGTATATTTTAAATCATGCCTAGATTTACAACACACCAAAGTTTGTGAACCGAAATCGTTCCATTTATCGTCATAAAAAATTTTAAAATTACTACATGAATACATCACAGTATGAAATAAAAAAATAATGATTTTTATACGAGACAAATGGGTACTGCTTACATCGATGCTGTACCCTGATACAAGATATAAGCGCAATAAACTGCCAGTGTATCGGAACATCGTCCCCTGGTCCCTTATAACCAAAGCATCTGAGAGAAGCCTTACGTAGGCTCAGAGCTAGAGGTGCTATAGCTACAAGAAAATCTTATAAGGGCAGTTTTAAATTATAACAATTGTGTGTTTAGAACACTGCTTATTGATATAAGGATATTGTAAATAATAAGTTAATGTTTTTTAGCGTCTGATAAACTAACTCAAATAAATTTGACCGAATTTGTTAATTTAAATGTGTTTCATTTAGTATAATAAAATAGCCTACACTTTTTTGTACTGAATAAAATAGCCTAACAATTTTGACTGTGCATCAGTTGCAGTCTGTACAAATATGTCATTACAAAATCCACATAATGTAGGAACTTACGTCTTTGGAATTAGCTTTTCATTGCGTGACTTAGTAAATTCTATTAAGATTGTAATTAATATGGTAAAGTAAATCCTTTAAAAAATAATACGAATTTTAGACCAACCTAACCTCAACATAACAAACCTCAGTTCAACAAATTACTTGATATAACGAATATTTTCTTATTCCCCTCCGATTTGTTAAACCAAGGTTGCCCTGTAATATAAATTCAACCATCATGAAATTGCAAGTTTTACGTAGTAATACACATACCATGAAGGAAATTAATAATAATGCGATACCTCCCAAGTAAGTTGTCGTTACCCTAAATTTCCAGCTTTACAGTAGAGCGTTGTAAACAATTAAATTGTAATATTATAACAGACACTTTTTAACATACTATTGTGTACAATAATGTAATAGTCATTATTGCATATAATGACGATTTTATTTCAATTTACATATTTGTGACGCTCTACTGTGAAGTTGGGAATTTGGGGTTACAACAATTTACGTGGGAGGTGTCGATATATAGAAGGACCGATTGACATCTACTACGAGTACGTACCATAAATTGCTTCTACGGTATTACGTTATAACTGTGTAATTATTTTTATACTTACACGTGATTACCTGCACTATACGTATGGGAATATTTTGCGATAATAACCCTTTGTTAGATTGAACACAGTGCTGAGGGCGCTATTTACCTAGTTTATCATTTATCGAGGCCACATTTTGCTTTGCAAATGATATTTTTTTGGACGCGTCTATTAAGCTCTATCGAGTACTGCCTCCACATTCAATCCAGTTGAACCCACTGCAAAAAACTTTATTCAGACAATTTAAAAATATAATTTTAAAAGAAAACCAAGAAACTTCTAAATTAAAATGTAATCGGTTTGGACATGTGTGCCGCATGTCGAATGATCTTTGGGCAAAAATCAATCACCGCTTTATGGGTCCCACATTGGAAACGATCTTTTTTCAGAGCAGAGAGTGGGTGCAACAATACCCCAACGGCGGTGGGTTTGAACCGGGACCCTTGCGGATTTCAGTCCGTACCTTATACCGTTGAGCTATTGAGGCTTACAAATAATTTTAGTCAATTTTTATTAAATTATCTATAATTTAATAAAAAATTTCGGTCATAAAGAACTCTCTATAATGCAAAGCAAATGATGTATCCGTTTGGAAGTACGTATGTTTGCAAACAACTGTTTTCAACCATAAAATTAATTAAAACTGGCCATCGATCTAGACTGAGTAATGTACGATTAGAAAACTGCATACGTGTAGTTACCTCATCAATTCCGGCTGATATTGATCAGCTTGTATCGAATAAACAGTGCCAAATTTCTCATAAAAATTAGAGGTAGCGCCATGCTTGTAGCCGAATTGGGCCGGTGCGTCCGGGTACCAGTACCTCTTTCTCACATGAGTTTAATCCTCGGCGCTGAGAGTGTGGATGCGCTACGATATATCTTTTGCTATACTCGCATAATAAATAACAGATTTACATGAATACAGTACACACAAATGTTTATAATAATTGATTTTAGTGCTGAAATTTTTACAAGCTCATTAAGCGCTTAGTTGACTTAGTTATTCATCAATCACTTTGGGAAGACCCTGGCTAGTTTCAAAATTTAAAGACTACCGTCTCGTGCCTCCTTAATCGTATCAGTATCAAAAAAGAAAATATATTTTAATATAAATATATTTTGCAGTATTTACGTGAAGAATGTGCGACTCTAGAAACTTCTTACCTTGCCCAAATCATTTGCGGAATCAATTGCCAGCTTTTTTTTTTTTTTTTTTTTGGTAGATGGATAACCCATTAACGCCGCTTCCTTTTAATAAAGATGTAATGATTTCGGAAAAGTAGTCCGCTAGTACTTGCCATATTTCTTACAATTGCACATATATGTATAACTTTTTATGTTTATGTAAGTCATTGAACTTCTAAAAGATAAGACTGATTTTGATGTTTGGGTGTGTGCGCTAAGAGAGCTTTTTATGATAGAACGAATAGCGTCAACGGTACGTAGAAGAACGGAATGGCATCCAGTCAAATTATTTTTAATCGATTTTCTATCGAATTAATCACAATTTATTCACACCTTATTCCTGTTCTTCATTAAGTCATATAGGTTGTTCGGCTTGTCAAAAATGTCCGCAAATTAACACGCGATTCTATCGATCAGTTGACTTGCTACGAAGTTTTTTAACTTAAGCAAATGATCATTCGAAAAGTTGAGTCGAACCTCGTGTTTAAGAAAGTCGGTCAAATAATCCCATCTTCAATGACGCCCAAGTGATCTCATTCCGAATCGTCGCTCCATCTGGCTGGGGGGCGTCCCACGCTACGTCTGCCGATACGCGGTCTCCACTGCAGAACACGCTTACCCCATCTGTTATCGGTTCTGCGACAGATGTGTCCAGCCCACTGCCACTTTAGCTTGCAAGCCCGGAGAGCTACGTCGGTTACTTTGGTTCGTTGGGGGATGTCTTCATTGCGAATAAGGGCCGCCGCAAAGTAACTGTTTAATCGAAACTATTATGATTTTGGTAAGTTAACTTGAACTGAATTAACTATCTCATATAAAGTGAAAACAATTATTTATTCGCTGTATAAATCCTAGGTAATAACATCACAGTTCTTGAAAATGTGAAACAAACAATGTAAGTTGGCAAAAGGAATAAGATTTTCTCAGAAATAGAGATATTAAGTTCTTGAAAGGCCGCCAACATTTTGCTATATTTCTATATAAATTAAAAAAAACACGACGCTGTAACTGTGGGAGAATTTAGTGAAAATATTTGACAAGCGATGCAACCCTAGCGGGGTTCGTTGACCTCGATTGTTGCGATTTTTTATCAAGAGCGGCTACCCGCAGAGACTCTACATCGTTCGAGTATTTTCCACCGCTATTTTAATTAGAGTTAGTTAATTAATAATTATTGAACGTTGTGAAAATTTTACGGATGCGGGTATGGTAAATTTCTTGACGTATCCGGTGAGAGCACTTATTTTACCTTTGACTGACGCGTTCCACTTTCCGCACATTCGTAGCGGAGTCTATTTCCGCCACAAATTTACGGAACTAAAAATAATGTAGTATTGCAAATTCCGGTTACTACTTACCTTTTATATATCGGGTGACTAAATTTTTTGAAGCTATACTAAGTTCTGAACGGAGTAGTCGGTATCATTGTGAAATGTTCATAACGAAAAGAGTTACTAAGAACGTTTACTAAATAAATGTGTACTAAAGATGTGGTCTTTCCTCAAATCAAGCGAGATAAACCATCGTTAGTACAGTGTTTGAAAGGAAATAAATCTATATATATGAACAAAAGTCGTGTCATTTACACAAACTCAAGAACGGCTGAACCGATTTGGCTGAAAATTAGTGGGGAGGTAGCTTAGAACCGGGAGACGGACATAGGATAGAAAATATCAGTCAGTAACGGGAACGGGAACAGGAACGGAATGGGAACGGAAACGGGTACGGCAGCGGGAATAATAATATAGGATGTAGTAAATAGTAAGTAACCTAACGTTCAGGCAGGTCTCCGTCTGCCGGGCCCGCTAGTCATATAATAAAATAATAAGAAAAATGGTTCTCGGTGTAATAAAAGTGCTCACAAGAATCTGATTTGAATGAAGAATTTTTGACGTTTACTTTTAGCATCAAAAGCGCCATGACGCTTTTATCAAAAAAAACTCAGTTACAAGGTAAAATCTGAACGGACCAATAAAATTAAATAAACTAAGTATTTTAAACAAAGTAATTTATCGACAGCAATCGAGTTTTATTGCGACAATCACAATCAGAATAATCACCCATTTGATTCCGCATCAAAGAGTACTTCACGGTAATCTTTGTACGTATCCGCTGTTCGTACAGGTTAAGTTTATGAATTGCCATCATCACTATTGTGATGTACTGTGCGATTGAGGAGTTTTTTCCTTTTCGATTTTTGACGTGACAACGTTTATAAATCGATAAACGTCGGCTGCATGCACGAAAAAGTGTCACGTTCCGTGCGTGCAAGCAAGTAGAATTATCGTTCGTTGATTGACTTTACAGACTATTTTTTTCATCATGACGAGACTAAGTAAATAATGGAACCAACAAAAAATAAGTCCCCAAGTTAGCTTAACCTAAATCAAATTGTGAGACCGATGCCAAAAACGAGCGTACTCATTGAATTATGATTAATTACTCGGAAGAAAACTTAAGGATACATCATGGCACTGGCAGCAATCCAAATAGAAATAATGCTCTACATGAGATATATTTCCCCCTCGTCTTTACCCGTCAGGTAAATAATTAAGCGTTAACTGAATGCAAAAAAAAAACGAACTCCGAGAGTCCCGACAGAAGTAAAAACAAACAAAAGAACAACAAGCATGAAACTCGCGTCATCGTCATCGAACGCTTTTTTGACTTTGACGTCACCACCGACAGTCGTTTCCACTTCTGTTAGAACTTCCGGAGTGCCAGTGTTCGTTTTTTTAAAAGTACACATACATACCCAGTATACAAGTAGCTCATGTAAATCTTTCGTTGACGATGACGCGAATTCAATGGCTTTTCCCCATCTCAAAAATGCCCAATGCCTAAAGAATTTTTCACTTTAAAAAAATATGTTTACTACTTACTAGAGATTGTTGGCTGATCGAAATTAGCCCACAAACCTTTTTGCGTACAACGACATATACTATTAACAGAAAAATTAAATTTGACAATTCATATAACATATGGTTGTCACGATAACGCTTTGACACTATCCAATAAATGTGCCTGTAAATCGTCTGGCATTAGTATGCGTGTGGTTTAATTTTAATATATTAATATTGTATATTATAAGAAAATATTAGCGCACACCTTCCTCTATATGAACTACATTTGTGCCAAATTTCCATTCGCCCCACCCGATCACAGTTTTCGTAACGCTCTCGACCTTCGCTAGCTTACTCCCACGCATCAAGCATGCTTACTTTAGTAAGTATGCTTGATGCGTAAGTAGTACTACTACAAAATGTACTTACATGCACTCATTTTTTTTAATTCAGCCGTGCAAGTTATGCAAGACATTCTATCCTCGCAGGCGTTGCAAAATTGCAAGCCACGCTCCAACACTTCGCTGTTGATTAATTCCTAGAGCAGCGTTAATTCGGAAGTTTATCCGCGCGTCAAGTCGCGGTTACATACTATAGAATGTTCGACAAAGTTCCCTAGTTTTGTTCCTCTAACGAAACTTTGTCCTCATGCTTTCTGGGACGCTTAGTATGTGTTAATAATCCAAGATGGATTCGCAAATTAATCCAAGTCACGGGCATATTTTGTCTTAATGAAAATATGAATAGATACTAGAAATCACCGACTGGTCAAAATTCTGCCACAAATCTATAGATTTGCGTCCTCTATGCTTATTTAAAGATATGTACAATTTTTTTATTCTCTAGTATAACGATGTTTGACAATCTAATGACATTAAAAGTCATGTCATTTTGTTAGATTTATTATAAATGTGTGTGTAAATCGTTTGCCATTGGTGTGCGTGTGGTTATATTTTAAGAATTTAACATATGAATATTGTATATATTATAAAAATATTATTATTTGCACGCCCTCGTCTATATAAACTGCAATTGTGCCAAATTTCATAATCCACATTCCGCTAAATTTCGTAAGATAGTATCGAAAGCTTTTTCGTCGGGTATTAATATAAAGATTATTATTATTCAATAATAAATTAAAAAAATATATACTAGAAATACCTTTTTAAGGTACGTCGAATATTCCCGTCTCCCCTCCTACTAAGGTTATTAAAAGCTTGTGTTACAAGTAGCTGCGAAAATATCCTGGCGGCGGAACTTTAACCGTGTACCTTTCGGATTTCAGTCTATCCCTTATAACCATTGAGCTATTAACGCGGTAAAGATTTATTTTTAATCTTTCTGATAGACATAATTATTTTTTATATCTTTTACTTCGTTCTTTATCCTATCACTTAAACTTTTTAATTCTTAAAATTGAATTAAATCATATATAAAATTCTTATATACTTGCCATATTTATTATATAACACCGTTTTCTTTATCATTATTTCCTGTTTTTATTAACTATTTCAATATATTCGCTAAAATACATATATATCTAAGACTGTATAGTTGAAAGCCGTTGACAAAAGGAACAAGGACCCAAGCCACCGAGCGGATAACGTCCTTAATTTAACAAAGAGTATTCGTCCCTTAATCCAAATTGTACATAGTTGTAAAATTGTTTGTGTAAGCCTGGTAAAACTTAATACTTATACGTACAGTCAATATTTTTTCTTTCACTTAGTACTTATACATACAGTCCATATTTTCTTTCATTTCATACTAACACACAAAGTCTATGTTTTATTTCACTTAATATTTACACATACATTCAATATTTCCTTTTACTTAATACATAGACATACAGTCAATATTTCTTTTCACTTAATACTTATACATACAAATTTTGGCTCGTCCACTATTAGCCAGCTAACCAACCTCCTTTACGCATTTTTCATAAAACGCGAGACTGGCCGTCGTTTTTATGAGATAAAAATTCTACGTGGCACTTCAGTCAAAAGATCTCGTACATACGTCGTCTGTTTGAAGCATGCTGAAGTAGTGACTATATCTGTATTTTTTTTGTATTTTTAAGTAATCGTCCACCTTTTCCTTTTTTTAAACCTTACCTTAAATTAGGGCAATCAACCAAAACAAACCGACTTAAAATTCGTGCAGCCGTTTTCGAGTGTTAACGAGACTAAAGAACTTTGAATTCAAATTGACTTTTATGTTTATGTTTATAGATAAAGATGAATAACTCGTAATAATAATTAGTAAACAGTATACAAATTATATCTGTAAACCCTCTGGTGTTGCAGTTGTCCACGGGCGTCGGTAGTCACTGTACAAATAGACGTTATTCCTGTTTAGGGCAATATTATGACCAATATCGTGGCTAGAAACAATTTAAGTATAAAGATAGTGGTCTTCGTTGTTATTAAAGCTACAGTAAGTAAATTCAAACTTCACAAATCCATCCATTCAGCCATCCATCCATTCATCCATACATTCATCTATCCATTAGATCAACAATTTCAGTATAAAGTGGTACGTTTTCGTTGTTTTTACAGCTAAAGTAAGTAAATTAAAACTTCACCAATCCATCCATTCATCCATCCATCTCACCGTCCATCCATTCCTCCATGTATTCACCTATGCATGTGTTCAAAATTACTTCTAACGTGTTATAACTGTTTCGTCTAAACTTAACTTTAACTTTCTTTGTTCTCGCTACGTGATTATAACTTTTATATATGCCCTAAATATTTAAGTCATTTTTTCTCTCGAAATAATCAAAACAAGGAAAAAGTAACTTAATGAGCTTATTGTGTATGTATGTTTGTGTGAGTACATTGAATGTTAAATTATGTGTTTGTGTGTGAAAGAGTAAATAATCTATTTGATGACACCTCCATACTATACAGATTTATTTATATTAAAAAGTCATACCATTGTAATGCCGGAGCCAGACAACGCCCAAAGTGTTCGTACATTTTGTCCTTGAAGTCTACAAAACTTTGCCACACAAAATCCCCGGCCACAATACATGATCATTGAAGTGACCATTCAAATGATCTATTTATGTCTGGCTCAGGAAAAAGAAGTACCTTAAGAAAAACCCGAAGTTATATACATCAAGAAGTCATATTATTGTAAGCAATTAGAGGTAGCGCCATGCTTGTAGCCGAATTGGGCCGGCGCGTCCGGGTACCAGTACCTCTTTCTCACATGAATAACGGCATTTTTTTTGATGTGACTTGAATGAAAATAATCTATGTTTAATTTGTTACAGGTAAAATTAAGAGTTTATGCAATCTTCTACATGGTGAGTCAGTCATAGTCTTATGCCGGAGCCAGACATAGCTTCCGTGGCCTGGGACTTTGTGCAACTTCGCAGAGTTTTTAGAACTTTGTAGACTTGAGGGACAAAAATGTACAAACACTTTGAGCTATGTCTGGCACTGGTATTAGAAAAATATTTACAGTTCATTAAAAAAAAAAATCAAATTGATATAGTGTTTGTCTGTTTGCAGTTGTGAATTCCTGTTGTTTTGTTTTTAGATTCCTATTTTAAAGAAACAAATGGAAATAGGGTAGATAGACCTTTGCCCAGTCGTGATGCCGGAGCCGGACATAGCTTCATTTGAATGATCATTACAATGATCATGTAGTGTGGCAACACGAATAGAAACAGAAAAAAGGAAAGCAGCGTTTAGATTGGATGCTTTGATTAATGTTTAATGGTTATTGATGCGCGGGATTTTTAATAGCTTTATCTTTAACAAATAAACTTTGACATTATGGTGTTAAAAGAACACCTCGTACAGTTCAAATAAAATAAGTCTTTCCATTACAACTTTTTTTTATCCTTTTTTGAGAAACAAACAGCAATTATAACACATAAAATCCAATCCTACTAATATTATAAACGCCAAAGTTTGTATACATGGATGTATGTTTGACGTTCTTTCAGGGAAACCTATTGAATGGATTTTTATAAAACTTTACAATAATATAGTTTATACATCAGAATAACACATGGGCTATAAATGATAAAGACATTGTGTGAATTGACAAAAATATAACGATAAATGTCAAGTAAGTAGGAGAAAATTCTGCCGTTTGAAAATCATTTAACATAAATTTTGTTCATTGAATAAAAAGATACAATACATAATTAAAAGATCTTTATATTTACCTACTAACTGATCCACCCTTTGCCTTGACTTAGACATTCTGTACTTCAGTCTAAAAGATATTATATCTTTTCAGTTACTTAATTAAATAAGAGTTCTTTTTTTCATGTATAAATGATCCAAAAACAAATTATAGTAGTAAATTCAACACTTAAAGGCTTATTACAACCAACATTACAAGAAGTAGAACATACATACAATTAAATGTAAGTAATTAAATTAATATGTAATTTAAAATAACTTGTTCATACATAAACAATGTACACATTTTTTATCTAATGCAGAGGTTTCATTGACAAACAACTAAAAGAATTTTTATAATAACATTATGTAACCAGAAATATAATAATATATTACGAATTACAATACATCTATAAGCAGTTGATATACAAGTGTAAAAGACATCGTACCCGATACGCATCCCATCAGTTCATTACATGATTATAGATTCCCCAGCGAAGAAATTTTTCGTCGGCTTTTTCTTAAGATGTACAATTTTTATTACCATTTTTTTAATTGAATACTGTATAATATCATTATTACTATCTGTCAGAATGCGATTTTAAATCAGAAACAAATTTCTTCAATATTTTTACATGAAACCGCAATGTAAATAAAATTTAAAAGTACGTAACAAGGGTAGCGCGGCGCGGGTCTTTGACTCGTTTTGCGCGTCAACATTTTGTTGATCATTGCCTCCCAATGTTCATAATACATTGCGCGCTGAAAAATAGGATGTGGATGGCAATATCTTTAACCTCTCATGCGAGATGAATGATTTTGTGATTTTATTTAGGACATTAAATGTACCCTTATCAACTTAATGCCTGTGTTATAGGTAACAGCCGCCTGTTATACACAAATATTTTTTTAGAAATATATAAATACATATACCCAGACTCGAGGTGGGAATCGAACCCACGACCCCCGGAACAGAAGGCAGGGTCACTGCCAACTGTGCCAACGGGCCAGCCTAAAAAATAAATTAAATGATAAATAAATTAAAAAAGAAATTAAACAGACATAAATCACTTAACAGATCAGTCTTATTACTTATTTATATAAAAAAACAACTTGCGCTGGAAATTTAGAGGTTAGTAGACATAAACATCTGTTATATTTTCAGGTAGATTGCTTTAGTTAAGATTTATATTTAACACCTTTAACTATAGTTAAATATAAGCTGCACAGTTATACAACTTTATTTTTTTTTATGTTACAAGGGGGCAGACGAGCAGGCAGCAGGCACCGAAGAGCCTACGGCCCGGTTCTTTTTAACCTTATCCCCGTGTCCCATATTTTTTTATGCATATATTTCATATATGCGTTTGGGAAACACTATACTAGCCTGCTATGTGAAATAAACATTGAGTTTTAATTTATTGACACTATAATTTTATAAAAAAAACATTTACTGGTTCAAATATAAGAATCTAGATATTAAACATGGACTTAATAAAAATCATGAATTAGTTTCAATATTCTCTACGATTCTGATGCAGGTTTTGGTTATATCCTTTCATTAAATTTTTATAAAGAAAACTGAAGTACTTAAAAATACTGGGTTTTCGCCCCGGCAGATCGGCTATTTAGGAAGCGCTGGACTAGAGCACCACAGACAAAAGACTGCAGGTGGGTTGCAGTCTTTTTTCTTCCTTACTTGTTTCAGGGCTTTTATTTAATAAATATGCCAGCCCTATCGTAGCTCTCGTACGAGAGAAAATCTGAAAGTGAGTCCAGAGAGAGAAGTAAAGATATTTTACTATAAGATACTTAATCATCAAGTGATGATATAGATCTTTATAATAACTAATTATGTAAGCCAATTTCAGATTCAAATACCATTTTAGGGTTTTTGCACTTGCCCGTTTTATTAGTCTATGTGGCTGACATGAGATACTTCTGTCAACTTTGGACGGTCAAGCTGAATGTTTTGCCGCTTTAGTCAGGGTAAACGTATAAAGGATGCCGACAGCTTATTTTCCTTCAGAAATCACATAAAAACTCGAAATTCCAATACAAAACTATTGTAACTGCTAAAACTAAGTATGTTTATATAAGAAAATACACATAAACATTATATAACAACTTTGATTGCATTTAACTAAATGCACACAAAAATCGCATCGGCTTCCTAATTTGATTACGCGGTAAGCGCACAAAAATACGTTTTTAACGACATCTCGTTACAAATCACTGATATTCTCGGCTTTTATCTTCACAACGGTGGGAAGCGACTTCATTTCATACTACAGAATGATGATTAATTATTATCACCAACAATTAAGGAACTATAGTTTTCATTGTTTGCCGTATTATTTTTAAACAATATTGATAATACTTTTTAATGCCTAATATTCCTGTTTCCTTACTATTAAGATTAAATTAAAAGTTTATGTTAGGAGTGCGTGAGACATTATCCCAGCGGCAGCGTGGTTTGAACCGGGCACCTTGCAGATTTCAGTCCAACCTTTTTACCGTTGAGCTATTAAGGCTCAATCAATATAATAACTAATACGGCTTGGTTCGCGATTCATAAGCTATTAACTTCCACGCTCCTTTAAAACTTTAACGAACTTCCTAACTTTGTATAGTCGACCAAGAAATTGGTTTGCCACGCTAAGGTCGAATGTCGTTTGCACGTCAATTTGTTACAAGGTTTATTTTTGCTTGTTATGCAATACGTTAATTTTCAATAATAACCCTTAGCAAAATTTTCTTTAACTAGGAGTTGTCATCCAAAATGATAAATCACTTTCTTGGTCGATTATACAAAAGTTACTATAGTCTCGCCCATTATCTCGCCATTATCTCGCCATTAGCGCAGTTTGCGGTGTCCTGCTTTCCCCTTCTGGGGCTGTGGGTTCCATTCCCACCCCGTGTCTGCCTGTGTTATCTATATGTGTGTATTTATATATTTAAACAAAAATATATTTGTGTCAAATAGATATTTGTTACCTATAACACTGGCATTAAGTTGTCTACCATAGAAACAGACGACCGTCTCTCATATATATTTATTTACCTATTTATATTTTTAAACGGTTTTAAAAATAGAGAAAGTCTCCAATTCGACTGTATTTTTTATATGTACTTACCTCAGTGCTTTCGACTGGGTGATGGATGGATGGATTAGAAAGCTAATGCTTCCCATACGGTCCCGTTTTCATTTTGTCCAGGTCTTAAAATTTGAAGTCGTTTTTATTTTAAAGAAAGGAAGATTATTTTATTCCAAGGTATGTGTTTTGATACACTGGGGGCGGCACCTAGCTTCAGAAAGTAAAGTTTTTAATTTATGTTACAAGGGACAAAGGGAGAAGGCAGCAAGTGACTATCGACGCCCATGATTATCTGTATTTTCATTTTAAGCCCTTGATAACCCACAGCTGGGCATAGGCCTCCCTTTGTTTCAGATTGCATTTTTTCTTTGCACATGCGGTGCCGGAATTTAAATAAACAAAAGTCATAACACATTTGCAACGTCATTTCATGGCGGCTCCACATCGGTGTTGTGAAGCTCCGTTAACAGGCGTGAACGTGAATGTGGCCGGTTTCAGCGGTGTTCACGCGCGTTCACGCCTGTTCCCCGATCAGGGTCGGTATTTTGTCCCGCGACAAAAGGTTTGCGCCTCTTGCGCCTCACGGGTACATTCACATTCACGGCCCCTTGAAATTGAATTTTGCCACTGGGTTCAACATAAGAATTTATTTCTTTATAATATAAGAATTTATTTGATTATAATAATAATACAAAAATCATCAAGATCGGTGCACCCAGCCGAAAGTTCTGCGGTAACATACTATAAAAAAAGGGGGGTGAATGGATAAACTCCTCCGTTTTATGATACTAAAAACTCAATCATATCTTTATTATATTTGTGAACATAAAGTTAACCAGAGATCGGAATAACATAAATTAAATCAAATCATTCTGTTATTCTGTTAATAGCTTCTTTATAGAATGTATGAAATGCAATTTTTAGAATTAATAAAGACAGTTCAAATCATATTATAATAAGGCCATTTCGCGACGAGTTTCACGAACGATTGTCAGCATACCGTGAATGTGGAGGGCACGACCTGTGCCGTGAATTCACGGGAATAATGTGGAGCCGCTATAAAACACGAAAATTCTAGTTGCAATATTAGTGCGGGCGGATTCAGCGCAAATTATCATAATAATCTTTTCACTATTCAGCATTCATGTATTCACAGAGTGATTAAACGGGGGGATTCAAAGCATCAGGTTTTTTCAGAAACTCATGAAAATATCTGTAATTACAAACGTTAGGTACGAAACGTATTGAGATGCATATGAAGTAACGTTTTGCTTACTTTAAGTACATTTTATATGCAAACTAGCTATACCCCGCGACTGCGTCCGAGTGGGCTACTCTTATTACTTGGGAGTTTAAAAAATAGTTTTTGTATAAGGATTAATACCATGTTTATAAAAACACCTTCACAGATAATGCATTATTTTTGAAGAACTTTGGTCAGCATAAAAAAGATTATTGTGTACCAACTTTATAAGATAGATATATGCTGTCGCGTATATCTATTTAGAACTTTTAAAGGAGAACAATTCTGTCATACATGATTTTTGCGAAACATTAACCATTTAGGCAGCGCACGCAGCGGAAGTTCTTAAAAGGGAAACAAACCCCCCGATTTTGGAAAATTCATCACTGGTGCTCAGCTTCCATTGGTCTTAGCGTGATGATATATAACCTATAGCCTTTCTCGATAAATGGGCTATCTAACACTGAAAGAATTTTTCAAATCGGACCAGTAGTTCCTGAGATTAGTGCGTTCAAGCAAACAAACAAACTTTTCAGTTTTATTATAAACTAAAGGACCCGACAGACGTTGTCCTGCATGATATTTCAAGCGTGTAGGATGTTAAATTCGGCTATAAGCATGGCGCTACCTCTAATTAGAAAGTCTGAGGGGAGGGGAAAGCGATGGAGTAAAAGGATATAAAGATAGATGAATTTAGAAATCAGATTTTTTTTTATTTTTAAAGGCGACGCCACCAAACTTTTTACCCCCCATGGCCGTTGTCACATAATGTCACATTTTCTTGATACCCCCATTATACACACGTAATTCACTGATGAGCCTGACAAATCGACAATTATGAATTGATGTAATAAATTTAAAAAATAAAAAATCTTTATTAACAATATTTTTTTAATTGCCTATTTATCTATTAAAATCTGCATAATGACACACACTTTCTCAAATTTAATCTTCTGTAGATAATAGAATTCTGAATTTCCAAATATAAGTTATGTCGAGTGCAGACGAGAATAACTCGCAAGAATGAGTACTTACAATTGCTTAGCGAGCTCAGTAGCGACAAAATACATTCAGGCCGCTGGAAGCTTTCGGCTCCACGTCGCAAACGACTCTTGAGACATAAGGCAAAACACAAAGCGTTACTTCGCACAATGGCTGAGCCCTTCTCACACAAGTCTTTCACCGGATGTGTTATTAAAGGTATGCTTCCCATATATTTCACTGCTAATATTTGAAGGATTGACAATAAGAAATTAATTTTTCGTTCGTTCGTTCGGTTTGTGAGACTTCCCGGTGGCCTAATCTTGTCATTAAAGACCGGCAACTGTTTCCAAATAATCTTGTAGGGTCTGTCTCCGAATTTAGAGTGGAAAGTTGATTGATTCTTGTATTTTATTTGTTGAATTTTACGCTTCCTTAAAAATGTTCCTCTTGTACTGACGGAGTCAGACATAGCTCAAAGTGTTTGTACATTTTTGTCCTTGGAGACTACAAAGAACTAAAAAGCTTTGCGCAGCTACACAAAGTCCCCGCCACAATACATGATCATTGAAATGATCATTCTAATGAAGCTATGTCTGGCTCCGGCATCACATCAACTGCGTTATGAGTGGCAGCCATCAAGTCTTCTTGCGTGCAGGTATTAGGGCACACAGGGCAGGTTTGCCCCTAATAACATAAAAAAGAAGTAGATATCATATTCGATTGATTATCAGGTTAGATTTTACTCAGTTTTGCAATATGGAAGCTCTCTTATTATCATTAATAATAAAAAGCATTATTAATAAGGAGTCTGAACAGTAAATGTGGGTGCTGCAGTTAAAATACAATATCCTTAATCCCACTACTCTTCAAGGAAACGCAAATTCCTCGATTGATAGTATTGTCGGGGCCGGCAAGATTCCAAGTAGACGGATATTCCACATTAATGGTATAGAAATTTTTATTTTATTTTTATTTTTTTTTATTTTATTTTATTAGGAAGACAATCGGTACAAAAAACATATAGCTTACATATTGGTAACATAGTAACCCAGAAATATATTCCGATAGACCTGTTCGAGATTTTTTTTTAATGCGCGCATAGGTTAATCGCTTTTACGTACGGTGATCAGGGTGTCAAGACACGCTTATATAGAAGGGTTCCGTATCTGATACACGATATAGATATTTGTTAAATAATTTCAAAAGTTGTTCGGTTTCGCTCCAAATAATTTTCCTAATAACTTTTTCATGTCCTATTAACATTGAAAATTTTAAGTCTCTACATCTAATAGTTTTTAACTCCACCACAATAGGGGAGACCACCTCGCAAGACAGACGGACGGACAGAGTGAAATAATAAAGATTCCTTCTAGGGCACACTAAAATTGATATAGCTGAAGAGTTTGCTTGTATCTTTGCTTGAACGCGCTAATCTCAGTAACTACGGGTCCGATTTTAAAAATTCTTTCAATGTTAGATAGCCCATTTATCGAGGACCCCCTTAGTGTGACAACACAAATTTTCTAATTTTATGTATGTATTTAAAAAATTAAAAGAAAACAGTAGTTTTAAATTTTTTTTTAATCTTTTTAATTTTGACTTGTGACATCACAAATCTTTTGTCGTCGTCCCCTGCCCATTGTTACACAATGTCACATTTCAATGACCCCCCCGGGCCTCCCTCCTTAACGTGTGACGTAATTTATGGATGACCTCTTATTGTCTTTCGCTCAAGGTCACCGTCTTAGCTTAATGCCAGCAGCGTAGCACTGCTTATTCACACAGGATTTTAATGAATGTATTCCCCCTGCCATTTTATCTTCTATATCTAACTAAAATTTCTTAATGTAAATTATAATAAAATACTACTATGCTGAATAAACTGAAATAAAGGAACAAAAATATTAATACAAGAATAACGTTTTAAGTTAGCTAAGGAGCTAATATAATTAAAAGTTTGAACGACTACTACACAAGACTTTAGGAGTGAGTAATTAAGGTACTTTGAACTAACTTGCGAATAGAAAATGGATGAAACAATACAATATGAGGTACATGTTTTTACGGAGAAAGTAACGCTTCAATCTTTAAATTTTTTAATCACACGCAAATTGTTCAGTTTCTGACATTAAAAACAAGTAAAAAGCACAAATTAAAGTAATAATGAGCTCAAAAATTTAATTTCGAAAAAACTAAACTCATGACATTTAAAACAAATAGAGCCTCTAACATACCTTTAAAAATTTCTTATAATAATACATTTGTTGATAATGTAGAGGTAATAAAGTTTCTGGGAATTATAATCGATGGCAATTGCACTTGGAAACAACATATCCGCGATATTTGCAATAGAATCAACAGATTTATATTCGCAATTAAAAGACTCAGACAGAATTGCCGCTACTTCACGCTGATCTTATGTGAAAAAGAGGCACTGGTACTCGGACACGTCGACAATATTCGGCTGTAGACCAAGAGGACTGCAAATATGGCTCTACCTCTGATTATGTTTTTATTAACAATCTCAAAATAGCGACATTGCTTGAAATCTAGGTTATTGGACTGCGAACTTATCTTATTTTTCTTTCTTTATTACAACCTTTATAATAAGCTGCTGATCTAAATGGATCCGAAAATCCATTACTAATATCCTTACTAGTAAAATATTTTCAGTATTCTGACTAGTAGTGCCATCTACTGGCTGAGTCACAACTACTATCGATTTTAATAATTAAAAAATAAATAATCCAGTAGACTACGCAATAATAATATAACAGAACGTGAGACGAATGCATGTTGAATCAACAAAATTAACGCGGAAACATTATACGTAGTCGTAAGGTTGTAGAGATCGTGGGGGTTCCGAGGATGACGTCAGATGGCAATCGGTTATCTTAACTCGCCCCACCGCCACATCCTCTACAATCTAAGTGGATCCTGGTATTTAATCGGGATAACGCTAAGAAGAAGAAGATTAAAAATACCCTTTAGGTAGGCTTAACATTTCAGTCTTCCTTCTTCCTCCTAGCGTTATCCCGATCTAGTATCAGGGTCCGTTTAAATGGCAGAGGATGTGGCAGTGGAACGGGTTAAGACGACCGACTGCCGTCTGACGTCATCCCCGTCATGACGTCATAACGTCAACCACCTCAATCTCTAAAATCTCACGACAAATACCACTCGGTGACATTAATCGGGGTCTACTTTTAAATAAATTTTCTCTTGCTATAATTATTAAAAATCTAATTCAAATTCTTAACAAAATTAAACCATATGTTATTAAAACAATAAAGGGAAGAAGAAAATGGAATGTATAAAATCGTGTTAATGTTGGTCAAATATAACCCATCTATCACCAGGTCGCACCCAGAGCAACTTAACTTAGCGATCGACTCAAATTCCGTCCACTGATAAGGCCACGACCTCCTCCTATATATACCATCATGTCCTATATTAATTAAAAAATATCACTAAGAAGTACTAAGTTCCTGACCTAAAATTCTCCTCCAGTGCTTTGTTCTTTTCTTTTTTTGTCGCTGGGAAATGCGTTTACGCACCTCGGTCAGGAGACCGGGAGACTATTTTAATTTAAATTTGAGATCGGTGTTTAGAGCTGTTAATTGCTGTTTTAACTATTAACGAAGTGCACCTAGCCCTGATAATATTTAGAGCCTCAATAACCCAACGGTATATAAGGTATGGACTGAAATCCGCAAGGTAATCTCTCACATCATAAGATTGGTAGATCTACAATTACTCATATTTTTTTAACTTAACGTTAACTGGTGGTGGATATGACGTTTTAGATTTTAACATACTTAAAAACAAAATATTTGCATAGTAATAAATCAAGGTATAGGATAGTTTTTCCCACAAAATTTCTAATTTGTGTAGACTTGGAGATTTACTTATCACCCAAACTCCAGAATAAGTTGTAGATACATATTTCATCGAGATATGCAAGTTTCATCATACAAACTACTAACTAACGGAAACTATATCAGCGGATATAAATTGTGATATTTAAGTCAGAGTAATTTATTTCTAAGGTGCTAACTACATGCAGGGGAGAAAAATTTAAAAAAAAAAATTCGTGGGTAATTTGCAGGGCAACATGGCACCATTAAATTGCTAAAACAATAAAAAAATTCGCTGCTGTAGATATCGACTGCGGCAAGAGCTACTTAATCCAGCAATCGACTCAAATGCTGGTCAATGGTTAAACTACCTTCTCAAGAACAAACGCTGTAATAACTAAATAAATAAATACTCTTAGAAAATAATAATCTTATAAAGATAAAACAACAACCAGTGTAAGAGATAACTTTTACAAATAGCAGCTACTCTGTTAACATCAGAATGATTCATGGAGGTCACTCTAGGAGTAACAGTTAAATATAAGTATTTAATAATTAAGTTTACATAGTCATTATTCTTCTTCTTTCTAGGTTTAGTACCAGGGTCCGCTTAGATTGCAGAGGATGTGGCTGTGGAGCGAGTTAAGACGACCGATTGCCATCTGACGTCATTCTCTGAACCCTCACGATCTCTACAACCTTACGACTAATATCATAAAGTAACATCAATCGGGTCCCACTATTTTACGTGCCTATGTCTTTTAACTTTTAGATCATAATTTTAATAAAACTATTGTATTTTTGTATAATATGAAGTGATAAAAAATTGTGGGGATGTGAAGTGTTAAAAATAAAGTTCGATTTATAACTACCCAAATATTTTCTTTCTATTTCATCATGTTCTAACAAGGTTATAACGCAGTTATGAAGTTCTCAGTTCTAATGCACAGTCAAGCTCCTAGCTCTATATAATCCCTTACTCTACAAATTCTACATTTTGGTCAAATATTACAATTCAACATATTATGTAGCTTATGGCCACTATAACGAACATATGAATGCTTCTTCTTGGACTATAAAACTCTGAAAAGGGATTTAATAGTGGACAAATAAAAACAAACTTGGAAGGCTTTCAATCTCAATTGACTACGAACAGAAAGGACTCTCAACGTCACTCCAACAAAAAAAATAAAGGAACAATTTAAATTTTGATAGGTGCTTTATTCAGCATGAATTTTACTCGAAACTTTCGCTAAGTATATATATTGAATGGGTTTTCCCCGCAACTTCGCGTTTAATTCAATAACCGTTGTTTTTTTTTTTGTTTTACGTAACCCTTATTGGAATTACTCTTCATTTAACTTCAGACTTTTTTTTATTTCTCTTCAAATCTTACTTGGACTGGAATTTAAAAAAAAAAAACTAAATTCAGTTATGTCTTTACTAATATATAAAGCGGAAGAGTTTGTTTGTTAATTTGTTTGAACGCGATAATCTCAGGAACTACTGGTCCGATTTTAAAAATTCTTTAAGTGTTAGATAGCCCGTTTATCGAGGAGAGCTATATATTATCAACCTAAAATTGAATCTATTTTTTACCTAGTTTTAGGCGGCACAACTAGTATACTATACAATGTCGAATACAAAATATACGATTACTTAGAGAGGGAACGATAATATGTGTGTATTCGAATTTATATTATTATATAATTCGTTTTTATATTATAAATTATTAAAGCAAAGGTTTTCTTAGATCTTCACAAAATAAATAACGAAGAAATCATACTTTTATATCTAATTACGAGGCAAAAACTTTTCTGGAGATTACATTCATCGAAGTGGGTTCGTTAATACTGCGCGAACAAATGGGAAACTACCGAGTGAAACACTTGTTTTAAGTACAGTTATTGTTAGAACGGAATTTCTAGTTGAATAACCATCTCTGTTCGCTAAGAGAGATTCTACTATAGAATTAGATAGCATCCGCATTGCACAACCTTCGTACACGCTAACTACTTTAAAATGGTCCTCAAACAACAGAAAAACTTTTTAATTTGACTAGTTTTTATACAAGAGCTTTAAGTCTTAATGAACTTTACAGAAATTAGTGTAATCTACCAATACAAATACAAATCTTTATAGAATAAGAATCTAACCATAATACCGCTGTTGGGGTATTGTCGCACCCACTCCTAATACAAGTTTCTAATTTAAGCTTAGTAGGAGGGGAAAAAGGGAATATTAGACTCTTCTTCTTCTCTTCGATATCTAGATCTTCACTTTGATATATATATATATACATATATATGTATATATATATATATCAAAGTGAAGAATTTGTTTGTTTCCTTGAACGCGCTATGTAAGGTACAACGGGTTCGATTTGAAAAATTCTTTCAGTGTTAAATAGCCCATTTATCGACGTAGACTATAGGCTATGTACCATCACGCTAAACTTTTCACTTAAATTTACGCGGACGAAATCGCAGGGAACAACTAGTGGAACAAAAAGCTTCAATATGCATTTTGTTTCGGCGTTACAGAGTCTCCTATGACATTTATGTCTATAGACTTTAAAAAATGAAATTATTTTGAACCTGTACTTTCATAAATACGATAACCCTGTATATATTTAAAATATTCTTTATAATACATATTTTTGCTTAAGACTGGCTGAAAATTGTAGACGTTTCGTAAATAGCAGATAATAAAACAGCCTCGTTGCCGAATAATGATTTTACGTAAACACGATAATGTAATTGAATTAGCCGCATATATTCAACCGCTTTCGTTATTTTGACAGTACATAGCCTTCTCGCAAAATACACAGACATATCCCAGTATCCCGGAAACGTAACGACTCAGCGTGATAACAATGGACGAAAGAAATATGGTCCAGATCAAATAAATCCTGAGCGACAGTTGGGCTGTATCTATCGTGACCCTTGCCTTTATGCGCTGCGAAATGTAAAATTGCCTTGATATTAGGAATAAAAGGAATATCAAAGAGAGTAGTAACAAAAAAATGTATGTTTTAATTTTATTTGCCTTGCCATGAGATTCTCTTCAACGTTGCTATAATAACGTTTCCTGAGTGGTAATAAGACTTTAAGTTCGGTCGTTCTCGATGCTGTTCAGTTTCCGTCGTGTGCTTGAGATTGCTGTGTTTGTATGGTGTTAATTTCACTGTAGCTTATAGTTTTTCATGTATATAAATAAACTAGGAGGATATATATAAATTCAAAAACTAGTAGTTGTCCCGTCGAATCAGTACTCTTACTATTGATCAAAAATAGCGCCATCTATTGGTCACTTACCTCACCGACCGCCGGACTCTCTGCCGATATTTTAAATCTCTCATATCTTCTAAGATATTCATTTTAATGATATATTATATATGCTGTAAATGCCAATTTTGACCTACATAAAATGTACAACGTACCTAGCGTATTTAATTGGATAAAAATTAAAACGATGTTCTTTAAAATAGCTTCGTAAATAATTCATTATTTCTTTGTAATACATAAAAGATAAAATAGTTACTATGGGTTATACTTTTTTACAATATCCCATTACAATTCATTGAAATTCGCGATTTTTGTCTAGTGTAATATGTTTGTATTATATATAAAAGCCTTCCTGGTGAATTGCTCTGTCTATTGGTGAAAACCACATGATAATCCGTTTCGTAATTTTTGAGATTATCGCAAACAGAAGCGGGGGAGGATTTTTTTTTATTTGTAAGGATAGAGATATTTTGTGCGCATTCTTGTACAAATTTTACTATCGCTGATGGAATCGTAACATCATTCTAGTACCGTGAATAAGAGCGACGTAAATTTAAACAGCAGTAAATACTATTTTCAAGGCAAATAAAGTACTTTATCAACGGAAATGTCCGGCGTCCCTAATCAAACCTGTCCGGCACGCGTTCGGGTCATGTCTACCCATGTCTGCCCGTGCTCTGATTTTATTCGGTACAACTCTTGTTGCTAAAATTAAAATTTACATCTGTCCAAATGACGTTGATGTATTCATAACAATGTGACTTTTGGTGTTATACATAAAATAGACCAGAATAAAGAATTTATTTACCTTAAATACGTGGAAAACTACATAAAGGTGTAACATCTCTGTATATTAAAAGTTTCCGTCGGATTGCGTAAATGAAGAGGCGCCACTTCAGCATCATGTTAAATTTGAAGGGTTACTCTGGAAGGTTATTGGTCAATTCATCTACTATTCCTATATTTATTATACTGTTATTTATTGTTTCCACTGGACACTTTTTCAACTTTTCTCCTTTATCTACTCTTCATGCTTAAATTGTGAAGAACAGTGCTTTAAAAAGTTATATGATATTATATCCTTCAAAATAGTAGTATTACTTAAAATTGAAACCTCTGTAGCTCAGTGGGTAATAGGAACTGAAATTCCAACCACCGAGTTAAATACCGACCCGGCTGGTCAACTGTCACGTTCATGGGTATCACAATATAATACAAAATAATTGTAGTGTATTTTTATTTTCTTCCAGAACAGTTTTACCTAATTTATCAGCGAGATTATCAGGAAGCTGTAAATCAAGGTATACAATTACTCAAAAAGTCTATAAGGCAGCTTTTTTATTCTCATTACATTTAGGGCTTTTCTTCCTGCGTGACATACCAAACCTGGCCCGTTGGCGTAGAGGGTAGTTGCTTTGCTCTCGGCTTCGGAGGCCGTGAGTTCGATACCTGCCTCGAGTCTGGGTGTATTATCCATATAAATGTATTTATTTATTTCCAAAAAAATATATATTTGTGTATAACAGGTTACCTACACAGGCATTAAGTTGTCTATCTTAGGAACAGACGTCCGTGTGTCATATAGTAAAAAAAACCTATGGTAACTCAAAATGGTCTTACATAGACAGTTGTATTTCTATGTTAAAGGGTATTCCAAACGTTAATTGATATCCCCCTTTTCCCCCACAGTGTGATATTGTCATTTTACACGTCACATTATTTCATTTTGTCGGCCAAAATTTGTTTAATGTCTATATATTTTGTGATTGATTAAAGCATTTCTGTTTCGGGAGGTTGCTCTTTTTCGAATAATTAATAGTGTTTTTTTCTCCTATAAAAAGCTGATTGTAGGCGTTAGTAACTGCGTCGCAGTTATAAACTAATGCGGTTACTATCGAAAATTGCATTTCTGTATTTTGTAATGCACGAAGTATATACAAGCACCAAATATATAGTTCCAGTTTCTTTATGGGGATTTTTCTTCGGCGATTAAAAATTTATTAAGCGGCATTTTCGAAAGCATTTCACGCCAACGATTCTTGCAATAAAATGACTATTCTCCAACATGCAGAGGGAAGTATAATCAAAGGCACGTACGAATTTACATACGTAAGAAGGTAATTTACTCAAGTAATATTAATAAAAAGTGAAGATAGCCTAAAGCTTATATCCTAAGTTATAAATTAAATAAGCAATTATGCTAACGATGCTCCAGTAAAAAGAAAATTCTCTAAGATGTTAGAAATCTTTTACCAATATATTTGGGGCTTGCTAACAAAGACTAATGATGTGCTTAAGAATATCTTAATTTCAGGTTACAAGATTATTGTACTGAAGCTGGTGTCTTTGTTAAGGAATTATTCGTCTCCCGTTACGTCATCTACCGCTGCGATCGTATGTGTTCTTGCAAGTCTAAAATAAAGTACTCCAATAGAATCAAGCGTTACTTTGTAGAAATTCATGACATACATGAGAAACTAAACTACTTTGCTTTAATCTGCGAATGAATACGAGGGAAAATCGGTGTAATGCTGCAACCCGAAACATTCGGTAAAGCAATGTGCTCCTTGATCTTTTAATTGTGAAATAATCATGGCATACTGCATAACTTGATTGTATTCGTAAATAATGTTCTGTGTTAATTAAAAAGATGTGGAATTTATGGATTTAAATATACAATTTGTTAGCATACCATACTAGTGCCCGGGACTTGTGACCCAGGTGTAGGTTTAAGCACCTTTTCTCGTGGCTACTAACACTTACCTTCACTGCCAGCGTTCCCTCCCCTGCCTAGCCAAATCTGGTATGATCCCACTAGTAATAGACCCATAGTACTGCATCATTTCGTGGAAGTTACAGCTACCAAATTCTGGAACAATCTGCCTCCGCCTCTTCGAAACTTAACTTCCATAAACAACTCTAAATTGAAAATATAAATTACACTTGTTTAATTTGCAAATACAGAATTAATGATATACATTATATTGTCCATGATAGTCAGCGTTTTGGCGCTAAAATTTTTTTTTTGCGTAACAAAAAGCGTCTCCAAATTCATGTTTAATCTTGTTTTTCTTGAAACATATTCGTTTATAGAAAAAGCATCAATTATTCGCAAATATATGTATGTATTTTTAATATGCATTGTTGTTGCAAAGAAACCTTATCAGAAAACACGGTGCAGCGATGTAAAGTCTACATATAAAAGGTCACCTATTACGGAATCTCAACTACAATGGGACATACAAAGATGTAATTTAGTAAGGAGATAGTTTATATTTAGTAGACATCCGCTAAGAGCGGATTTATCGATAAGGCCAGATTAAGAAAATCTCTCGCAGGTTTAATTTTAAGCAGACGAATTTGCGGGAAACAGCTAGTATTGCATATACGCACCTCATCGCCTACCCCCTCATCTTTCTCGTCATCAAGTGGAAACGCGTATATTAGACCTTACCCCCGGGAGATAATGTTATTTTTAATTTGCATATAAATTATAATAACGAAATGAAGCGCGTACGTACTTGCATTAGGCAGGACATTTATAATTTACGAAGAATATGCTAACTTTTTCAGTGTTGTGCCTGAAACTCTTGTATCGAAATGTCGATATTTTTTTTTAAGTTTTAAGTTTCTCGAACAGAGGTATAATTACCAAACTTAATTTATATAAAGATAATGGGTAACGTTTTTGCCTCCAAAATTATGAAAGAAATTTATTATATATTGTTTGGGTTGAGGACAAAAATGTTTTTTATGGTGGTAGTAATGATTTATGAATAAAGCTCTCAACGTCCAATCGCTTGTCATTTACGTTGCACAGGCGATAGATATTCATGAAATAAATTTGAAAACATTACTATTAGTTATTAAAACGTAATAGTGTCAAGTTTCTTGCAAATACCTCGATCTTAGTCTGTAAGGACGGAAGTTTATCAAATTAGATCCATTGATGTTTACTTACAAGGGATTTCAATTTTGTTTAATAAAGATTAGAGAACGTTGAAATATCTACAAAATTTCAATAAAAAAATAAAAATATTCAATTATAATAATTGGAGTTCCCAGGAGCGTTTTAATTTAACCTTTTCTGGCGTCTGTAGTCACAAGGAACCCTTATAGTTTCGCTCTGTCCGTCCGTCCATTTGTCCGTCCGTCCGTATGCTTGCCCGTAAGGTGGTCCGTCCCCTATTTTATTTATTTCTGTAAAATACTGACATGCACGTAAATTATGTCATATACAAGAAATTGTCGAAAGATTGCAGAATTTGGATTTGAATCCGGTATCTAGCAATATAAAATAATACTGACGTTATTGAAATCCAATAAACTTAGCTATTAAATCGTAAATTTTGTCACCACATTATATAATAGTGATTTAAAAGAATAATTAATAATAATAACTGTATATAACGTTCATAAGTATTGTAATGCCAGAGCCAGACATAGCTTCATTTGAATGATCATTTCAATGATCATGTAGTGTGGTCCGGGACTTTCTGTAACTGTAGAAAGTTTTATATAACTTTGTGGGTTTCAAGGACAAAAATGTACCTACACTTTCAGCTATGTCTGGTTCCGGCATAAAGTGTATTTGAATAAAAAAAAATTGACTTCGACTTTGTTTATTTTTTAGGGAGTTTCCAGAGCATATGGGTGTAAACTCAGATTATAGAACTGAACTTTTGGTTCTGTAATCTGAGGGTGTAAATATTAATTTGTGTTACTTTTTATAAGTCTTCAAATCTCTCATGGATGCATGCATGGATGGATTTTATTATATTCATTTCCTAAAGAAATAAATAGAATTAAGTGTGAGCCTTTTTTTTCTGTACTTAATAAAAAAATTTTACGCGTGGCTATAACGTCTTCTTTATTCTTTATTGGTAATAATATGCTAGAAGAAATATAACATTCAATTCCCAAATAAAAACCCATTTAGGTTTAGGTTTAAGGATATTTATTCTTAATAAGACAATACAGTCACTTAAGAATATGGTTAATTTACATTTATTCCATCTCGTTCGTTCATAATTCACCCAATACATCCATAGTTTTGAGGTTAAATGTTTTGCTAAGAAAATTTTGAATGTATTGAGTAAATGCATGCGTCTTATATATATGTATGGGAAGTTTATTGTAAAGCTGTGCTCCTTCAAAAGTTAGCGTTTTTGTTATTTAATTTATATATGGCCCCGCGCCCTTTTCCCCTGGCAGTCGCAGCCAGAGCAACTTAACTTAGCGATCGACTCAAATGCCGACCACTGATTAGGTCACGACCTCCTCAAAAACTATTTAAATTAATATTCCTAATATTTAAAAAAAAAACATTATTCAACAGTAGCGTGTACAACTGTACTAATAAAAAATGAAATATATCTGCATTGTATCCATTAAATACAGTACAATATTAACTCACAACACGTGCGCGGTTTCATTAACAAATGAGACTAAAAAAATTTCATTACTACGCTTAGATTATGGCACTACTACGCTTAGATAATAAGAATGCAATATTGCATGTATAGATAAAGTAGCTGTACCCGCGACTTTGTCCGCGTAAAATTAGGTAAAAAATAGACTCAATTTTAGTGTGATGATATATAGCCTATAGCCTTCCTCGATAAATGGGCTATCTAACACTGAAAGAATTTTTCAAATTTTGACCGAGGTAAGAGCCAGCCTTTGGATCCCTCGTTACCTCTTTTAGGCGCGACGATAGGTCTTTAAAAAGAGCGTGTGCCTCGGGACCCCAAGGTCCCATGGTCTCCACGGCAAACGGCGAAAATATGTAACCTTCACCGAGTTCTTTAAATTGTATTTTATCACTTATGTATAGGAAATCAAAAGGTTATCTATCAGGAAATCTCGAAAACCATGGGACGTACAAAGATGAAATTAGACAAGGATGTAGTTTATTCTTTTCGCTAACAAAGGGTTTTCCGATAGAGCCAGATTTAGGAGTTCTAAGGACGTTTATAAGTTTAATTTTACGAGCACAAAGTCTTGCAAAACAGCTAGTTTTTTTAATATGATAAAGCAAACAAACGGGCACATGGAGAACTGCGCTACCAGAAGGCTCGCATATGCATTGGCGATTTTATTCCATTACGTACGCTATTACACCGGTTAGCTTCCAAAAACAGCTTGACAATATAAGCTAACAGTTTATGGAACCAGGCGGTTCTTATTAGAAAGTAAAGCCAAAACAATATGCGAATATCTTAATTTAATTTGGCAAATAAGAAGCTCGAAATGTAGTCTACTATTTTTGTAGGAAAACTAATTCATAAAAAATAAATAAAATCGAAGCAATGTGGTAATCCAATAGCTTCACACATGTCGGTACACCGCTACCAAAACACCGTTTTTTCCGTCGTGCCCCAACGCAGCGTTTGTTTTAAAACCGAAGCATCATCAGGAGGTGGACTCTACAAAGGTTAATTGTAAAGAAATCTTAAAATACATAAAACATATGCAATGTAAGCAAGTACGAAAACAAGTTGCGTATTGTAGTACAGTTGTGAAAAGGCTCTGAAAAGGTATTTAATTATTACGACTACCTGCAGTCTTTAACAATGGTTGCTTATTATTCCTGAGGGAAACTGGGACACAAGAAAGCTTCTAAACATAGTTAATTTATACTGTGTAAAGTTGATGTAAGTTTTTACTAAATATCTACTCGGTATCCTTTAAGAAATTAAGTAGTTCGCTTGCATTTTACTCTCGTAGTTTTTTTAGCTGACTTGTTGGCAAGCCGTGTCAAGATAGGAATAGTGTCTTTTCCCCACACATCGAACACCTTACGGTTATTAGCTAGGTGTAATAACTGGGGTCCGGTTCGACACGTATCAATATTGCAGTGATTGAATTTAGTTCGCCGACTCGTGACAAAGGCCCGCATAAATCAGATTTGCTGTTAGAGAGGAAAATTAAATTATTGCTCGAAGGAGCTATGGTCGATTCCTATATGACACCAATCGCTATATAGGTTAGCTAAGACTTGTAAAAACCCGTTAATATATTTAAAAAAGTCAGCACAACTGTCTCTTTCGCGCAAACGTTGATAAATGTCAGCGAGCAAACAAGACTAACGAAGTGAGTTTTGGATCGAAAAACTCTATCGCCACACGGCAAAACTGAGGGAGAAAAAAGGAATGGAAAGGAGGGCATTTCAGAACAAACATCCTCATTCAATATGAAATGAATTTCAAACAGAGTTTTGTTTCCGTCTATCATTTACACGGGTATGAAAATTTTTAAATATTTTACGAACCGATATGACGTAGGGATCTTTTAGAAGAAAAACTATTCGAATTTATTAGACTCTTTTATTATAATGTACTGCGTCTTCTCATGAACGATTATTTTTACATTATTAGCCAATCATCTGTTTCATATAAATGTAGTTAATTTAAGAATACAGACACTAAAACTGTAGTGCCATGAACACATTTATCATGTGACACATTAATGGTAACCATTGATAGCATTAATCTAGTAGAGTGGAAGAATTGTATAGATATTGGGTTTTATTGTTAGTTATAATTATTTATGGTTGCGACAACACATACATCAATTCTATTATCTCATACTATGATAGCGTTGAAATGTATGTTTGTTCGTGTTTATTTAAAAAACGATTATATCTTTAGTATGAGTAACTTTTACTTTATATGTGACAGAAGGTGAACAAATAGATAGTAGACCCGATGATAAGAGACTATCGACGACCATGGTACTTCACTATACGGTTTACAGATGCGTTACCGGTATTTGAAATGAGTATGCTCTTTTCTTGGAAGCTTCTATAACAGGAATTATCACAGATAGCTGGTTCAAAGAAATGTGTAACACTGAAAATTCCTTGAAAATCGGAAATTTCTAGTAAATCGCAAGTTTGTGGACTTTAGAACATCGTCATCGAGACGTTGCGGGTAGAATCCAAAGTTCTGAAATGTAAAATTTTGTATAGAAATTTAATATTCGCAGGCAAAACTGCAAGGAACTGTTAGTTTTAAAAAAGTGAGACAACTAATCATGATAATGTACACTGAACTATTTTACGAGCAGTGAAACAACAGAGAAACAAAATTATCTATTGTTACATTGTCGTAACTATATATGAAATATAATAGGGATAGTTGATACGCGCCACTACATACGTGTGTTTTGGGAGTTATGTTTATTTAATTTCAGAGTTTGGGGATGAATTAAAATGTTTATAATGCTTGGTTTGATTCCAATTCAAGCATTACCCATTGTCTTAAGACTCAAGACAGAAGTGGGCATTTTCTTGCGCTCAAAAACCTCTCTCTCACTCTCTCTTTCTTTATTATTTCTTGGTTTGGTGAAACCATGTTGGCTGTGCATGGCTGCGTGCGGTCGGTGTGAAGGTAAATTGACATTTGAATATACCTATCTGACATCAAATTTATATTATTTCCATTCACAATTCATATTATATCAGATCACATTCAACTCATTTCTATTGCGACTTCTCTCTCGTAGTTCATTATTTTGTGGTTTTCTCTGAACCGTTATATAACGTTTCACGTCTGTTGCAGCCATGTTGGCTGTGTGCGTTCGGTGTGAAACTAAATTGACGTTTCAATTTACCTATCTAACATTAAATACATTTATATTCTTATTTTCATTCACAATTCATATGATATCAGATCACTTTAAACTCATTTCTATTGCGACTTCTCTCTCGTAGTTCATTATTTCGTGGATTTCTCTGAACCGTTATATAACGTTTCACGTCTGTTGCAGCCATGTTGGTTGTGTGCGTTCGGTGTGAAACTAAATTGACGTTTCAATTTACCTATCTAATATTAAAAACATTTATATTCTTATTTTAATTCACAATTCATATTATATCAGATCACATTCAATTCATTTCTATTGCGACTTCTCTCTCGTAGTTCATTATTTCGTCGCTTTCTCTGAACCGTAATAAAACGTTTCACATGTCGGTCGCAGCCATGTTGGCTGCGTGCGGTCGGCGTGAAGCTAAACTCACGTTTCGCTCCATCGCCCGTGAAACGATCCTTTAAAAATATATTACTTCTGGTCACTCTGCGAAATTCACGTTTGGTGGACACTTAATCCGGAAAAAGAACTTTTAAAAATAATCTACTTGTGGTTTAAATTCTTTTGAATTGAATTTGAAGTTGAATTTTGTGATATTTTGTTATAAGAAAAGCCATACGCGTTTTAAAAGACCTCCAATGCATGCGTGAGCTTTATGGTAGTGCGGTTGTCTATGGGCGTCACTAGTCAATACATCTATACAATACATATAAATAAAATCGAAGGTTCAATTCGTAACGTCGAAATTATTTTTTTAATCGTTGCATTCGACTATATACACTATATAGGGTACAGAAATAGTTTGTGGGCGCGCATAAACGATTCTTTAACAAAATTCCAGATGCAAGATTAAATTTGTCTGTAGTTAAATTAAAACTACATGTTAAAAACACGCTTATTCGTAAAGCGTAGTATACTCTCGAAGACTATATTAAAGACAAAACTGCTTGGAGTTGAGTTGCTCCAGCTTTGTACTTGATAGTTAACATGCAAACATTCTTCATGAAAAACTCATTTCTGTAAGAACTATTTTTTAAAAGAGTGGCTAACGATTTTCTAGCTGATTCTTCTCGTGGCTCGACTCTTCCGAATCAGTGGTAGCTTTTAAAATATTTGACGTTTCAAAAGAGCTTTTAAAAGTCTGCTTGAATAAAATATCATTTGAATTTGATTTTTTTACTGTATCAAAAATGCAAGTTAAGTTTGTCTGTTTGTTTTTTTACTGAGTAATCTTCAAAACGGCTGGACCGATGTTCTGTCTAAGGCTATGCGTTGCCAATCTCTATTATAACGATCCAAGTCATTCCTCCATCTCATTCTTGGCCTGCCCCATTGTACTTTACCTTGGTCGCTGTTTGGGCCAATCCATATTATACAAAATTTTAATTCTTTTTACAACTACACGGTTATATTTGACTATGAAGATACATACGATCGTCATGACTTTGATTGACAGCATGTGATAGTAAAATGTATACATGTGTGTATAAATCGTTCGGAATTGGTGTGCGTGCGGTTTCCTTTAAATTTAATATATTTGTAATGCATATTTTATAAAAATATTATCATATACATACTCCTTTTATACGAATCTATATTTCCAACTTTAACCCAGGACAATCTAATTCTACTTGCGAGACTTCTGCCACACAATTTCTAGCATTGCCTAAAGTTGATACAATAAATGTGATTGAACTATATAATTTAGCATATTACTTCCAGGTCAATATTAATCGGAATTCTTCAGCTGGAAGTAATGACACAAGAAACAGCAACACCTGCCAGTTTTCTGGGACCTAGATATTTCAATTACCATCCTTACGAAGTGAAACAATTCTTTGAAGAGGCAAAACCTACTAAGTAAGTAGCATTAAGAAGCACTGTCTAACTTTTATTACTAACAAATTTAGTAAACCATGTTTTCTTGACCACATTATACGATATAGCAAAAAAATATTGTTTAATATAATTATAATGTCACTACACCAAGAAGAAGAGTTTAGTTCAAAATCCCTGACACAAAGGAATCAGCAGCGTTCGTTTGTATTAAATAATGCAATGTAATGCATGAGGAATGAAGCAGTTATTTAATAAGAGCATTAAAAAAAAGCCTCATCCCTCTTAATGTCTTGAACCACAAAAGTTGTATGCTCGACTGGTAATCCACGCAGTGACATGTAACTCACTGATGGTAGTTCTAATTTTTTAAATTTCATATCTATACAGTTTTAATTAATAATGTGCTTTTTTCCGCGACTTCGTCTGTCCGAAACTTGCGACAGCTTAGACTCGCTTAATCTGGACTTATCAAAAAATCCGTTCTTAGCGGATGTATAATTTCATCTTTGTACGTCCCGTGGTTTACGAGATTTCAGTGATAGGTGGCCTTTCGCTATAATTTATATTTTATAACATAAATAAAAAAAGTTAACAATGCAATAAAGTACAACGGATTCAGGCTTTTGAATTTTTCTCCACACAATGTTATCAAAGCGTACATACTTGCATGGTGAATACCCATTTTTTATTACTTTTAAAATGTTTTGTTTATAGTTTATTACCAACAGTTTCTAAAGTTTTATTTAATAACACTTCATCAGTCGGTCGTGTCGTCAATACAGAGTAGAGTATAGCTACAGACTAAATAAAAATATTAAGTCAGTACCAGTATGAACTAGAGTACTAGAATAAAACAGATAAGGGAATTTCTAATTTCGACCTTCTTGTTTTTTTACTAAATGGCTTGCTCGCATATTCAGCTCCAGAAATTTATATTATTTCTTATTCAAGAATTTTATATTTTTCTATATTTACCCAAAAATCCTCAATACAGTTGAGATGAACATAGACAAGTTTGTAGGCCTGTTTTTATACGCCTGGATTGAAGTTATTATTAAATAAATTATTTCGACTCTAAGGGTTTCCAAGGCATTTAATAAATCAATTAAGTTTTCAGATTAATTTAAATATCACTAAAATTAAAATGAATCTGTGATTATACTTGTTGTGTAAGTTTGTATTGGCAACACTGATTTCCTTCAATTGCCGTTTGCGAGCGAACATTGTTTTAAATTAGAACTAGTTTTTGCTCCATCCGCATTAGCGCAGTCCTTTCACGTAACAACAGCCTTATAGAATAACTTCAGCCAGATGCTTCGAGGGCGTAGATTTATCTCCGATCCGTTATTCATAAATATAATTGTGTTTTCCGTGTGATAGAAAAAGTGGAAACTTTTTGTGTGATGAACAACAAACGAGCAGACGATTCAAGCTATTGTAAAAACATATCTTTAGTAACCTGTATTGTTTTTTGACGTAAAACTTCTTTGCGCACGATTGACTGGGGTAGTAACTCGGTGAATGCAGGATGAGAGCGTTACGAAAAGTGTGAATGGGCGAGGCGATTTCTTTCTTGAACAATTTTATACATTAATATTTTGTTCAATACATTAAATATTCTACGCTTATAGTGAATAATTGGCTGTTTGTCATCATCACTTGAATCTTCAGAACTAAAATAGAATATTCATAAAAATATTACAGATCTTTTTTTTTATTTAGACATTCGTACTTTATTTTTGCCTTGAGGCTGGGTTAAAGTACTAAAATATTTATAACACAGGTATTAAGTTTGTAACGGCATGTATGGGTTACATGATGTATGTATAGTCAACCTTGGTTTATCTGCATGATAAACCAAGCAAATGACAGGTTGGTTATTCTTGGATGACAGCTCCTTGTTAAAGAAAATTTTGCTATGAGTTATTGATATTTTTGATGTATCAAATAAAAAGCAAAAATAAGCCTTTTACCTAATTGACATGCAAATGACATTCAACCTTAGCGTGGCTACCCAATTTCTTGGTCGACTATACAAGAAATTATAAAAGCTAACTGTACAAGTTTTTCTTTAAAAGTATCCGTTATTATGTATGTTCTTTTTATGTACGTGTTATTGTACCAACTGCTGGTGAACCTTTTTAAATAAAATAAAATAAATAAATACTCGTCTTCGTACGAAATGTTCGTGCTAAGCCTCCTGTAATGTACGCGCAGACGATTTAATACAATCTTTATTACATGGATTGTCAAACGATCTACGTCGGGAGCAGATATGAAGCAATAAAATCGAATTGACCTATTGCATTTTATTGCTTCCTCCATTTTAGCGCTTTAAGCGGTGCTACTTTATTTTGCTTGACTTTTATACTATATTGAGTCTATATTGTTTTATAAACTAAGCGAATATTTGCACCTCTTTCTCACTTAACATCAGCGTGAAAAGGCAAGGCTGTCACGTCAAATGATGGTATTGACGTCGCGTTTCGTTCGGTTTTTGAGACTTCCCGGTCTGCCGAACTCGTCATTAAAAACTCTATTAATATTTATTCGTTCTTAATAACCTATATGTGCATCAGTAAAAGTTGACATTGTGTGACAACATGCAGGGGGTAAAAAGCTTTGTTATATCATATAGCGAATTTTTTTTGTCTTTAATTAACACATAAAATAACGAAGAGAAACTACCGTTTTCTTTATTATATGATGTCACACTGGGGGGGGGGGGGGCTCGAAAATGTGACAACCTGTGACAAGGACGTGGGGAGGAGTTGAAAATTTTTAAATTCGTGTTACGACATTTATTGTCGACTCGTAGTAACACCAAAAGTAAACCAACCTTGTGACTTATTATCTTCAGAATCAGATCCTGAGTCATCCGAGTAGATGTCGGAAGCTTTTAACTTAACACTCTGCTTGCTCGTGCCGCCTATGATTTCCGCGTCCGCATCCTGAGGACAAACATGAGGTTTATGGCAGGCGATTTCAGGCAGACGTTGCCAGTAATTCCCCGTGGAACGCCTGCAGATGAATTGAATGCTTGCCTGAAGACATCATCTTTATGGAATAACGTAAAAACATTATCGCTAACCACTAATATGAGAGTTAAACTTCAAAATGATCAAAGTGCTGCACAAAAAAAAAAAAAAAAAAAAAAAAAAACAATTTTCCAAGCAATTGTTAGCTGTTGGAAATGGAAAAGTCCCAATTGATGCGACATTTGGATTAAATACTCTTACCAACGAATTTGGCCGATTTGTAGACTCTCGATTAGCTCTTATTGAAAATATTTTTCCAAACATTAGTGAGAATTATCAGAATTATGCTTGGTTAAGTCAACAAGCAATTCTTGCCGCAAAGAATAATGATGTACACGCACTGAATTTCACCATTCAATCAAAAATTGCTGGCGATTTGGCCTATTTATAACAGAGGATTTACGAGTGTCACATACTAATTTACTTGGATATATATAATCTTCTAGCTAAAACCCCCCACCTTCGTCAATAAATGTATTTGATTTTGTCAAATTTCGTTGGTAATTTTGTAAAGAAACCTAATTTGATTTTTACTCTTTATAAGAATCCTTCTTGGACTTAAAAAAAATAGATTAAGCCCAAGAGAAATATAAATTAAGCCCTAATTGGCACGAGAGCTTCTTTACCGCGCGTTAAAAAAGCGTTCAAATAGAACATAATGTACTCCCAAGATTGTGTAACAACGTAACAACGTAACGCTTCTTTACGGACCAATGTTCTATTTTCAACGCTATATTTTTTTTTTATGTTACAAGGGGGCAAGCAATCAATTTATGTAGTAAAGCAAAAGCACCGAAATTATCGTCCAATCAGACGACGATGTCAGCCACTTTTTAGTGTTCCGCTACAAGGAACCCTTATTGTGTCGCTCTGTCTGTCCTGCCGTCCGTCCGTTCTTCCGTCTGTTCAACCATGTCTAAACTCTACAATTATGAACAGTAACGTATGAAATTTGGTGTATGTATTGCGGTATATATTTTATTTTTGGAATCGTAAAATACGCACGTAAAACAGTGGGAGCCGATTAATGTGAGTGATATTAGTCGTGAGATTATGGGGATTCCGGGGATGACATCAGACGGCAGGCAATCATCCTAACTCACCCCACAGTCATCCTCTGCAATCTAAGCGAACCCTGGTACAAGAGCGGGATAACGCTAGGAAGAAGAACAACGGAACGGAACCTTTCTATATAAGCGTGTCTTGAAAGAATAAAGTGGCCCAGACCCACTTTATTCTGTCTAATGCTTGATAGGGCTCTAAACTTTCCATCTATCAAAGGAATCGAGATCATTTAAAGAATAATTTCACTTATTCAGTGCCTATTTGTGGAGTCAACTCAGAATTAACGATAGAAAAGTTGAAATCCCTAACGACTCTATTCCATCTCTCCATGTAAAAAACCTTACTCTCTCTCTATCTCCTACTCCGACTCCCTTACTCCAACTCCCATCTCCCTAAGTATAAGTATAAGTTACGGAATGCTAGGTTTAAAGTCTCGATATCTAAATGGTTAAAGTATTGACTAAAGTCTGCTAAATGCCCGGTTCATACCCTTACCTAGATATCAACTTTCTCACATGGTTTTTAAAAAAAATTACAGAAAATCCAATGACATACAAACATTCCTCAAAAACTTCCCCGTAAATTTATCTTTAAACAAAAAGTATTGGTAGTACAACTTAGTAACTGAATAAATAGTATATTAATAACACATTCCTCTTGTCTTTTATTAAAAAATATTGCTGCAATGTCTGCGCATACTGAGCTCTTGATCTATAAAATGTATTGCCAACATCGAATCAGGCAGACTAAATATATTTCACAGCGCCAATTTCATCAGCGCAACATTCTCTGCTACTTTTTACTGTCGATAGAAAACTAGCGCAGAAAACTGGCTGATAAATTGGATTTATTGCTAACAAACACAATGATAGAAATCGACCACTCTATTTTTTTTTCACTAGCTCATAGAGTCCCGCAGTTGGGCCTAGTTCTCCGCTCTCTTAAACCATACTTAGCTGTCCTGGGCTACTTGAATCGAGGACTACTTGATTATTAACAAAAACAACTTTGCAATGCCCTGACTGGGCTCTTATGTGTAATGATGTGTACGCAAAATGAGTATATAATCTTTCTTTCTTCAAAAAATATCTTCAAATTATCAGAACTGGACCAAATTCAACTGGAACCTTACGGGAAGCACAAGTTTTCAAATAAAAACAGAATCATCAAAATCAGTTCACCCACTCGAAAGTTCTGAGGTAAAATACAGTCGAATTGACAACTTTCTATTTTTTGAAGACAGTTGAAAAAAGGACAAAAATGATTATTGTTGAAAAACTAGAATCTGACAAAATACTCAAATGTTTCTCCTCTTTATTGAATCAACGTCTCCAGATAAGTACTAACCTAAAATATCATCATATTTATATCACAATTTTATAAAGACAGGTCTGGCCTTGTAAGCTTCTAGACATCTTTGAAAAGAAATAAATGTTTATTTTATTCCAGAACAGTATACAAAATCTCGTGCCTTCATCTTCTAGCATCTTTATAAATTATAATAAGAAACACTAATATGACAAAGTTTAACGGCTCTTTTTTTAATATTCAAAGTATATTGTAAATTTTTAAATAAATAAATAAATAAAAAATAAAAAAAAGCGGAATATGAAGATATATATCTTCAAATTTCTCATAATAAAAACAACATGGTATATTTATCTACGTTCTTGTATTACTAAACTAGTTTTACGATTTACCAACGTTTTGTGTTTCTCGTTCCATACAAATTACGGCCAATGACCGGCCGACGCGTCTCGGCTAATCGCTTAACTAAACATCCAGTTGAAAGGGTTATTTTGTTGTCTAGAATTTAGCACCTCCCGAACCGGCTACAGAAAGGTACTTATACAAAGCAGGTAATGGACGATGTTTGCACCGAGATTTACTTAGTATAGCTAAGCCAAATGCAGCCTGGTTGTGCATTAGTCTTAGCTGAAATTTACTCAGTAAAACTAAGCCTAACATAACACGTTGGACTTAAACGCTTATGGTTTTGTGTTATGATTAAGAAAAAGTTTTGTTTTAGATACTGTTGTCTAGAATTTAGCACCTCCCGAATCGGCTACAGAATGGTACTATTTTATATATTGCAAGTATTGGACAATGTTTGAGCTGAGATTTACTTAGTAAAGCTAAGCCAAATGCAGACTGGTAGTGCATCAGTCCTAACTGAGATGTACTCAGTAAAGCTTAGCCAAATACTCTTACGATTTTGTGTTATGACAAAAGGTAGTTGTGTTTTAGATATTGTTCTCTAGAATTTATCACTTTCGGAATCGATTACAGAGACTACGAGAAAATCTGAGATTGAGTTTGCACATAAAATATTTCAACATAGCTTATCTAGAATATTGCAACTTCCCAACAGATTACAAAAACGCCTCTATCTTATGTACATATAGCAGGAAATTAATGATGTAGCATTTAAGTTTCAGCTGAGATTTACTTAGCATAGCTAAGCCAAATTCAGGTTAGATTTACTTACTCAGAATTTTTGTATAACCGGTTTATACATGTATGTTATTACCAAGATGGCTTTATAGATTTTGTTTTCTGTTCTGCTGTCATTTGTGCACGCCCTTTTTGTTTTAAAAAAATATATATTATTAGTATAACGCCGGAGGCAGACATAGCTTCGTTTTAATGATCATGTAGTGTGGCCGGGGGCTTTGTGTAAATGCACAAAGTTTTGTAGAACTTTATAGACTTCAAGAACAAAAATATAGAAACACCTTGAGCTATAATATGGCTTGGGTATAATTGAGAAACGAAAAAAAAATACGGAAAATAAAATGACGAAGAGCGTGTTAAGACACGCTTATTTAGAAGGGTTCCGTATATGATACGCGATAAAGGTATTTGTGAAATAACACCAAAAATTGTTGTTTGATTTCGCTCATAATAATTTTCCTAATGAGTTTTTAACATGTTCCATTGATATCAAAATTTCAAATCACTACATCTAATAGTTTGGAAATCCTAAAGGGAGTTATTATTATCCGCTGCATGAAGAAGAAGATTGCAATCCACAGCAGCGTTTCGCATGCAGTAGTCGCAATATCCCGTCACACGAAGGAGTGCGTCCCCCACACCGATGAAGCGGACGACGCAGTTGGTCGTTTCTTGAAGAAAGCGATTGCCACGAGCGAACAAGCTGTAGTGGAATACAACCGTAGAGCGGCCATCTACCATCCTGACGCCCATCTCATCACGGAGTTGACTGCCCCGAAGAATCTCAGAATATAAAGCAGGACCAGAATCAGAAACTTTATTTGTATAAAATTTAAGAAACCATTGTCTACATATTTTGCCGGTCAAGCTGGCCTACAAATATTTTAAATAAGCACTGTAGAAGAACACTGAAATCGAAGATGAAATAAAAAAAAATAAAAAAAATGAAGAAGATAGGAAAATAACAATGGCACGGGCCTTTAGGCCGTGGATTATACAATGACGTTTAAAAAAATCCTAAAGAGAACCACCTTGCGAGAGGACGTACGTATTGTGACAGTGTCTTTGTTCTTGTTACTTTTGAATTATGTACTACTGTTGTTTTTTTTATGTTACAAGAGGCACACGAGCAGGCAGCAGGCAGCTAAGTGCCTACCGACATCCATGGATATATGTACGACCAGGAGGCTAGCAAATGCGTTGCCGGCCTTTAATGACGAGTTTAGGTCACCGGGAAGCCTCATAAACCGAACAAAACGTGACAACAATATCATCACTTGACGTGACAGCTTTAATGTATATTCCATAGTTTAAAACGATCAATAATATTAAATTTTCAGTACTAAAGTTGCTATTGCATGTACAAAAATCAATCAGAAGTTCCGACATTTTAAAATTATAAGACATCATTTCTGGTTTCCAAATCTTAAAATGAAAAAAAATCTAAACTTCATTTTGGATTCATTTTAATCACAAGCGCTAATCGCCAGCACAACTGTTCATTATGAATGCCACTCTTCGCCATCGCGGTTCATGTCCTATTTTAAAAGGAGTAAGACGGGTAAGCGGCGGTGTCTATTGTATATTCCTCAAAAGTAAAATAACCTGGGCTAGACAGTTTGATTACTTAGGACCATACTTGTAAAGACGTCCGAACCGTATAACCAACATTGATTAAATAGACACGGACTAAAAAATTACCTTAAAAAAACTAGTTCATAACTACAAAATTATTAACCCAAACATTGTGAATAAATATTTGGCGAAACCTTAATAATCCTTTAAAAATATGTGTACATTTGTTATAATCTTAGGGAAAAGAAAGTATGCACACTTTTATATAAATATACGCACACACACCCCGATTTTATTTCATATATTTTTTATTAATATATTTTTAATCTAATTTATATGCATATAAATTGTTTAAAATATAACATCTATACATACATATAAGTAAAATGGAAGCGTCTGTTTCTCACCTGGAATTATTATTTACTAAATTCATGACTATATATATGATACAACATTTTTGTCTCTCTGTCTGGCCCTTTGTTCCGGGTAATCTCCGAAACCGCTGGACCGATTTGGACGGGACTTTCACTAGTAGATAGCCAATTTCACAGGGAATAATATAGGCTATTTTAGCTAAATAATTAGGATTTTGCGCAAAAAATATTTTTATTTTTTGCCTACTGCATTCACGCAGACGATGTCGGGGGAAGCTAGTATATAATATTAGTAAGGTTTATTTTTGATTCGACCTAGTCTGTCTGTCTGCTTGTTAGCTTTAGATTAGAAACAGACTTTTTATAATTCGTATAGATAGATAAAATATCATTCGTCTATAAGAGAGCTTCCAGATCGTTCAACCTCTGAAAAGATTAAATTTTTGCATGATGATATATATCCGATAGCCTTCCTCAATAAATAGCCTTCCTCAAAAAAAAAAAAAAAAATGGGCAATCTAACAGTGAAATAATTTTTAAAATCAAAATTAAACCAGTAGTTTCTGATATTAGCGCGCTCTAACAAACAAACTCTTTACCTTTATACATTAGAACAGATTAGGAAAACCCTAAGCCTTTTTTTTAACCGTCTGAGTGGCCTAAGATGACGATAGACTAATTATTTATATATTATTATTATTATATTATTATTATTATTACTAGAACATGATTGTATAAATATTCCTAAGCCGTTTTTTTTTTAATTTCAGGCCGTGTTATCCCTGGTTCAAAACCTGAGGAAGGCTCCCTCGCCGTGTCCGGTTCGTACTCATATAGTGGTGATGAGGGCCAAACCTACTCCATCCCGACCCAATTCTATACATAATTAGCTCAAATTGACTCGGTAATTCCAGTGTTTGACAATAAAGGAGTTACGAAACCTTAGTTTTCCTCGGGGGCTTTCGCGATACGTTGTCGTAATAACCTCGTTTCACTGTCGCAAGGGACTATACTGCGGGTTGCGAAAGAGAAAATTGTAGATATACCATGCGAGTCTTCTGTGTTACAAGATCTCAATTTATATGCCTATCATGAATATTGTCATCATCGATCTTGAAATATACCACGAAGTGGATTCTACTGTTTATCTGTACCTATACTAAGATATAAAGCTGAAGAGTTTGTTAGAGAGTCCAATTATCCAGAAAGGCTATATATCATCCTAATTTTACACTGACGTAGTCGCGGGTAACAACTAGTGAAATTATAAAATTTGTAATAATTTTGTAAGGATTTAAAAAAAAAAAGAAATGTCTTAGTTTCTAAAAATAAGTAAGGTTTATTTCTTATTTGGGGAGCTTTAAAGCGTCTGGCAGTTATCACTTTACTTCAGAGTAATGATCTACAATATTTATAGTAAAATTTGCCATTTAAAAAATAAGTTAACCAGCCTTAATTTTTAGGCACCTTGCTCACCTGGTAACTGCCCACGGCACACAGTTACAACGTTACAAGTATCCAGGTATTGATAAGTATATGATACTCTATTTATTCATGCTGAGTTAGCCTGTAAGTGTTTTATACAATATTACTACTTTAAATTATAAATGTTCTAAGTTTAGCATTACGATATTGTGTAAACGTTGGCTTCCTATTAAATTAAATAAAAAAAAATAATTTACTCAGAACCCATCTATAGGTTTCATCCTTCAGAAATAAGTTATGTCTTACGACACGGGGATCTCCGTCTATGTGCGTGTCCTCCGGAAATTTCAAAACATAGTGCACTCTATTGATAGCTTACCCCATCAACTGTTGGCCGCTCTGCTCTCACATTTTAAATCTCTCATATCTTCTAAGCTATTAATTTTAAAGATATGCTGTAAAGGGCAAATTTGATCTGCATAAAATGTACAACATAGTATTTATAAAACTAGCTTCGTAAATGTATCTTTATTTTTGGCTAGATGTAAAAGATAAGAGTGGTTACTGGGGATTAAACTTAGGAGATAGATATGAGCCATTGCTTACGTTTTTTAAATCTTTTTAATATATACAATTCCATACTACATTATTTTAACCTATCTCGTAAGGGAGCGAACAATATTATATTATTTTACATGATACAAATCATTCAATCTTCAATTATTTATGCATATAAACCTTCCTCATGAATCACTCTTGTCTATTGGTGAAACATTATGATAATCTGTGTGGGTGGGGGGGGGGGGGGGGGGGGGGGGGGGGGGGGGGGGGGGGGGGGGGGGGGTTGGTGGTGGGGGGGGGGGGGGGGGGGGGGGGGGGGGGGGGGTGTTCAAAGACTTTGTGACGTCACATGTCAAAATTGAAACTGCTATTTTCTTATAATTATTTTAAATACATGCATAAAATTGAAAAAATTGTGACATCACACCAAGTGAATGGGGATATAGAAAATGTAACAAACTGTGGCGAGGAGATCATCGTAAAATTCGTGTGACCTAATTTATGGTTAACCTCTTGTGTCATAAACCAATATCAAAAATAGAGTACAAAAAAAAAGATTCCCAAGAATTGTGGATCTCCTCTTTTTGTGAAGTCGGTTAGGAATAAATAGAATACAAATGTTAACAATTTTAAGCTTTAACGTTGTGTTCAAGAACCCTAACGGGCGCCCGTGTGGTCGCCACTGCTGCTGCTGCGGTTGATACATTGGTGACCTATTCTAACACTAGTTTATATTTGATATCCGACCTACTCCGTGTTTCGGAAGATACGTAAAACAGTGGGACTCGATTAATGTCACTGAGTGGTATTAGTCGTGTTGTAGTAGAGATCGAGGGGGTTCTGAGGATGGCGTCAGATGGAAATCGGTCATCTTAAGTCGCCCCACAGCCCCTATAATCTAAGCGACACCTGGTATTACAACGGGATAATGGTAGGAAGAAGAATCGTCTAAAACAGAATTATTGAAAACTACGTAATATATCTGTAATGAGCTTCGGTATTTACGAACGGATACGACTTAGGGACCTTCAAGAAAAGAGCACACTCATTTCTCAAAGCCCGGCAACGCAATTGCGAGCCCTCCAGTATTGCAGTTGTCCATGGGCGTCGGTAGTCATTAACTTGACGTGATAACGCTGAACGTTTGGGCCGATCGTACCTATATTGCTTTTTCCGTGCTCTCGCTTGCAACCTCGGCTCAGGCTGCACGTGACAATGAGTCATCATGCTTTATCGTGCGTGTAGTCGGTATTCATCGTTTTATAAGATGCTATCAAGTTAAAAAAAGATTGTGATCAGCATAAATAGAATACTTCGAGATAAGCGAATAAGCATTTTGGGAATCGTATTTATGAACTACTAGCGGACCCGGCAGACGATGTTCTGCCCGAATGTTGGGCTACTTACTATTTATGTCTATTAGCCTATATCATCCCCGTTCAGGTTCTCGTTCCCGTTCCCGTCCCCGTCAGTTCAAATTGACTGTACATTTTAGTTATAAAACGTTTGTATGGGAAAAAGAAAAGGGCTGTTTTTAGGGTTTTCCCGGCAATTATTCGATTAGAAGTGACAAAAATGGCCTGACTGTAGGTATATAATAGAAATAAAGATGTCACATATCATACATAAGTTAAGTGAAAAAAAAATGCGCAGTTAGAATTTAAAACACCCAGACGTTGAAAAACTGATTTAAATATGGATCGAAGACATCATTCAAACCTAAGCCTATATAAATCACGTAACTTTTCCGCAAAATGTATTCGTTTGTAAGTTATTACGGTACAAATATTCGCGGGAACGTAAGCGGAAAACAAAAAACGTCACCAACAATAAAGCCAACTTTGCCCTGTATTTCCGCTTGAAACAAGGTGTCCAGCAGTCGACGATATTGCAGACAGGCGCGGATCCACCGTGGTGGGCACGATGGGCATGCTCACTATTTAATAGACTTGTGAAGTCACACTTTCACGGTCTATTGAGATCGAAAGCTTGTTAATATTATATTCAATACTTTACTTAAAAAATGTTCAAAAGCGTGTCAAGATACGCTTATATAGAAGGGTTCCGTATCTGATACACTATAAACGTATTTGTTAAATAACTTCATAGGTTTTTGTCCGATTTCGTTCAGAGTAATTTCTCTAATGAATTTTTAGCATGTTCTATAAACATGGAAAATTTCAAGTCTCTACGTCTAATAGTTTGGAAATGCTTGGGGGGACCTTACGGGCAGACGGACGGACAGAGTGCAATTATAAGGGTTCCTAAAACCGTATCAAAGTCATATATTTTATACACATATCCTTTGTAGGAATATACTATATCGATCATAGGAAAATTAAGGCCTAAAATTGGTCAAACATGGAGTAGCTCTACCCACCATCTCTTATGAAGGCTAGATCCGCGCCTGATTGCAGATCAATTCCGACAGAACCTTATACAGTATTATTTATTTTATCTCCATAGGCTTGTTAGAAACAAAACAAGAGGAGTTCGTAGCCTAATAAGTGGTCGGCATTTGAGTCGATCGCCAGGTTAAGCAGTTCTTACCATGACCGAGTGATAGATGTGTGACCCATACTTATAATGGTTTCCTAATATTCGACTTCCTTCGTGTTTCGGAAGGCACCTAAAACAGTGTGACCCAAATAATGTCACTTTGTGCTATTAGTCATAAGGTTGTAGTGATCGTGGGGGTTCCGAGGATGACGTCAGATGGCAATCGTTTATCTTAACTCGTCCCACAGCCACATTCTCTACAATCTAAGCGGACTCTGGTACTAGACCGGGATAGCGCTAGGAAGAAGAAGAAATAAATCAGATATAAAAAAAAATCCAAAAATTGATAATTAATCCCACATTTTAATTTCTAGAATTCTGGTCGCCCTATCCTGAACATAACTGTTCCGGCTTTCGCCTCGCTCGCTTTGGGTGAAATTCAAAACTGAGCTGATTTATAATTTTGATTAACGGCTTCACCTACAAACAAACTACTTTTTTCCAACAGAAACGATTCGAAAAGGGTTATTTAATACGTTTTATAACTTGTACATTGCCGGAGTTTTTTTGCGCAATGATTTTTATATTATAGCACAGTGTTAAAAGCTTAATAAAGATTACATCTAAATTTAGTGAAGGTTTCTTATCATAAAAGGCAAACGATCGCCTACGTAATGCCCACCTTCGATTTCAAAACAATTACCTTTTTAGGTCAATATAAGTTTGTGTCCAAACTTTATGAACTGACTTCAAAGGAGGTTCTTTATTCAATTGTACTTATTTATGTTTGTTACTTTAGAACTTTCGGATGGATAAACCTATTTTGATGATTCTTTTTTATTTGAAAGCTGGTGCTTCCCTAATAATCGTATTTCTGTGTGATGAAAACAAAAGATTACAATTGTTCGATGTCTTTGAAACTGGAACTAAATAAAAATTTAAATTCCGTGCACGAAGCCAAAAGCTGATCTAATATAGATAATTAAAACTTTTAAGCTTAGTACAAACTTCCAGTATACGACCTTCGTATTGTACCGGCAAATGAAAGAGCATAACCACGATTGAACAATTGTTTTCCCTTCAACAATAGACAATTGACGAACGCCTACCTAAGCAAGAATACCTAGTATTTATCCTTATCGATTTAAATACTCTAGATACTTTTTAAATTTTATGCAGATCAAAATTGCCCTTTATAGTATATCAGTAAAATGAATATCTTAGAAGATATCAGAGATTTAAAATACGACCAGCAACCAATAGATGGTGCTGTTATGTGATATAAAAAATAAGTCAACGTTCGGGCAGGCCATCGTCTGCTGGGCCCGCTAACATGTAAATAAAACCGTCCTATATAAAAGGTCAGCTATCACGAAATCTCGAAAAGCGCGGGACGTACAAAAATGAAATTTGGCAGGGAAGTATAGTAGACATCCACTACCCTTCTCTACTAAAACGTAAAGCTTGTTACAGGAGCGGAATCAACAATAGCCCAGCGTAATTGGAGTTTCAGCCGAGTCCTTACTAATTGTCCATCCTTTCGACCACTGAGCGATAGAAGGCGACAAAAGTATATACAGGATGTAAAAGACATCGTACCGGATAGGCATCCCACGGGTTCAGTACATGATTCTAGACACCGCAGTGGTGAAATTTTTTCTCGGCTTTTCTTGAAATGTACAATTTTTTACCATTTTTACCATAGAGTGGCACTACCTCTAATTAGATAAATACATAGGAGTAAAGGAAGGGATGGAGTAAAAGGATATAAAGGCAGATGGAGAGAAGAGAAAGGATGTGGATACTGCTGTCACGAACGGTGCAGGGATAGTGGCAATAACAGCTGGGGTAGACCGGGGTTGCGTATCCGCAGCGCATCTGATCAGTTATCAAACAGATGAAATGGAAGAGCCACCATCTGTTTATTTATTAGGCACCTTCCTCCTACTACCTATCCCTTTATACAATCAGTGTGATGGTTTAGTCTAACTGTCAATTACACTGTACCTGGAAATAGGCCAGCAAACTCCTGTAATAGATTAACATACAGATGAAATGTTAGATGAGCGAGTTAGTTTATCAGAGTCGAGATGTAAGGCGCGTGGCCGCGGCGGCGAGGTGTCGCAAAGAGACGCCGATCGTATCGGTGGCCCCTTCATCTCGCCGCCAGCCTACCGGTGCCGCTTACGGTTACTCCACGTCTATCTACTTTATCTAATCCTCAATAGCTGAGAGAGTAAGAGCGGACCTGAGTCCGGGAAATTAAATATGGAACATAAATAAAAATGCCAATGATACCTATCAGGTATTGCGTCACCGGAACCGGATAGTTTTCAGAAGAGAGTTTTTCGGTCGAGCTTTCATGTAGGACTCTTCGGCTTTTATATATATATATACCAAATTAAATAAAATTACAAATAATTATTCATTTAAATTAATTTATTGTAATCCATCATATTCCTAATTATACTTTACATCTTGATCTGAATTATTTTTTTATTTTAATTTTTAAATATTATTTTTAATAAAAAATATTTTTTTAACAACAATATATAAAATTTTAAATTAAGTAAATTTATTCGTGGATTATCAATTATTAGACAGATTCCTCTAACTGAACTAAAATACCGCCATATTATTTAAGTTTCAATATTCTATATTTACTATTTTAGTATTATAATTGAAATTTTTAATAATAGGGTATCTAATCGTAATCGTATCTAATCGTAATCCTAGTTTAAAATAAAATTTATTAATTCATAAAAACTAAATAAAATTTAATTAAATTAAAATTTCACCTAATAATGGATTGCTAAGAAATTCGTCGTATCATTAGTCCATATAATAATGCAAATTTTTATGCCAATCTGACGTCCAAGTTCATGAACCTTCTATTAAAAAGTTCCGTTTCACACACACACGCAATACAAGGGCGTTAAAATAATAAAATATTTAACTGTGAAGAAAAAAACTTAGTTTTATTCCTATAATCAATAAAAGTCCATAAGTGTATTTTGTAGATGTCAATTTGCATGATAAACATAAGTAGTTTGTCTCTAACTCACCTGGCGCAGATCCAGATGTGGACATTCTCTTTGCGGTCGGATAATATATCGATGTCGGCCCAAAAATATTACCCTGTCCCGTTTGTAACGGTCGAATCACTGCTTTCAACTATATAATTAATAACACACAAGAAACTAATCAATATTAAGATGACTGAAACAGAACACCTACATACGAGTATGAACGCGGTTCAGTACACTGACAACCCCATTTAAATTTTTCTTTTTCACTATTACAAAACTTCGATTTGTCTTCACCGATTATTTTTTAATAATATAATACTGTTAAATTTTTTAATTAGAGCCGCTCTGTTTTTTGATTGATCACGTGATCAAAGTACTGAAGCTCGAAAGCGCCAGTGCTCATTTATGACGTCATATTTAAATAGGGTACTGCGGTAGTATACTGGCAGTTTATAACGGAACGATTTTATCTCCAGCGTGAGCACTGAGCAGTGCTCGCGGCGTATATCGGAACATACCTTAAAAGAGACCCGAAATCTTCATGTACTTTCATAATAGTATAACGAGTGTTTATTTGTCTTAAATTATAGACGGTTAATCACATTTATTCTTGTATATGTATGTTAACAAAATACAAATTCAAGGATAGATACTTGCGATACATCGATTTATCTCGCGTGCATTTCGGCCCATTTCATATTCCGGGCACAGCTGACGATGTCAATGACTCCCGAATTAATTTGTGTACCTTTACTGAACATGTCTTAGCGAAATACATGCACACGTTGCCATTCCTAGATGCATCTATTCGTATTTAAAAAACCTTCAAAGAGGGGAAATTCTCTTTAGATCTCTCTCTCTAATTTTCGGTAAAAAAGAATGGATTTAGCGTGATATATAGCCCATAGCCACAGCCTTCCTCGATAAATGGTCTATCCAACGCCGAAATAATTTTTCAAATTGGACCAGTAGTTCCTGAGATTAGAGCATTCAAGCACACAAACAAACTCTTCAGCTTTATATATTGGTAATTGATACTTTAGTCTAACAAAAGTGCAAGTCATAATATTTTTTTCTGTCTGCGCCTGTCTGACTGTTTGTTTCGAGTAAAGTGAGTCAAATTTCATTCCATGGATTATTAGAGCGGTACCGTGTTTATGGCGTTGCAGAAGAAGGAACCATATCAGTGTCTGGGACTTGCTATCCAGGTGTAGGTTTAGGCGATCTCTTTAAAACGGCAACTAACACACACCTTTACTGCCAGTGTTCCCTCCCATGCCCAGCCAAATCTGACATGATCCTAGTGCGGCTTTAGATGTACTTTTTAATAAAGAACTTACTTATAATCCTAATGGAATATAACATTTTTTTCAATTCAATACAAAATTTTGATAAACGATAGCTTTTATACAACTCAATCATCATATTTCTGTGAAGGTTGAGAATATGTCGCGATATCTTCAATAGGTTCCATCAAATTCCTTTAATGGCAGATTAATGAGATCTGCTTATATATTCCTTTACAGGAGGATCCAGTAGTTCTAGGCAGCTTATTATCTTACGATCAAATTTTGAACAAAGGCGACGAGTTGATGTAACGTTAATTAATCTAAAATTAACGTTTAGAAGTTTTACGAAATAATCGATTAATTTTGATCTGTATAAAAGAGTTAATTAAATCTAAACTGGAGAGTTACGTAGGCGATCGTTAGAACATGTCAAATAAAAGACCACTGTATTTTGAAAATTTTGAATGTACCTACGAATTAATTTTATGTTATTCAATTTAAAATCGAGAATTAAGCGATTATTAATAAATTTTTAAAATTATGGTGTTTTAGTCCTGAGAGGCAGCACACGTTGTTGTTATAATAGACAAGTTAAGGTAACTTTCATTAATTTAACATTCACACACACAACATAGAAGTTTTATGAGGATTCATTATTTGTAAAGAGATCTCGAGCTCGTCACATCCCAGAGTAACCGACGAAAACACCAGACAAGACGGCGTCTATCTCGCTCGCTACGGTACGTACTAGTGCCAGCCACGCTCAGTTCGTTCGACGACGTCCACGGACGAACACGCTGCCACGTCGTGCGTGTATCATCTGTCCGTAACAGATATTATACTACTGTGATATGAATTAAATTGCATCAACTTTGTTTTTTCTAAATTTACTTTTAAGTCATTATCAGTAAGCCATTTTATTACTTGATGCAGTGAGTCATTAATTTTTTGTTCATAATTTGCTTTAGTACACTTTATTAAAACAGTGGTATCGTCTGCGAACAATATAGAAGGATATTTTGTAGCTGTTGGAAGGTCATTTATATATGCTAGGAAAAGAAATGGTCCTAATACGCTGCCTTGGGGTACACCCATTGTATTATACCTAAAGCTTGATGTATAAACTAATTTATTATTGTTTATCATCTTTTTAATTCCGGGTCCATCGCGTTGCAGAGGAAGGAACCATAGCAGTGCCCGAGACTTGTGACCCAGGTGTAGGTTTAAGAGCGCGCTTTTTATAGTGATCACTAAAACTCACACCAGTGTTCCCTCCCCTGCCTATCCAAATCTGGTATGATCTACTAGTGCGGCTTTAGATGTCCTTTCTAATAATGAACTTATGATTGTTCTTGACAAGCCAAGACCTTTTAGTAGGTTGCACAGGGATTTAGCTGGTATACCCCTCTCCTTAAAAGTATAGGAAAAAATCTGAAAACTGTAATCCTGACGGGCCCGTTTCGGGTACCTTCGAGTACCTTTTTCTCATATAAGATCGGCGTGAACCGGCAGCAAAGCTGTCACGTCAAGTGATGTTGTTGTTTTCGCGTTACGTTCCGTTTGTGCAGGTTCCCGGTGGCCTTAACCCCTCTTTGAAGGCCTCGAGATTTGTATTCAAATTTAACTTCGTCTTGACATAACATGATATAACAATGGGAACGGAAGGAGAATTCAACAAAGGAGGTAAGCCCTGAATTGTCTTCATTATTGTTTCAATTATTCTCGCTTCTAATTCAGGATTTTCTAGATAATATGCGTTATTAACAACTCCAATTGCCCTTAAAACTTTGTTAGAACCTCTCTCTTCAAAAAGCCATGTATAAGCGCTCTTAACTGTTTAATCTAAATGCCTTAAAAACCTTAGTGTAACCTCGAACAGTTAACCAAGGTGTACCTCCGTTTTCGTAAAAAAATTTTATAATACTTACCACATCATAGCTCATAAATTTAATAAAATATCATATCATAGCTCATAAATTTAATATAGTAAACTGCGAAACTGCGAAACTTTAAGAATGCTAGAAAGGAACTATTACTAAATATTTACCAGAGGGCTCGCAGATGCGTTGCCGGCCTTTGAGAAATGAGTATGCTCTTTTCTTGAAGGTCCCTAAGTCGTATAAACTCTTTATAACGAATCTCAAGGTATCTAGCATTTTTATTCATATGAAAGAGTTTTTGTTATATGAAGGGAGAGGTAGGAAAAATAACCAAACATGTCACAATCAACAAATCTATAACTTTTCCTTTAAATTCGGAACCTAATAATTTTGAGAGATGAATTTGTCATTTATCTAATAGTCTAAGTAATGTGTGATCATATGATAAAGCCACTTTGAGCTTGTATTTGCGTTTAAAGCAACCCTCAAATGTTCATATTGTTTTTTTTTTAAATAATGGAATAAGAATATCATATTTGAGACGAGACGAATTTCTTAGCATTCCATGGATTCACCGTGTGGGTGCCGGGTCCACCGCGTTGCAGAGGAAGTTTCGGCATTTTACATAATTGCCATCGTTTATAAACTGACGACGCAGTATGTAAACGGCGGATTTATACAAATTGCCTGCGACATATACGTTGATATAATTCGATCTATGTTACCTTATGCGTTCACGCGCTTAACAAATAAAACGTTTGGAAAGAAAATGGCGTAGCATATAAGAATACTTAAGATACAACAAACATTCGCAAGATATTATGCGATCCCGTATGAAAACGGACTGTATTTAACAGGAATAAGACGCCTGCTATTTTAATTTAAAGGAGGCCAGTTCCAGAAGGGTCCCCATATCCACCATGGTTACCAGTAGAAACCCAGTGATCTATCGTGATTTTGATGGTATGCTACTTAACTATGTGTATATCTGCAAAATTAGAAAAATAAGCAAAATGTTAATGTAATTTCCTCCGACCTTTGTTGAGGTTGCGATGGGTGGGGGTTCCGAGGATGACGTCAGATGGCAATCGGTCATCTTAACTTGCCCCACAGCCAAATCCTCTGCAATCTAAACGGACTCGGATACTAGAACGGGGTAACGCTAGTCAGAGTGGCAAAAAGGGTAAGTAGTTCCTGGGTTACTAACGCTCAATAGATGCATCTGGCGAAGCAGTTATCGATGAGCTCACAGATGCGTTGCCGGCCTTGTAATACATTTTTTTCCCCGGTATACATCACCGCAAAGTAACGACTCCGATGTTTTGGCATACCAACTAATATTACAGATACATTCATATTAACTATAGATCGCCTAGAGGCCAAAAATCGGCCACAATTAAATTATTTGTTCAAGGACATTGTAATAAATCTTTTACAATTCATATTTTTACCACACCTCGTCATTTTGTACCTAATTTTACACGGTCGAAGTCGCGAAGACACGGTGAGAATAATATATTTCTCTAGAGAAATAATATATATCACTATTATTATTATTAATATATTGATTGGAGCAATTCTTCCTAAATAATTTATCGTCGCACCCTCAGTAAGCTTTCTTCATGAAAACGAGTTTTTCCAGGATTTTACGTCACAGGTTTCTCAAGCGTGAACGCCACAAGTGATACTAGAATAATAATATGCAATTTGTAACATTTTTATATTGTATTATCCAGCTTTAAGTGTTTTCCGTTTACTTTTTGTTTATCTCGTTCTAAAGTTTACCTCTTTCTGACATAATTTCTGCGTGAAGTGGCGGCAATACTGTCACGTTGCGCGTCGAGTGATGGTATTGTTGTCGCTTGGTGGCCTTAACCCCTCTATAAGAGCCAGCAACGCATCTGCGACCCTTGTGGCTGTGCAGATGTCCATGTGCGTCGGTAGTCACTTAGATAATGAACCGCCTGCTCGTCTTCCCCTTGTATTGTATAAAAAAAATTGTCGCGTGTAATAAAATATTAATAATTAATTACTATTTTTTGTCTTCATAACACAGTAGCATTAACTATCAGAGAGACTCGTAAAAGTAGTACCCCACTATCGTGTTATCACACAAATATGTTCAGTTATCGTTACATCGATAAAGGAGTGGGACCACTTTTTAATACAGCACTCCAAAAAGATGCACGTTATCACAGACTAAAAAAAGCGCATAATCATCGTGAGCAGTTTTTATGTCGACACAATATTGTAAATAAGGAAAATAGGAAAATATAAATAGTTAGGTAAGTTGCCTTGAACGTAAAGCTTTGTGTCTTGATCGTAACGCACAACGCTGCGTTGTGCGGCATGCGTTGGTTTCGGATACAAGATTGTAAGATTAACGTATGGAATGGTCCCTTGTTCCGTAGCTGTCTACGTCAGCGGTGAAAGACAAGCACGGCACGCTGCGCCTCTCGCCGTGACGTTTATCACAGCGTTTTGCGTTACGCGTTGAAGTGCCAAAAATAACAATTTACAAAATTTTAAAATTTTTATAGAGCCACAAATATTTTTCACGCCAACTATCAATAATAGTGGCATAAATAAATAATACGTAACAAGTGTTTTTTCAAAACCAATTAGGTTATTATTATATCATTCCATATTTTCGTATAGAACTAAAGCTTCACGTACAAAGAGCCACATATGGCTCACAAGTCGCAGGTTGTCGACCCCTGATCCAGTATACCAGAGCAGCATACTCATAAAGCGAGCCTCTGGTGCTCTACTCTATGGATTTTTGAGGGTATTATGGCAGTCGAGATCCAGACTGCGTCTCCCAGCGAAAAAAGATATCACAAATATGCTATATCCCTTGAGAAAGCCTCAATTCTGGATATTACAGGCCTGTTGATCGTTTATAATAAACTAGCAGCCCTCCCTGGCTTCAAAAATATTTACATACATTATCATGTTTTTGTACGGATCCCTAGCTTTTTTGAAAATATCCTACCGCCTATGTTCATCAGGGATAATGTAGGATTCTAAGAGTGAAAGGATTTTCCAAATCGGTCCAGTACTTTCGGAGCCTATTCAATGCAAGTGAACAATCAACTCTTTCCTCTTTATAATATTAGAATAATGTGATTATGTTCATATAGAAAAAATAATATTTTCAAAACATCATAAATAAGCTTCTTAATTTAACTCCTAAAAAAATCGTAATATTCATCGTTTAATATTCATTATATAATATGCATTCATCTCTTCTTCCTAGCCTTATCCCTGTTAAATTTCGGGGTCCGCTTAGATTGTTAAGATAACCGATTGCCATCTGACGTCATCCTCGGAACCCCCATGATCTCTACAACCTCACGAGTAATATCGCAAAGTGACAATAAACGGGTCCCACTGTTTTACGTGTCTTCCGAAACACGGAAGAGGTCGGATATCAAATATAAACCAGTGCTAAAATGGGTCACCCATCTATCACCTGGTCGCAGAAAGACCAAGTTAACCTAGCGATCGATTCAAATGCCGACCACTGATTAGGCCACGACCTCCTCATATAATATTCATTCGTCATAATTTTTCACGATTTTATCCTAAATCTCTTGATCCTCTGCAGTTAAAAAATTATTGTTATTCCTGCGTAAATCTTAAAAAATCATTTATAGTACTTGTATACCATAAAATAAATAAGTTTATTGCAGTTGGGTTTGTTTTTGTTTATCTTTTTCGTTAATCATAATATTTTTTAATTTAGGCATTTACGCGAGCATTTAATTAAAATTCTTATGGTCGTTGTCTTATGAGGTTTTATTGTCTTGCACTTGCGAAGGTCGGAGATATTTTATCAATTTGTTACTTGTGTTTAATATCGTAAAAGCTTTTCCAAGTTCGGAGGCAATAGCCATCTAGTAAAAGGCCTTTTTGTTATGCGTAATTGGTCCCTGAAGTACATATGTATTATTGGACTTAACCTCTACAACTTATATTAAACTGACCGATTACGTTTTAGGTCTAAAGTGAGTTAATGATACAGGCAACTTCAACGTCCTCTATAAGCCAATATAAGAATTATTTCGATATCTCCAACCAACACTGAGATACAGCTATTTTTGTCTATTTAACTAAAACAAGTTTTTAGTTCGAAAGACAAACAAGTAATAAAACATCTTTAAAATAACATTTCATTATCGTTAATCGCTTTATTGACCATTATTAAAATTTTAATTTCATCGAATTACTTTATAAGTGAAATAAGTCGTAAATTCCAAAAAAAAAATTGCAACTTCCCAAAAATCAGCTTTTTTGCGTTAGGTCCGTTCTTTAAGCGTGCGATATATTTTGCAGGACTCAAGGTTATATCTTCGAAACAATCCCTCAATATTCATTAAACGAACCAATGACTCTTAATCAGCGACGACGCTAAATGGATGCCAAATCATTTCGAATTAAGCGATACGTACTCTAATGCAGGCGGCGTTTTTTTGTAATACGAGACAAATAATGATTGATAAATTGTTTTGATTGCTTCCATATCGCTTAATAATCACCGATTTATATTTAGAATTGCCAGAAATTACATTTGATAACCAATAAACGTATGCCCTAATACGAAAATTAATGCCAAAGTCATTCAACGAGCAATGGAGAGAGCAATGTTGAGTGACGCAGACGAACTAGAGTTGAAGGCATTTTTCTCAAAATTTGTCAATTGAAGTGGTAAGAGAGATGTAGGATGAAACATACGTTCGGTAGTTCGAAAAGGAAACACGTAAATTTTTGCTCTTAACAACAAAATTAATAAACTCGTCTATGTTTTTAAGTTTGTTACCTCAAAACTTTTGACTGGTTGAACAAATTTTAATGATTCTTTTTTTATTTGAAAGCTTATCATCTCCATGTGGTCTTTTTTGAATTTGATCTAGTTCTGACAATTTGAAGTCGATCTTTTGTTAATACTTTTCACCTTAACCTTTTATAAAAGCCGGCAAGGCATCTGCGAGCCTGTTGGTTGTACAGATGCCCTAATATTTAATAAAAAGTATTTTATAAAAAAAATTAAATTACTCCTTGTTATTAGCGGTTTCTGATTCAAAGGAGCACTATGTGTTAAGGTAATTAAAACTTATTTATTAACAATTTTCCTTTTTTATAACACGGTTTTTCAGAAATGGGACCCTAAAATAGAACATAATAAATTGTCGCCCTACCCATTGAATGCGCGCGCGCAAAATTCCAAATTCAAATCAGTAGATAAAATCATTGTTACATTTATACTTTGCATAAAATTTCTTTTAATTTGACAAAGTCACCGAATCTTTCTATCATGTATCCACAAATTTACTGTTTTCGGAATTTTTCTTACTAAGAAATATTGCTTCTTGCAAAATTGCCTAATTGTACGTCAACGGAAAGTACCCTATAGGTTTTGATTCCTTTTTGAATGTACTAGTATGAGAAATGCGACGCAAATTTCATATCTTTTGATTGCGTGTACGAAGATTTTTTTTTTTCATAGGTTCAAGAAATCCAAAAGACCTCAGTATTTAGTGTTGATTTCAACGTTATACCTGTGAGCGCTTCTGAGGAAAAAGGCTTTAACGGTCAGATAGATAGATATACAAACAGACACTGTTGTAACAACAAGTTTACAGTTTTTAAATGTTTTCCCTTACTCGTGATTTATGATTCTAGATTATAATATATATTTATTATACATGTAATCCTTCCCCAAGAATCACTTTATCGATTGGTGAAAACCGGATGACGATCCAAATGAGTAGTTTTTGAGTTGATCGCGAACAGAAAGACAGACCGACAGACAGACAGACGCGGCCTTGGACTTTGTTTAATAATATAATTTATAATCTTATATATAAAATTTTCGTGTCACAATCTTAGTTACCGTACTCCTCCGAAATGGCTTGACCGATTTTAATGAAATTTTATATACGTATTCACTAGGTCTCAGAATCGGCTGCTATGTATATTTTTTCATACTCCTAAGTGATAAGGGTGGCCCACGCGGACAGCTAGTAATGTTTAAGAATAAGGATTACTTCATCGTTGCTATGTCTTTAACATATTGAAGCATATCATTTGAAGTGTTCTATAACTATCTATTGAAGATCAAAAGTTAGTATATTTCAAAAATGCAAAAGTGACGGCCCTCAATAAATATCTACTAAAAATTATATGTAGTTATGATTTTTTCTAATAACAATAATTCATTACGCCGCTATGTATAGATGTATGAATATAAATAGCTAGAATTTTGTTCTAGGTTAAACAGTTAAAGCTGCTTTATATTCTATTCTTGTGTCGTTCAGTATCTAAAGAAAACGTTTTAACTGTTACGCAAAATTGTCATTTGTAAATGATTGTTCTTCTATTGTTATTTAAAAAAATAATAATGTTCCCTTTTTTAATGTCAACGTATTTCTATACAAGAATTGTTATAAAATTAAAAGGAAACTAAGTCTTCATACCCAGATGTTATCTTTTTAGCTGTTAACGAAGTAAGATGTAAAGCTGTAAAGCACATGACACAAAAAAGTGCCTGTTCAAAAAACGTGAGCAAAAGCACTAAAAAGAGCTTGTAAAAGCTACTTTAATAAAATATAATTTGTATTTGAATTAAGTATAAGCTGTATGTTTAATTAGTAGAGAACGGCATACGTAAATCATTGCTCAGATTTTTCCAATTTTAAAAAAGAATCATCGCGGTAACGGCTGCCCCGAAGAATTCCGATCCGGAAGACAAAGAGTCCCATCATAACTCCTATTCCTAGCAAAGTTTTTGGTCTACTTTTCATCTTTGTCTCCCTATTAATAAAAAAAAAAGTGGAACTATAAACAGAAAGATGAAACGATAAGAGAGAAAAAACAAAATCAAATATAACAGAGCAATTGGCACGGGCCTCATGTCTGTGGTGCGTAAATTTATGAAAAAAAAAACTGTGCCAAATATCATGCATTTATTTTCACAAGTGTTGAGATTAGTTCGGCCGGACAGACGGACGCACGGACACAATACTGTCATGGAGGGTATAAGGGGATTTTATTTAACCATTTATCAAGGAAGGTTATATATCATCACGCTAAACTTGAATCTACACTTTTTTTTTCTTAATTTTACGCGGACGAAGGCGCGGGCACTGCTAGTATATCATACATGTAGAATTACAGCTTGGGACTAAATACGAAAGAAAACTAAAAAAGAACTTTTTTAACCGGACAAGACTTTTGTTCGCGTAAATTTTGTAACACTCCCAAGATTTATCTCCAAGATTTATCACTTTCCAAGTTTTGTTACACTGTCTACACCGTCTTCAACAACAGCTTTTTGGGTCTATTTTTGTTCCATTTAGTTTATATTTCACGCTATAAAACACACGACTCGTCCCCACATAAAAAAACTCCGTAATTCGATAATTTTATTAATTCTGTAGCCACCGCTACATAACGACATAGCAAGTGCGCTGAACATCTTGTTTGTTGCTATGATTACCAGTTGACAAACGCAACGACCCGTAGAAATAAGTGGCACGACTGTTTCCGTTACGACAACGCGTGCTTGACATGTAAATAATAAGGGGGTGGGCTGTGGTTACGGTACAAAGTAAAATAAAAATATCTATACATAATTCACATTTAAACGAAAGGAAATATCTTTACAGTAGAAAGAAATATAATTAAAGTGCCCTGTTTGGATCGTTCCAATAAAATTCATTTACTTAATCTATACTAATATCTGTATAAAGATGAAGAGTTTGTTTGTTTGTTTGCTTGAATGGGCTATAATAGCTGGGACTAGTGGTCCGATTTTAAAAATTAATTCTTTTAGCGTTAGATAGCCCATTTATCGAGGAAGGCTATATATACGCTATAATATCATCACGCTTAATGTTTCAACCTTATTCTTGCGCTGCTGCCTTCGGCTGGGTAAGTTTCAGCAGCTTAATTATAATACATATTATGTATTAATTATTAGAATAATATATAATGCTACCCCAGTGAAAGTCAAATTTGTCTGTTTCTCATTGTCGTCATCTAAACCTAGGTCTCAGCTGAGGCTTAGTATGCCGTGCAAGACATACATAATTTGTGCTGAGCTGTGACCTTTTTTCGGTTTATTCCACATATATCACTTGATACATTTAAGTTTCATGTGTGGCATATTTCCGAAAATAAATGTGGTGTTCTTCCTCTCTGTCTTTATAATGTTAGTTAACTAAGCTAAAAAAGCTTTTTTTCTTTTTATTTGGTAATCCTACAGTGTTACAAAACTCAGTTAGTTTTACAATATGTTTTTAATACTAAGACCATAACAGGATCACACTATTAGTAAATATAACATAAATATGTTGGCGGCCTTTAAACAGAGGTTTAGGTTACCGGGAACGCTCACAAACCAAACGAAACGCGACAACAATACCATCACTTACCGTGACGGCATTGCCGCCACTTCACACCGATCTTATGCCAGAAATAGGTACTGGTAACCGGCCCGGATTTATTGTATAGAGTTTCGGAAACCATCTTTAAAATTTCTTGCTTGGTTATTGGATTCTGAACTCGACACAGAAGGCAGTATTACATAAAACAGCGTTTACATTTGAGTGATTAATGAGCCAAGGCATTCTCAAAATATTCTTAAAAAAAAACAACATGACCTAATTTTTATTCCTAAAAATTATATAATAGAAAATGATAACGATCCATATTTCCGGCAAAAACGAGAGAGAGTGAGTGAGATAGATTAAATAAAATTGGCCCAAGTTAATCTTGCATGGTGTTGTTTATGATGCTCGTACCAATCGGAGTCGTCAAATGTCGAAAAAGTAGTCTATGCCACTCATGGACAATACATAATATTATCTACAGTAAATATATATACAGGAATATATGACACACGTCTATTCCTAAGGTAAACAACTTAATGCCTGGAAACAGACGCCTGTAATACACAAATATTCATTTTGTAGAAGTATATAAATGCATCATCATCATATCAGCCTGGGGACGTGCATTGCTGAACATAGGCCTCCTCCATTAATCTCCACGAATGGCGATATTGTGCCGCATGTAATTAGAGATATCCTGCGACCCGGACTAGGTATAAATATAAATACATACATATAGATAATACACTCAGACTCGAGACGGGAATCGAACCCACGACCCCCGGGGCGGAAGGCAGGGTTACTGCCCACTGCGCCAACGGGTCAGTCAAACATAGACTAAAACACTCTCGATGAAGAGGAGAGGCTGTGTGCATCCCAGGTAATCGGCAGCTGACCCTTTGACGAGGTCCGCCTCCAGCAGCGCTTTACGCTTAAGGAAAACGGCCCAGAAAAAAGAAACCTTCAAGCCGAGTAACAACAGCATCGATGCTTAACAGAATTTTTTCCCCAAGAACCTCCCGGGAAACATAAGAAGATAGGAAAAGGGAGCGAGCCATTGAGGCCTTCACAAGACCGGCGTTTAAATCAGCAGCAGTGGAAGAAGTTGTTAAAAGAACCCGCTCAGCAATGGGCCAGGTCCACGAGCCGAGGTTTCTTGTAGTCAGTACACCAGAGGACTACATGACTAACGCAATCATTGAGTTTGTTGCGCTAACAGAAGCGCCGTGAAGAAAAAGAACTGTAGCAAAATCCTAGAATCATTCCATCGCGGGAATGAGGGATTGCTAAAGGTCCCCCACAATTAGGCACAACCTTAAGTACTAAACAAAGGCCGACACTAGTGTACGCCGTAAATCAGTAAACGATCCGTGGTTACGTGAGCGAGATAGCTCTATCTTCATCTCACTCCAGCAAGAGTTACTATCTCGCTCACTATGTACACTAGTGCCAGCCCCACTTAGTTGTGCCGTCGACGTCCGCCGTCAAAGACGTCCTATGCCACTTTTCTTGTATTATCTGTCCGCAACAATATTTCTAATAACTACTAGGCTTAAAATGAAACATAAAATCAAAGAAAATAAAACAATTTTATCGACCTAGTAATTAATTATACTAGAGATCGCCGGCTGGTCTAAATACGCTCACAATCCTAATTGCGTACGACGAAATATATTGATCTATTCAGAGAAAAATAAAATTTGACAATTAATATAACATACGATTGTCACGATTACGCTTTGATAAGATTTCACAAGAATCACTCTTTTCATTCATTTACTTCCGTTGATTTGCCAGTTTCGTTAAATCACGCATTTACATACAGGTTGACTGATGAGATACTTACGATACTCGAGGACCTGATATCTGATGATCATATATGACGAAAAAAAAAAATATTAAATGTTAATATCAATTAACTACGTGAGATTAAGAGAAAGTTGTCTAATTATGTAGGGAACAACGCATGGACATACTAGCGTGTACTCACGATGATGGTCCGTTTTCCCACCACACTTTAGTCCTGGTTTAAGACAGGCAAAAATACCTATTTCACTTATTCGAATCTCTTATTTTTTTTAAAGTATAGCCAAAAAATGAACTGAATTAATTTTATTTGTAATTGATATCGCGTTTTATTCCGACGGACAGCCGTCATTAAACTTTTTTATAATTGACCAGAATTTAATATATGCATTATTAAAATACAACCACACGCACACCAATGGCAAAATATTTACACACGTATACATACTCATAACGTTGGCAAAAATATTAGTTGTCAAATATCACAAGTTAGTTTTACGAAGAATTGAAGAATTTTGTATATACATAACATAGTATATAAATCTAATGTGCCCGAAAATACACCACCAGACGATCTTGTTCTTTTAAATGTGTTTAAAAATGTTTGAAAGACTTTTGGCCAATGTTTAAAAGAAATAGAAAAAATATGTATTTATTTGTAATTCAAAACTTTTAATAATGCCAAATTCCAATATGTTAATGAGTAAATCGGCGGGAAAATTTAATCAGTGTATAAAAAATAATAATAAAAAAAGGGTGAAATCCATGCAATTTTTTGTAAAAATGATATAATTTGTCTCATTCATTACATAAACCTATGTGTGGATATATGGAACGGGAACGGGTATAATAAATAATATTATAGGATAAAAGAATGTAATAAATAGTAAGTAACCCAACCTTCAGGCAGGACAACGTCTGCCAGGTCCGCTAGTACGTATATGAAGCTAAACTGTAAGTGTGTTTGTGTTTTAATAAACAGCATTTAATTCTTTGACAGATATGGTATATAAGGAAAAATAATGAATTTTTTAATACTTTTATAAATATTACATAAATCGTTCAACCACAAATCAACACAACAGAACGTCTATGTATACAAAAACTAAAAGTCACCAATCACGAAATTTCGAAAATCGCAAACGTGCATATGACATTTGGCAAGGAGGTAGTTAATAGGTAAAACACATTCACTAAGAATAAATTTTTCGATAGGCCTAAGTTAGTCTAAGTGCTCTCGCAAGTTTTCGCGGACAATGTCGCGGGATATCAGGCGTTTAAAATAAACTATTCTATTAATCCTTGACTTAGTAAAGTTTACGCAACCGTGAGATCTTCCGACGACATCGGTTTTTTTAATTTGTTACTGGTTGTACCCGTCTTTATAATGCGCTTTATAGATCCATAAGATAATCTTTTTTTAATAAGAAAAGAAAGCGTATCTCCTTTGTTATTCTGTAAATAGATTATATAGAAAGATATTACAATGTTCAAGAATGTTTTAAACTTATGCTTATTAACACTGAAGAAGGTGTAAATATTGTCTGTTTTCTTTGTATCTTATTTTCACTTTTAAATATCAAAAAGACTATCTAATTTTTTCACTCTTATATACTTTTTGATGGATTGGGTGGACGGTGTTGGCATAGAATAGACAGCTATGACCTAAGTAAGAGTAGATAATTAGACAGTTTTGGCGTGAGGGAGAGAAGTCCGCGTCGGTAAGCACTTCGGTGCCTGCGGCCTGCTCGTCTGCCCCCTTGTAATATAAAAAAAAAAAAAACCTAAAAAGTATTCCTAATATTTTTTTAATCAAAAAAAAAATCGCAGTTTATACTTAGTTAATATTACACACGTAGGAACTAATTCTCGCGGTACAAGTGCTACGGGACCCTAGAAGCCAAGAATTTCCGTGTAGTTTATTAGGTCGTAAAACTGTTGTCCAACTCGGATGGTAGTTTGCACGAGAATGGTTTCTGAAACTTCCCTATATTTTCTCTCCTTATATTTTTGGTTATAAGACAAAAGACTACGTTCATCGTATGTTAGGAATCAAGTTAATTCGTAATCTATACTAATAATTGGCAGGGGAGCGAACACTGGCAGTGAAGGTGAGTGTTAGTGATCACTATAAAGAGCGCGCTCCTAAACCTACACCTGGGGCGATACTTGCCATTCAGTAAGCTAGTTAACTATTTATCTAAAACTAGCTACCTCATCTGTCATCCATTTGGTCGCCAGGTCACGTATGTCTCATGTCTAATTAATCAAATTAGTTTTATTAAAGAATCTCGCTAATTAATTATGAATCTCCATTCAGACCGCAAGGTTGAGCGTCTATCGTTAGTGTTTCTTAAATTTATCAAATGTAATCAATATTTTTAATAACATTTGTTTAACATTGTTTTTAATAATTAATTAATTTATTAACATTTCGCATAAATTATTTGTAAATAAAAAGAAAATCGCCTTCAAAAACAAAAAGACGAGGAACTAAAAAGCAAAAAATAAATAATACTTTCATATGAATTAGTAGACACTTACTGATGTGCTGAAGTCGGTACCAAGCCAAATAGGTTCTCCGCTAAATTGATGCAGATGGCACTCCGCTTTAAGGCCGACTCCTCAAGCTCATTGTACCCCTGATCTAGCACATTCTTTTAGTTTAAACAGACGTAGAGCCCACACTTCAGGGTTTTTATATATTAAAAACTCATCAAATAATCACTACGACAAAAAAGAATTTGAGAAATTCAAACCTTATTTTTTTTTAATGTTAAGGTATTTTAATTCAAGTGCACGACATTATTTTTAGCTAAAAAAAGGAAATACATTAAACGTCATGAATTATAGCTGTCTTCAATGCATGATGTTTCATCATACGGTATCTGTATAGCGTTTAGAGAGAAATTTAACTTAACGTTTGCGGGATTTCTTTTTGACGTTTATAAAGAAGCGAAGTTGTTTTCCAGGATTCCTTTGGTGTGCTTTTGAGGTGTACTATTTAAGCGCCTTAATGGCGTTGAACTGCAGACGTTTGGGGGGTGGAGAACCAGTGTGGTTGCTAAAAAAGAAAACGGTTTAACCACATATTTGTTAAACATGCAATATGAAATAAACTTTTTATCTTTATCCAGTGTTAACAAAACAGCGTGTATTCTTTTTGCTTTTGTTGAATTTAATAAGTACAAAAATTTGACTGATTTACAAGAATCGAATATAACTGTCAAAGGCAACTTTAAAGCTCCTACCTCACCGAGACGGCATGGCGACGTCACCGGCTACGCTTCTATTTTAGCGTCGTCGCGAAACCGTCGCCAAGTGAGTTACCTGTCCTAATTTTTAATATGAATTGTTTGGATACGTAACTGGCGACGTCGTCATGGCGTCTAAGTGAGGTAGGGCTCTAAAAATTGCAATAGATTGCCAAACCCTACAAATTTATTAATGAAATAATTGACTTTTTTTCACAGCTTATAACAACACATACTTTTCCATCAAATATCTCTAAGAACACTCGCACATAAGTCACCTTTAATACAAAAAAAAAACTAAATTGAAATCGCTTCATCGTTTCGGGAGCTAAGATGCCACAGGCAGACACGTCAAACTTTATGCGTAAGGGGTTAAAAACCTCGCGTTCTGTTTTTGTTGGTATTTATTCTACTACAGTCAACCGAATTGACTGTTTCGCCTCTCTAGACCACGCCCGCCTTCTTCGCGAGATCAAACTGCCCGATTACTCTGCAGCTGCATGCTTTTTTGTCAATTCTGACGTGCGCCATTTCGCTTGTTGCCCTCGAATCAAAATGTCAGAAATCGATTTCTCGACATTACTAACATACATTTCTTATCGCTAGCGAGGATCTTCCACTGTGTCGGGCAGCGACGCGGTTTCTGAACGAAGTTTTACTTGAGTCGTAAAAGATAAATTTAATACGCTTAGTGTCCTCGCGTGACATTAAATGGCGCCAAATGTATTTTTAGCTTGCACTACTTTACTTTTTTTGTGGTAAATAATATGTCATAGAATTCATAGATTTTATTTCAAAGAGTATTTAAGAAATGACCTTTTTAGGGTTCCGAAGTGTTACAAGGAACCCTTATAATTTCGCTTTGTCCGTCCGTTCGTCTGTGCCCCTTGCATTTCCAAACTATTAAACGTAGAGACTTGAAATCTTCCATGTTGATAGAACAGGCTAAAAATTCAGTAGGAAAATTATTCTAAACGAAATTGGACAGCAAATTTGGAAGTTATTTAACGAATACGTTTATAGCGTATCAGATACGGAACCTTTCTATATAAGCGTGTCTTGACGCGATTTTGGCCATTTTCGTTTTTCCATATGACTGAAGTTGATTTTTGACTGGCTAAGGTTTATGTTTTATTTCATTATTTTATTAGACCCTTAGAGAAGTCTTAACTTTCAGAGCAACTGGGAATTTCTTAAAAGTGTAATGGACTAAAAAAAGATAATTTGAAAAAATTAAATATGAATGGACAGCCAGCAAGTGGCTACCCCGTGTTATAGCCGTGGTATGTTCAAAAGTTCACTAAATAATGCATGAACTATAAATGCCAACGTGTCTATTGTCGGACGCGTTATCTTGTTTTCGTCAAAAGTAGGCCGCTCTATGAATTAAGCGGTGAGTTGTCTAAAGCTCTCCTAAACGGTCCAAGGTCGGCTGGAAGTGTTCCAGAATGTATTTGTTACTTGTACTATTTTTTTTTTGTTTGAATTCATCTCGCACGCACACTCCGAGCTTCGTTAGCCGCGGCGTCAAGTGGTCAAATTTATTTTGGTTTGAGATGACGCGCACCAGTTAGTCACTGATGGCAGGGTTAGCAGTGCCTAATTTTGTCAAGGATGATTAACCAAATTCACAACGACCTAGGAAGCGTCAAGAAAAGAAATCGTGAAGGAAGAAGACTTAAGTCATCAACAGAATAAAAAAAAGAAGTAAAAGAGACAAAGACTTAAGTTATGTACACAATAAGTAAAATAGAAATAAAATAATTAAAGAAAAAGAAGAAAGCTTGAAATAGACCACTCACTTCTAAATTAATTCCACACTAAATCGTTCACTTTATATAATATACAAGTTGCCAAATGAGGCAATATAATTATGTACTTTCTATCCTATCCAGCAGTTTATGAGGCGTTTCAATGCAGCAACCTTGCAAAAATGCCGTCGTCCATATTTGTAGTGCGTGATGTTTAAGATAACTTTGGTATAAAAAAATCGAGACTTCCTTCCTTTTCTTTCTACCCTCAGACTTAACAAAATAGGCCTCAAATCCATCGGTTTCTACAAAGTCTTGTCCCGCTAACATCCAATGGCTTTCCTACGACCCTAACTTTGTATTCAGTCAACTTTTAAAGAGTCCTTCAAGCTCTTGTTCCTTTTATAAGATCCTTTCGATTTATTTCCGTCGGACAACATGAGGACACTATCTTAGAACCTTTCCTCTCGAAAAAAGAACTCAGTAGTAAACTCTCTGAACTCTCTAGCCAGAATGAATCTCTTCGGCGTAGCCTATCCAAGGTCAGAGGACTACGGTTCTTTCAAGCTGCGGGCGGTCCTGGAACTACTTACTTGGATCTTTGAGCACTGCAGCTGTGAGAACAAAGGGAGGGGACGAGCACAAAAGATCCAACAGGGTCGAGGTGCATCCGCCATGCGGGCCCCACCAGGATACATTACATTACAAACTCTCTGATTGAATTTAAGTAGTTTTTTGTTTCGGTTGACGAAGAGGATGGTAGATCCACTAGCTAATTAATAATTTTCGTTCGAAAAATTGGAGTAGTGTACGCACGTTTCGTTATAAGCTTTATGACACTTTCGCTTTAGGTATCTGGTGATAAAGCGTGTCGCAGCGCCCCCCTCGGTATTCAGTTCGTGGTTTATTATGTTGAATTTACATTACGGGTTTACTGCCTCGCCTTCGGACAAGCGACAATAACGCCGAATCGATTTACCGCGAGAAAGTCGGGCTAAGAACCTTACCGAACCGAATAACGAAATATGCGGAGCGAAAGTCATAAGACACTTATATCTATCTAAACAGACCTAGCGACAGACCTTGGCTTGACAAGAACTATGCAAGCCAAGAAATTTTAAAACATTATTAGGACATAAACTCAAGAACATTTGGACATATATTAAATAACATTAGGACATAAATGAAATAACATTAGGACATAAATTAAATAAAACACTTCATTTTTGTTACCCATCCAGTTAAACTGTTCAATGCTTTAGATTGGAGTAGGCGCGATGACAAACTGGTGAGATCGATCTTTGAACTGAAAATCTTATAGATATCGGGAAATTTCGCAGAGAAATGAATTTATGCACGGGAGTGTGGGACTTGGTGACACAAAGATAAATTAGTAAATGTAGTTAAATGTGAAGACACCTTAATGGATTAATATGTCAGCACTATGTATCTAATATAACCTGTACCGATGATCTTTCTAATAAAAAAAAAAAACCAGCGGGACCCCGCATCATCCATATAGTAGAGCACCAGAGGCTCCCATTATAAGTATGCTACTCTGATGCATTGGATGAATCCACCCTAACTTACGTTATGAGCGGGATAGGCAGCCATCTACCGTTGAACCATCGAGCCTTAAAACCGTTCTGGCAGTGAAAAGTAAAGGGATATATATATACCTCTGTCTCTTTAAGTAACATAATATCAATTGAAACCTTTTTCATATTTTGAAAGTGGTCTAAACTAATATTGAGCAACCTCTGATATAATATATGACAGATCATCAATCGGAGATGTGCACATGACATAAATATCAACCGGAACAACCTTTAAGTGATTCAATAACGAGTAAAGCTTGTAAAACACACACAAATTCGGTGATTAATCAAATGCCGTCAATTACATAATGAGACGTGTTGCGTAAAAAATCACACCACTGCGATCGGTCCATCGATCAAAGGCAGTAAAGTATTAACAATCAATCAGCGGTTTATACCGCGCGCGAAAGCCTTTAATATGTTTGACGACTGAGCTTTATGAGGGATACCACCAGCGTCTGATGTTTACGTACGTTTAATTTCTAGCGTTTCACGTACTTACAGACGTATCATACCATCAGGAGAAATGCAAATTGGATATCAATAGATGAATTCGTTAAAATGACTCCAGTTAAACCTCCTACAGTGAATAAAAAAATAAATCCTAATCTTCATAATATAGAAGGTCTATAATTGAATGAAGTTACGTATAAAATATTCGTATTTCAATTTAATAATTAATTTGGAAGGTGTATGATATCTTTAACATTCAGTTAGGCTGATTGGATATTTTAATTATAAGTTGTAATCTGTCTATGTAATTAGCGAAAAAATCGTTATTTAACCCTCAGCAAGCTGCCCCTCAAAAACTGATCAGCTTGAGCGCGACGTCCTTGAAAATTTAGGGTTTAAAATAAAGGTAATTAATATTATGGTATCAATTTCGGTTAGTAATAAAATTTTCGGTAATTATGCAGTTTGGCTACTTTCATATATTTTTTTCTACTGAGTGATATTCCCTCGGGATAGGCTGAAATTTTCTTTATTTTGTAAAATTTTCGAGTTATGAATGCTAAAATAGGAGGTTTTCTCTCATTCATTGCATCATTTCATTGAATGAATCATTTCTTCATCTCATCCATTTCCCATACTAGTGCTTTCGGAACGGGAATCAAAACCTATATGGTACTTGTTGATGACCTAGAAATATGAAATATGGCAGGACATAGCTTATATCTTGAAGCACACGTATAAAAAATATACCAGAAACCTTAAATGTGTGAATAAATATGCCGTGACTTTATTAAATTAAAAGAAATCTTATAAAAAGAATCAATTCTAAAAAAACTAGGTAAAGTTTGATTGAGTGAAGTGATTTACAAGTCTGAAAATAGATATGAATTGCATTTCATTTGCCACATTTGTAAATCAATATAGATATGTTATTTATATGTTTTGAAAGAAGTATATGTTTTTTGGATGAGCCTGGCATAATCAGATACTTAAATAAATTAGATTAAAAAAAAAACTAGGTAAAGTATTACGCCATGGTACGAAATTATCATTGTGTGAGTCGGACTCACATAAAGGATATAGAATAAAATATTATTTATATTAATGTATCGTATTATTATCTTTATTAAATCTCTTGATGCTTATTTCCATGACTACAAAAAAAACCTTAACAAAATTAATCAGTAGTTTATAGTTATAAAATTTGTAGTTTATTATAATATACGTGTATGTTAGTAGTACGCTTTTAAATGCCATCATAGGTATTAGATTAAATGTTAGCAAAAATGAAGTCGCATAAATATTTTATTTTTTATTTTAACTAATACAAAAAAAAGCAAGTCTTGTTGCACCTTTTATTCCCTAAATTTTCCAATTATATTCTATTATTATTCACATAATTTGAACCTACTCGGTTCCAACCCCGACGCCACTAGAATATTGTTGTACCTATTCTTAGCACTAGCGTTTATGTTTAGTTGGAGGGCTGATTTGAGGAGGACTTTGTAGAAGGGGGGCGCTAATCTCAGGAACTACTGGTCCAATTTGAAAAATTCTTTCAGTGTTAGATAGCCCATTTATCGAGGAAGGCTACAAGCTACATAGCATCACTCTAAAGTTGAATTTATATTTTTCACCTAATTTTACGCGGGTGAAGTCGCGGGTAACAACTAGTATATAGATGTATGTGTACATAACTTCTCCAAAACATAAATAAGTTATAACACAGTCACGGATTCGAACTCGCTATTATCTAAACCTGTGCCCCCACGCTGTTTAGACGTTCTCGCCAAACCTGATATGCAATTTGTTGAGATATAATTCTGTAGAGTAGAGTTGGATCAGCGTTTCCCAAATTGCGGGTCGGCACCTTGCTTGAGGGACTAATTAATGCACTCGTGTTAATTTAGTGCCCTCGCATTGGCTCGGCTACCAATATAACACTCGTGTATTAACGAATCTATCCAAAACCTGTTTTTTAAGCCCCTAAGTCCGAAGAGTGTCCCAAGCGGACGGAGTCGCGAGGCACAGCTAGTACTAATTTATAATTTAATATGAAATCTTTACATAGTATAGAAGTATGTCGCTTTCCGCTTTTATACGCTCAGTTTTTTTTTTAATTAAGCAACGGATTTTAATGCGGTTTTCATCAGTAATCAGAGTAAGGGGTATAATATCATATTAGATTAAGCTAATGGAGGAGGCCTATGTCCAGCAGTGGACGTCATCGGGCTGAAAGAAGAAGAAGAAGAAGGTTAAGCTTGATATATAACTTGAGATATTGCTTTTTATTAAGATTAAGTCTAAACCCTTGATTAAAATGCTAATAATGTGTATTAGCAGTGTTAGTGGCAAGTAAAAGGCGGCAGCATTGTATGTTTTATTGTTAGGTTCAAACCAGTTCTATTAGTATTAAAAAATATACTGCAATACTAACTGATTTTTGTAACACTGTGGGATTACCAAATAAAAAGAAAAAAAAAATTAGGTAAAAAATAAGATTCAATTTTAGCCTGATGTTAAATGGGCCTTTATAACCTTGTTCGATAAATGGGCTATCTAACACTGAAAGTAATTTTCAAATCGGGCCAGTAGTTCCTGAGATTAGTTCAAGCAAACAAACAAATTTATATATTTAGTATATATGAACAGAAAAGTCGGATTGTAAAGGATGACGAGCGTGAAGCCGTTGCTAGATTTGAAACGGACTCAGATGACTGAGCAAACAACCTAAGACTAAATGTCATAGCACCATGTATCGAAGAAAGCATGGAAACAGTATGGAAGGAGCTGCGATAATAATGAATTAAATAATACTGTCTGTATCTTTACTGTAAATTATATTTAAGAATATAGAGTTTTTTCAAACGTAAGTGACACTAAAATTTAACCACAATTGATAGACTCTCAAGAGGTTAAATTTATAATTACCAAAAAGGGTATGTTTGTACCAATCATACCTACATTCATAAAAGTTTGTACACTCTAAGATATAATTTAATAAAACGCATTTTTTTTGTAAGCTTTATTTTATGTTATATAAATCTAAATGTACAAAAAAGTGTCTGGATGTTTTGTCAACTTGCATACTTTGAATTTGCTGATGGAAAAATCATTTCATTTCATCATGAACAAAAAAAACATTTAAACTTATTTATTCCAAAGTTTTTGTAAAGATTACTTAAATATAGATTTGTTCGGATTGATTTAAATTGTTTGTTTGATAAATACGCCTCACATTTTTTATTTCCGCAATTTTAGTGGCCATGTTTTGGAGAGCACTGCTTGTGTGCACCAAGGCTATAGGCTATACATTATCACGCTAACACCAATAGGTGCGGGGCACCAATGAAGAATGTATCAAAATCGGGGGATTTTTCCCTTTTGAGAGCTTCTAAAATTTACGCGCTCGTTGTCGCGGGAAACAGCTAGTCTAATATATAAATAAAAATTTAACACATAATATAACATCATTGAATTTATACATTAACTATACACTATACTATTTATCATCGAATAATACGGTTATATATTGTATTTTTTTTTGCTAATTGCATATGACTGTATATACGAGGCCCATAGCAAAAACGCAAGTTAAAACATTTTTGTCCGTTTGTTCCGGATAATCTCTTAAACGGCTGGACCGATTTTGTGGAGGCATTTACTGGTAGATAGCTGATTTTGCACGGAACAACATAGGCTACTTTGCTTTTTGCGAAATAATTAGGGTTCCGCACAAAAAGAGAATTTAATTCTGTCCAGAAGTTGTCGAGTCTTAGCAAGACTAACAAAAACAGGTTTGATCTTTATAAATAGACTACAGAACCCGGCAGACGCTGTCCTGCCGAACTTTGGATTACTTACTATTAATTACATTCTATTATCCTACAACATTATTACCGTTCCCGTACACCTTCCTGTTTGCTTTTCCGTTCCTTTTTCCTTTTGTCCTAACAATAACAAAACGAAAAAAAAAAATTATCAATTCTGGGGCAGTCGTTGAAAGTTTTGCGTGCACATACCTTTTGAAAACTCATTTTTATTTATAAAAGGTAACTTCGACCGAAGCATCTGTTGTAATCGATATTCAGTTTTTTTACATCCTCTTTGACGATATTTGAAGCACACTCTGTCAATGTTATGTCAAACGCCAAAAAGTTATAATTAGAAATAATTTAATATGGTAAGACCCGGCGATGCAGAAATCCATGGGCGTCCATACTCAGGTGAACCACCTGCCCGTATTATATTATTTTACGGATTGGTTTTATAGTAGACTAGCAGTCACATTGACTTCGTCTATGTAAAATTAATTTAAAAAAATAGATTCAAGTTGGGCGTGATGATATAACCTATAACCGTCCTCGATAAATGGGCTAGCTAACTCTGAAATAATTTTTCAAATAGGACTAAATATTCCAAATTTCAGGTCTTGTAGGTTTGATAATGTAATGAAGCTGTAAATATTTGAATGTATTCTTAACTAGCGGAGCTAAAAGACATTGTCTTGTCTGATTTTATACTCATCTTTCTCAAGCCAATATATTAATCTCCTGTATGTCTTTTACCTAAACGGAGACGCTGACCGAATGTTTTATGAAATAATAATTTTATAGCACGTGTGGGCACACGAATAACACATAGGCTATAAATTATAAAGATATTGTGTGAATTGTCCAAAATATAACGATAAATGTCAAGTAAGTAGGCAAAAATTCTGCCATCTGCGAGCTATTCTGGCGTGCGCTGCAAAAACCGTTAGAGTTGCACTTATATAGTGTATGAAGGAAATGTTTATTTTAAACAGTTGTACAAAAAAAACCGCGACAGCATATATCTATGTTTCATGTTTAAGCTGTTAACGCCAAAATAGTCAACCATTATGGAACGGAAACGGGAACGAAGACAATATTATAGGATAATACAATTTATCTTTGCCAATATTATGACACTCTTTAGAAAAAAAAAAACAAAACTAGAAACGAGGACCGATCGATGATAAAAATATTTTCACGGTTCGTATACCTAAAATTTCATTAGAGGAAGCGAATATTTTAAAATTCGGTCCGCGTACCGTCGTGGAAATACAATCAAGCGTGAACTTTGCATGCTGGGGAGAAGCGAAATTTACATTTTAGGTAGGCAAAACTCTTTATCACCTCGAAAATAATGCAAATCACGATTAAACGAATCATGATAATGTTTTTTTTATACATAAATCGAGATAAAAAGTTGAAATGTTCTCTAATTAAGTTAAGCAATATTTCCACAAGAAAATAGCTTAATATCTTAAAATCGATCTGATAGAATGGGTCGTTGAATTATTAGTTCAAAAAAGTATGTGCCGCGCCATATACAATGTAGTTTTCTTACTTACGAAAAATTATCTTTTATGCTTTTGAGTTTTTGTCGCCGCAAAGTAAATATAGGAAGTTATAATTATATTATTTGAATTATAAACGTATACATACTTACTTATTTTCAGTAAAATGCTCATTGTCATCTGTGTTCTACGCTCATTGTAATTATTTGTCTATCAGTATTGCCACCATGATAATCATAACGTAAGACGAATGTCAGTGGTCGGTCGTAATGGCGACTGTCATATCCCGTTAACAGTGCTACCATCATTGATAAAATTATGATATATTTCTGTTGGTGATTGTGATGGTGGCAATGATATTAAAATATTGGTTGCCTATAATGCCGGAGCCAGACATAGCTTCATTTGAATGATCATGTAGTGTGGCCGGGGATTTTGTGTAACTTCCCAAAATTTTATAGAACTTTGTAGACTTCAAGGACAAAAATGTACAAACACTTTGAGCTATGTCTGGCTCCGGTGTAAAAGCAATCTGTTGATTCACTTAGGATCGTGAGACTAATAAAGACAAAACGCAATCAAATACTTGTTTAATTTCTGACACTTATTTATGCACTTCATTACTGTACGAAAATGTTCAAAGCGAAAGCATCCTTTTAATTTACCCCACGCCGTAAATCATTAAGAATTCCCTCTTCACCTCGTTTCTTAAAACACCTTTTTCTGGTCGTACAACGACCTCAGCGGATTCTCAGTTTACCCTTTGAAAGCTCGTGGCGGAATGAAAACGTTTCGGATGTGGAGCGACCGTTGACCGCTTAAATTGCAGTAGCGCGAGGCTTCTCAGGACCAGTCCGCGTGAAAAATTTATTCCCTTGGAAACCATGTTTTATTTAAAACTCCGTGGGTCCGGGCAGTGCCGTATGCTTAAAAATTTAGTACAGACAGTTTTAACCTTTACTTGTGATTGCAGAGCAGGTGAAATATAACACAGTTAGGTTTGTAATAAATGATGAGTCGTTTATAATACGGATTTGTTTGTATTTGTGGTTTTTACTAACTAGCAAATTAATGCAGACCGCTGCGCTGTCAATTTTGTTGATAATCCTCATTGATATTCAATTTGTCATTATAATTGTATTTAACAGATTTTAGTACTTTTAAACTGTTGTAATATCTCATTTTTAGGGCTCCATAGTCCATTGAACCCGTATAGTTTAGCTCTGTCGGTCTGTCTGTCCGTGCGTTCCGTCTGTCTGACCATGTCTAACTTCTATAATTATGAACAGAAATTCATGAAATTTGGTACACTTATGTATTGCGCATATATTTTATTTTTTGCATCATAAAATAATAATAATTTTACTTTTTAGGAGTGGTTCCCATACTGTGACATATGAAGTGACCCTTTATATATAAGTGTGTCTTGACATGCTCTTGAACATTTTATTACATATTAAAGGTTACGTCTGACAGCATCCCTGGCACCCTGCAATTTCTACAACCTGATTACTAAATAACTTGGTGACATAATCAGGGCTAGGATATTTAAAAACCAGTGTTGGTCACCCATCCAATACCCGGCCGGAGTGAGAACTGCTTAACCTAGCTATCGACTCAAATGCCAGCTTTAGACTACGACCTCCTCATAAACGGATAACATACCTAACAAATTTTCTTTTTTTATTAATACATTTTATTAAATTGAAAAGTCCTATAGGCAGGATTGGATGTTGAGTAAATTCATGTAGCAATATATATTAATACAGCAGGTTTCCGTGCGTGGGTCACTCTACAATACACCCAGCCTCTGTGGTATTCCATACAATCATCAGAGTCTGATATCATACAAACAAAATCAGAGAAAATACAGGTATGTATTCTAATTAAAAAAATCGCTTTGTTTACATTAAAAAACATGATTAGTTAGATGCATAAAGTATATCAGGGGGCATCCATACGGCTGTGATGTTCCATCAGAGTCTGATATCGTAATTCACACAAGATACACGTAAGTATTCCAAATTAAAAAAAAAATTGTTGCGTTATAAGTACATAAAAACACATTATTAATTATATGTATAAATATTATTAGCGGGCATCCGTGTGTGGGTCTCTCTTCAAGACACCAATCAACTATGGTGTTCCATACAATCATCGGCAAGCAAACAAGCAGACAAAATACAGGTACGTACTCTAATTTAAAAAAAAACCTTTATTTACATAAAAAAAATTAGTTATAAGCATAAAATATCTCAGCGGGCACCCGTGTGTGGGTCTCTCTTCAAGACACCAAACAGCTGTGGTGTTCCATACAATCATCGGAGAATGATTGATATCATAAAAACACAACCAGACAAAATACAGGTACGTACTCTAATTAAAAAAAAAAACTTTATTTACATAAAAAAAATTAGCTGTATGCATAAAATATATCAGCGGGCATCCGCGCGTGGGTAACTTTACAACAAACGTGATCGCTGTGGTATTCCATACAATCATCAGAGTCTGATATCGTACGTCCCTGGGGGCAGGCCGAGCTCTTTATACAGATGCCCTGGAGTCGAGCGCAATTTATCCATAAACCTGAAAATAAAAAAAAAACAACATCAAATTCAAGACATATTTTGTTTAAATAGACATATTTATTTTTTATTTGTGTTTCTTAAAGTAATACTGTTTGCCTACCTTATTAGAAATAAATGTGTTTTCTTGCTTTCTTTCTTTCTTTTTCTTTCATTAATTCTTTCTTTCATACATTCTTTCTTTCTTCCTATTTGTTCCTTCAACTACGTAGTAATCTTATCACTAACTAGCTGTGCCCGCGGCTTTGTCCGCGTTTTAAAATTAGGTAAAAAAAATAGACTCAATTTTAGCGTGATGATATATAAGTCTTATCTATTTAACCTTTTGTCGATAAATGGGCTATCTAAAACTGATATAAATTTTCAAATCCGGCCAGTAATTTCCGACATTCAAACAAACAAACTCTTCAGCTTTTTATATTAGTATAGATGAGTGGCCGCCGATGACCAGGTAGGCCGAGGAAGACTTCGTAGGGATGAAATCGTCAGCCCTCAATAATCGTTGGAACAACTTTAATAAAAATAAACTTGTTATCTACGAATTGTGTTATCGGCTGACCTTTTATTTGTAGCGGTTTTATTACGGATGTTGATTCCTTTCCAGGTCCATTAAAAAGGAAAATTAAAGCAAAAAAACAATGACTATACGATTTTTACCCGGTTTTTGACTGGAAGACAACTATGATTGTGTTTTTCTTTTTTTTAAGTCATATTGTAATGATCTATAGAAGACGCGGCGCTAGCGGTATACGCCTTGCCTTTTACTACCATAAAATAATTATGGATTATTTAGTACATGAGTGTATAATAATATAATAAGGAAGTATAACAATAATTTGTGATATAATTATTTATAACTATGTACAAAAACAACCACCAACTTTTTTTTCATGTTACAAGGGGGCAGACGGCATACCCACAATTGTATTTGTTTGCTTCAATTATTGTGGTTCGATAAAAGGAATTCCTTATATTAGCTAAAAGGTAATTAAGTGTACGGTTAAAAATAATTAGTGGCCATTTTGATTAAAATAATTTTTCACTTATTCATAATGTGGTATGACACTTACAACCGCCATACACGTATCGATAAATCGTTGCGAAGAAACTGTGCAGTTTTATCGATACGTGTGTAGGAAAAATCGTTGTCGATTAAACTGCACGGTTTTATCGTCGCGGATGGCGATCGCTTATTTCGTCACTTCTTCTCGGAGTTCTAGGAACTTCCGATGTAACTGCAGAGTTTTTTCGCAACGTTTTATCGTTACGTGTGTAGCGGAATTATCTTGATTTAATTGTTTTATTTTAATAACTTGACAAAAAATTTCCCCCATAATTTTATTGTCATATTATTTAAATAATATTTAGATTGCATATCTTGGTGAATTATGGTCCGTAATGGCTTTCGCTCCGTCCGTTTCTAATAAAGCTTGGAATATTATGTTACTCGTGTGGGCTTAAAAAGAGGACTCGTATTTACTATATTGTAGGTACTAACTGTTTCCTAGACTTCGTCCTGACTAAAGTTAGACTTATTTAAACTGGTCCTATGGAAAAATCCGTTATTAGTGGATGTATATCAACCATAAACTACCTCGTTGCCAAATTTCATCTTTATCCGCAGTTTTCGAGATATGTGATAGGTGATTTTTTTTTTTAAAGATAACTTAGCAATAACATAAGATAATGTTTATTTTTGAAAAATTTTGCACGTACATCACTGAGATATTACATTGCATGTGTATATTATCTCTAAGTTGTGTCGCTGATACTTAAAATAGGTAAAACCTGTGCTATAAGATAATGATATTTGTACAGTATTAAGTTATAAAAATTGTACATTTCAAGAAAAAGCCGACGAAAAATTTCACCACTGGAGTGTCTAGAATCATGTACTGAACCCATTGGATGCGTATCCGGTATGATGTCTTTAGCAGTCGAAATTCGGCCATGAATCTTTAGTTTTGTATACCATATTCTTATTTAAATCTATATACACAATTTTAATTCTTTGTATAAGGAAATTGTTTTATTTGGCAGTTAGTATACTTACGGTTGTCACGGCTACGCTTTGACAAGACGCATAAATGCTAAGATTTATAAATATTTATTTATAAATTGTTTCTTTTATTTAACAAGAATATTATGAATACTTTTTAGGTATGTCTAATATTCCCTTGTCCCCTCCTACTAAGCTTAAATTAAAAGCTTGTGTTAGGAGTGGGTGCGACAATACCCCAACGGCACGCACCCCAAGACTTTTATATATTAGATCGTACCTATTGACCAATTAAAATGTTAAGCTGAACGCAATCTATTACCATTAAAGAAAAAGTTTTACAGTTTTTTTCAATGCTTAAATTTATTGTAAACAAAAAAAGTGATCCAGAGCGTATCTAGATACGCTAATATAGAAGGGTTCCGTATCTGATACGCGATATGCGTATTTGTTAAATAACTTCAAAAGTTGTCCGATTTTGGCCAAAATAATTTGCCTAATAAGTTTTTATCATTTCGTATTCACGTGAAACAATCCAAGTCTGTACATCTAATAGTTGGGAAATCTTAGGGTGACCATCTTGTGGGCTGACAGATGGACGGAAGGACTGAGCGAAAGAATAAGGGTTCCTTATAGGAGTGCGGAGCCCTAAAAAATGAGAATTAACTCACTTGTCAGCGAGATTCTGTCCCAGCTAATTTCCCAGATCGGCTGTGGTCTATTCTTTATAATAATTTTATTAAATTCTCTTTTATTATATTAATTACAGGAAGATTTTCTGATGACAAAAAAAAAAGAAAATGAAAGATAGGCATAATAGTAAATCTATATTATATAAAAGCAAAAGGCACACTAACGGAATCTCGAAAATCGCGGGACGCACAATAAAAAAAAAAACGAAAGGCAAGGAGGTCTATTATAGTTAGTAGACATTTTTTTGATTAAAAAAAAACATGGACCATCTTTAAGAGTATTTGCCTAAATATTATATCTTAATCGTGTTCACTTTACGTATTATTTTATATCACATTTAGTACGACAATTGGTATATTATTGTCTTAGAGACGAATTTCTTAGCATTCCATGGATTCACCGTGCGGGTGCCGGGTCCATCGCATTGCAGAGGAAGGAACCATAAAAAAAAACATATTTCAAGCTGTGGACATTTCGCCAAACTTGCTTACTCACACCCGGGGTCGGGTTACAATGGATATTTGTACAGCTTTCGAGGAACCAAAGTAAAATCCGACACCAAAGGACGTTACAGAGCGGAACCAACAGATTTATAATGGCCACGCGTGCGTTAGAGAACCTCGCAAAAAATGTACTGTTATTAAATAATACAAAACACGTGGTTAAAATTTAGTCCTTATTGGTCTAGAGCAGAAGTTGACAATCTAGACAGATGTCGTTAAAGGTAAGCTCATTCAAAAACCTATTATAAAGGCAGTGAGCCTGCCTTCTGCTCCGGGGGTCGTGGGTTAGATTCCCACCTCGAGTCTGGGTGTATCATCAATATGTATGTAATTATATATTTCTAAAAAAAAATATTTGTGTATAACAAGAGGCTGTTACCTATAACGCGTGTGGTTGTGTGGCGAGTTGCTTGATATATTCAAAATTTAACGAGTTTTAACTACTTATTATCCTCAACCAAAGTGCATTACGTTAGAGTACTGAAAATTATGTAAGTAAAGTTATTTAAGTAGCCTTACGTAAACTCTGGTAAATTGTGTAAAATAATATTCCGCAATTTAAACTAGTATCGTTGTTTTTACCTTTGAGTAAAAAAAAATAATAGATGCCTTTGTGAAAGCAAACGAGACCATTATGTGACTTCTGACTTCTGAGGGGTTATTTATTTTTATATTGTGTCAGTTGACGTATATCATTTTAATAAATTTTAATAAAATTATCGTATACTTGCAAGTATCATTATTTTCTATTCGCTTTTAATTGTAAAAATATTAAAACTTTACTGTACATTTTGGTTTAACTAATAATGTTTATTCTTAGCCGGAGCCAGTGCATTCAATACTTAACTCACTTTAGCCATGTGAGTAATTTACTTTTCTTTCAAGGCCTCCAGGGCGTCGAGGAGCGCGACGAAAGCACCCATCGAGGGGAAGACAACGATATATTCGGCCTTGCACTGGGGGCAGAGCACCTTCCTGCTTATGTTGCCTCGCTGCTTCTCATCTACCCACCGCTGAAGGCAACTCTGATGGACCTGGAAGTAAAAGGTTTTATATTTTTTTAGATTTTTTTAATTTTTTTTTATAAATAACAAGGGGCAAACCAGCAAACGGAAAACGAGAATTCCGTACCGTCAAAGGAAAAAGGAGACCTTATAGAATCACGTGCTTCTCCGTCTGTCCCTTTGTCTGTCAAGACCCTCTTTTTATAGACATATTTGTATATTTTTTTATGTTACAAGGGGTAGTTGAGCAAACGGTTTACATAAGTGACTATTAAGGGCCGGCAGCGCATCTGCTGGCCTTCTGGTCGTGCAGATGTCCATGGGCGCCGGCAGGCACTTCGGTGCCTGTTGCCTGCTCGTCTGCCCCCTTGTAACATAAAAAAAAAAAAAATTCATTCGTGCCCAGCTCCACTCAAGGTACAACAATGTTTCTCCAATATTTGATAAGTGTAAAGTAGTAATTAAACATTTAGTTTGTCTATTGGTAAGCAGCCATTGTAGCTTTAATAGATGCTTGCAAACCCATGGTTAATTCCATGCTTGGTTTATTTATTCATTTGCACGATAGATAGATATAATTTTATTTTTCATGTATTACATACAATGAATATATTTCGTTAAAGAAGGTTCAAATATGAAATCGAAAGCAAAGCCGGTTTCCATCTTAGATACTGCACCCGATTGGGCTCTTTTGATGGATACGTATAAAAAACATTGGGGAGGGGGTCACAGAAATGTGACATTGTGTGACGACGGGCAGTGGGTCAAAGGCTATGTTACGTCACATGAAAAAAAATAAAAAAAAGCAAACCATATTTGAAAAAAAATAATTGAAACTGCTGTTTTCTTTTATTTTTTTGATATATGCATAAAATTCAAAAATTTGTGACGTCACACCAAGGGGGAGGAGATATAGAAAATGTGACAATCTGTGACAATGCGGGGAAGAGGGTTAAAAGTCGTAAAATTCGTGTGACGCAATGGATGACCCCTAATATATGTACTTGAAAAAAACTTTTCTCATAATTACCGAACCATTAAGTATATAAGGCTATGGGACGGTAAGGTAAATACGGGCAAGGCGCGGTAATGACGAGTACACACGGCTTGTTGACACGACCCAGACGTCGTCGTCGTGTGACCTTGGCTTTATGGCGTACCTGTATACATGCATGGAGCATTTAGTATGAAGTTTTTAGATACACGAGTATGTCTATGATCCGTGAAACTGCTGGCTGGTTCTCTTTCATAATTTATCAAACGACCTGCATTTTTTTTTTTTAATTTTATCGTTGCCAGGATTTTCTTTTTCTCTTTTTTGCACAACCAATAATATTGTACAAGCCTACCTAAGAACATACAAGAAAAAAGAGTGCAAATGTGCAAATATATGTAATTAAAAAACTAAACCTATGAATCGTTCATATAATTATAAATAAACATTATATAAAACAATAAATATATTCAGTTTAAAAAAAATAAGTCATCACGACTTAGAAAATCGTCTGGAATTCGAAGCTGGAATCTTGATTTTTTAGCAGACATTCCGGCTATATATTTAATCTCATACAAAAATTTCAAGGACTTTTGAGACACGTTTTTTTTGGGTACCGTCAGGTTGTGGTACAATGACTTAAACTAATTTATAGTTAATTCTATCCTACGCTATACTACAGACCTTGTAGTTTTCCATTCAAAAGATGTATTAGGCACAAAATTGTAGTAACTGACTTAACTTCACAAGATAATTATTCATAAAACTCTTAAAATTAGGGATTCGAACCTGGGTCTTTAAAAGACAGGGTGAGGAGACTACTGGGTATGTATGCATTTATATAATAAGTACAGAGTTATCTAATTTTCCTTGCATCGATGTTTTAACAAGAGCACAACACTAGTAGCATGTTTCACTATGTTATAGACGCTAGTGCTTTGTAAACACGTTTCTACCCTCATTAGTGTACAATTACCTGTCACTTTCCTTGTCACTATTGAAGTCCTTCAAAACGTTCAGTATCGGAATCGGTTCGTGTCATACGCAGTCAAAACAACATAAAAAGGGATGTAGATAGTATCTACATATCGATAATACAGTAATATTTGTAAATCCTTATTTAATATTATAAATGTGTAGTAAATATGTTTCTTCCTTTTTCACATCTAAACCGCTGAACAAATTTTGATGAATTTGATATAGAGTTATATTGGACCTTGAAAAAGGACATAAGCTACTTTTTGTCAGAATTGAAACTTTCACTCTAATCATCTCAACGTCTAAAAGTTTTTACCCGCAAAGTTTTCTTGGTTTTTCTAGCCTTACAAATCTTTATGGAATCAGTTACCAGCACCGGTGTTTCCTAACCGACAACGCTGACGGGGACCACAATGACAATGACGGCTACAACGATGACAATGGCGACAACGTACCGATATAGGGACTATCAAGAAACGTTTATACTGTAATCCCCTCTATAACACGGTAGGTTTATTTCACACTATAGGAAAACGCGTTGTAGGATTACCCTCGTACAACGCGCTTGCACGGCATATACGGTATAATGTAATATTATTATAATATTATATATTATAGAATAATTTTAACCAGACCAGAGCACCTTGTTATAGGGGGATTACAGTACTCATATCTTCAAGGCCGGCGATATATATGCGAGTCTTCTAGCATAAGAATGTCGGTAATTATTCAATTTGCACCTTCTTAAGTAAAAAATGAAGGGAGACTAATCAGCTGTCGGCTTTATTTAAAAGGTTTACTTAAAATTAAGGTTGGGATTTGTTAACCTATACTTACAAAATTTAGTCAACACTACTCAAACTTTAAAACACGATTAAAACCAGTTAATGCTAATTCAGTGATACGGAGTAAACTTGAAAACAAATGAAAAAGTCGTGCGTTTAAAAAAGTAGGCTATCTTTCGCATTAAAACCTAAATATATTCCGTTACTGTCTTCAACCACATTAGAATATTTTTTTTACGCATACCTTTAGAACAGAATAGTAAAAAATACCTTCTTGCTAGCTTTATACCGGTGTACTACTAGGTCCGTTTAAATTGCAAAATATGTCTGTGGGGCAAGTAACGATGACAGACTGTCATCTGACGTCATTCGGAGGTCTATCACCCGGTGTTGATTAGAAACGCTTAACCTCGCGATTGACTCAAATTCCGGCTACAGATTAAGCTAAGACTCTTCAGAAATGTATAAGTATGTAAGAATATTATAATGGGTAATAATAAGATTGCAAAATTAAAGTAAACATTTTATTAGCACACTTATTTACAAATGGTATATATACCTATATATATTTTAAAACACTATAACATTTATCTACTGTGTTCTTGTAATACTACTACAATATGCTACTCAAAAAACTACTGCAAGAAATATAATATAAGAATAGCAATTAATTTGCAATATTACTAATGATTAGTAACATTGCAAATTAATTGTTATTCGCTCTCCACATAACAAGCAGATACCGATAAACTTTTATGTTTATCTATGAAAAATTAGTTCAAGGCTTTACGTACATAGAAATCTATCTATCTACCCACTACAACACGGTTGGTTTATTGCGCACTACAGGAAAACGCGTTGTAGGATTATTCTCGTACAACGCGCTTGTACGACCTAATGAATATTATGTTATAATACATTAATAAAAAAAAATCACATCGTCAACATATCATGGGTGTAAAGGGGAAGAAAAACTAAATGTCTTTTTTCCTGAGGGTCTTGGGATGGGACATTTAGGTAAACCGACTTTGGTCGAGTTAAAGTCTAGGTAAGACTTACACAGTAAAACAAAATAGAATAATACCAATGCGTTGTAAGAGCACCGTGTTATAGGGACGTTTACAGTATAAATAACTTTTTATTTCTCGAAAATCAGAATTCTATTAAAATATTTTACAAACGTCCATGTTATTGTTTTATCTAATAAAATACGAATTAATTTCATTCTTTTTTCATAATAAGAAATCTGTTTATTTAATCACAGAATAACGAAAAGTAATATACATACATACATACATAACTTAAACAAGCACTACAATTTTTTTTTAATCTCCACAACCTTTTATTTATTAAAACATAGATATACTGATAATTTGAGAACAGCTCCGCGGCCCACTATTTAATTAATAATCACACACATTCTGTCTTTAATAATTAATATATGATTCAAATTAGTCATTAAAAAATACGAAACTGCGAAAAGGAATCTTTGTAGCGCGATAAGCGGGCGCACAAGTTGACAACTATCTATGAGTATTCCTCATTTAGATAAAGGGCGCGTCGAAGTCAAGCTACGCCACTGAGTGCAAGGTTATTATTTTTCGATAATTCTTAATAAGAGAATAGCTACGTCGTGCTGAAAAATCAACACGCACATGGCAAACTAATTGACTGTCACTCTGTCCTGTGGTATATTTAGTAAGATTTATACGTTACCTACATAAGATTTCTTTTAATTTGACAAAGTCACCGCAATTTTTTCTTTGATGTAACGACAAATTTACGATTTTCGGAATTTTCTTCAAATTATAGCTTCTTGCGAAATTTCATGATTCTAGGTCAACAGGAAGTACCCTTTAGGTTTTGATTTCCTTTTTGAATGTTTTAGTATGGGAAATGCGACATAAATGGCGTATCTTTTGATTGCGTACACTTAGAGAGTTTATTTTTTTACGTTACGTTTACACGTTTAAACCGCTCAACAGATTTCGAGGAATTGCTGTATAGAGATAGATTGGACCTTAGAGAGGGTCACAAGCTCCTTTTTGTCGCGTAAATGAATTTTGAATAGGATGAAATAAGGGTTGAAAGTTTGTATGATAGACGAAGAAAACAACGCGGACGAAGTCGCGGGTTGTAGTTAGTTGCCCAAAAGGTAATTTATAAAATAATAGTAAAACGGACTTATTCCTTTTTATTATTATTTTACATTCTAGACTCATTCTTATTATTATCGTTTTTATTTTACCTGTAATGTATGTAAATATAAGGAAATAGTGCCGCCATTTTGTGAATAAACTTTTCGGTAGATAAGTTGTCACCTGTTCGAATTTTAAAAACACAACTATAATGAAATTTCATATAACTTTGCAGGCGCGTTTTTTTTCTTAAATATGCGTAAAAGGCAATCTTTGCGTATTTTTTTTTCAAATGTAATGTCAATATTCCCGCGCATGTTTCAGAAAAAGCAATTATATCGAGATTTTATCAAGAGACTAGAATAAAATGAATATACCAGACTAAAGACTATAAAATTCATTAAAATCTCTACATTGTTACAGTCTTGTACATTTTCTTTCCGAACCTTTGTGTGTTTGTTACAATAAATTGAGTGAATAATTCATTTGTTTGGTAGTTTCTATTTATCAGGGATCGCCATAATAAATACCAGCGTCCGACAAGCATTAGTCAACTTGTTGAAAGGTATCCTGAGGGAAATTAGCGGGTCGCTGCTTTTGTGTTACCTACTTAACGCCTGGTAGGCTCTTTAACGGGACGTTTTTGAGTTGGCACGATTGGTATCACGGATGATAGTTTTTAACGGTGCGTTTTGTGTTGGCACTACTGACATAACGCTTGGTAGATTTTTAACGGCTCGTTTTTACAATAACGTGCTAATCTTAGGGAGTACTGGTTCGATTCGAAAAATTCTTTCAGTTTTAGATAGCCCATTTATTGATGAAGGCTATAGACTATATATCATCATGCTAAAATTGAATCTATTTTTGTACCTAATTTTATGCGGACGAAGTCGTGAAAGATTTTTATATAACAAGAGGCAACAGATAGGAGGTTCACTAAAGTGACTATCGACGCCCATGGACAACTACAACACTAGAGGTCTCCCGGATGCTTCTCCAGCCTTCGAGGAATGAGCATGTTGTTTTCTTGAAGGTCCCTAAGTCGTATCGGTTCGGAAACGCTGGTAACGAATACCACAAAGGAATTGTGCGAGACAAAAAGTTTCTTAAGAAATAATCAAATATATAGTCGACAAAGAAATTGTTTTGCCACGATAAGGTCGAATGTCGTTTGCACGTCAATTGGTTAAAAGGCTCATTTTTGCTTGTTATGCATTACGTTAATTTCTAACAATCACCCTTAGCAAAATTTTCTTTAAATAGGAGCTTTCATTCAAAATGTAAAAGCACTTTCTTGGTCGACTATACAACAAAATTGAGCAGATTTGGACACGGTCGCGTACACAGGGCTATTAAGAATTTTATGTGATAAGTAAATGTATCGATTTAAAATAAACTATCAAAAAGCTGGGCTTTGCGACGGATCGCGTAATTTTTCCAATGGTTAATAATATTTATGACAATTTTTTATATCAATTACGACGCTGTTCGGAAATATGTGCGATGTTATTGAACTCAGCTATTCGAATTGTCGACATTGAATGTATTTGTTGGAATCTGTGTCCCACGACTTGAATCGCGCGTCCACCGCGAGGTGGCGCTAAACGCCCGCGCCAGTGTAGCAGTCAAGAAGTAGTTGAAAAGTAGTCGTCGTCGTTAAGTTCGAACTGCCAGCCGGGCCCGTGCAATTTCGGCACAAAAAGGTTCGTTTCGGAGTGTTCGAAGCTGGACCCCGTGTAATTCGGTGCGGAAGGTCACAGCCTACATCGAGACTGGAGTTCTTCGTCACACCACATAGTGCAATTCTATGGTTAAATAAAACAATTCAACGAACTCAGTACAATTTATGTATTAAGTATACAGCTAAGATCGAAGTCACTTTTCATTTCTTCGTGTATTCATTCGCGTCCCCCAAATTACTTCAAACGGTCCCGCCTCTTTGCAGTTTGTGAAAATTTTTGCCGTTCGGAAAACTTCCACATCATTAGAGTCGAACTGAATTAATCAGTACCTATTTTTTTATTATACTTAAGTTTTTGACATTTATATTCAGAGGTACATGAACCAATTAGCTTCACATATTTTGTGTCAGTTTATCTACATCTAGATTTCCTAGTTTTTGTTTATAGGAATTTTAAGCAGTTTTAATATTGTTTTTTGTAATTGTAACTTAATAAAACAAAGGTTACAAGCAGCCCAGAGTAGAAAGTCCATGATTTTTTCTTGCTAATTGAAGTTCTTTCACACAACTAAGCATAAGTCTTTATAATATGTATGAGATTGTATATAAAAAAACCCTTAAATAAATCAGATAAAAAAAGATGAGATTGTGTGTAGCAGTGTTGGGTTACCCATAAATCATGCAATCTTTGGAATATTTTCAATTTTAGGTTAACTAACTAATTAGGAGTATTTTAAATGATGGACGTTTTATTATAATGAATATATCTAGAATTTTTCAAATCAATATTTAATAAGAACTGGCTATCCTTTAAAAATACATCGCAGACGCAAAAATAAATCAATGATCGATTGCTATTCGTACGGAAACTGCGTTAATATAAAATATGTAATTAAGTGTTAAAGTTTTACACTAGATGTACTGTCAATCAATGTAAAAGAAAACCGCTAATAAGTTATTTAATTCTAACTTAAGCTACTATGGTATTTGCTTATTTACTCCCACACTAACAACCTGCTCTGGTTTTGCTCTTGTATTATTTACTAGCTGTGCCCGCGACGTCGTCCGCGTAAAAATAGTTATTAAAAAATATTAATATTTGCATTATAATATATAGCCTTCCTTGATAAATAGCTATCTAAAACTGAAAGAATTTTTCAAATCGGACCAATAGTTCCTGAGATTAGCGCGTTCAAGCTAACAAACAAACTAAGTCTCCAGCTTTATATATCAATATAGGATATAAATAAAAAAGTTTGAATTAATCTGTAGAAAGAACATAACGCCAAATTTCCAAAAAAAGTATTAGTACATTTCGGTACAAACTTTCGGTACCAATTTCCAAAAGACGTGAATTTCTTAAAAACAATATTCATTTATTGAAAACATGTGACACAAAATGCCACAAAAATGTGTTGATGTGACAGTTACGACGCAGACCTTGGAGACTATAAAGTACTACAAAAGTTTGCGCAAGTACACAAAGTCCCTGGTCACACTACGTGATCATTGAAATGATCATTTAAATGAATCTACATACTATGTCTGGCTCCGGCGTAACTCGTTACTTCGCTCGCGTGAATTTTGTGATTGTATTCAATTTTGCGGGTTTTTATTTTTTGTGCTGTACCCTAATTATTTAACTAAAAGCCTTAAGTATAAATGAGCCATTTTATTCCTTGTAAAATCTGCTATTTACCAGTGATAATCCCATCGAAATCTATCCAGCTATTTTGGAGATTGTCCGGATCAAACAGGCAAAAATTTTTTAACTTGCGTTTTTGCTATAGCTATTGTGTATATTGTGCAATTTGTGCAAAAAAGTTATTTCGAAGTTACAAATAAACGCTTGAATTTCATTAATATCTATAGATAACTTGCGAGTACGTAATCTTTCGATTTTATGTATACATAGGAATAAAAAAGAACAGCTAGATTCTTGACCAAAGGAAACATTCCTATAATTTACCACCGAATTCGATATTATTAAGCTAATATTTTCCTTCGACATGTACTAACAAATGTATATAATTTACTACCTATTTTCCGCGACTTCGTCCGCCTAAAATTCCGAGAGCCCTTAGACCTCAATTATCTGGCCCTATCAAAAACTTGGTACATCCCGTGGTTTTCGAGATTTCGTGTTAGGCGACTTTTGGCTTTTATACACGACTATATAGATTGATGATGTAGCCGCCGCTACTTAACGAAATGGCAATGAAGTCGAGTGGATAAAGATTACACCAAAGCAAACTAGATGGCGCTGTACGGATGACGACCACCGCAGTACAAAGACTGAAAATCTCCATACAAACTAACTCACGCTAGCAGGTAACGTAGGCAGTGAAGGTGAGTGTTAGTGGTCATTGTAAAGAAATCTCAAACCCCTTTGATTCTATAATCTGACGCCAATTCATACTTCTTTTTCCAAAACCGAAAAGGTTTAAAGACGAAAATCGCCACATGATTGAAAGTTTGACGGTTTTTATCGATTTATCTAGTATTTCATCAGACTTAGTGGCAACGGAACCACCTTGGAAGTATGCTCTTTCAAATAAAAACGAATTTTTTTAAATCGGTTTACAAAATTCCGGACTTATTCGTGAACATACATAAAAACAAATATATGCACATAAAACCCTCTACTGTTTTAGAAGTTTAAAATTAAGTACAATAATACAGTTGTATGCCTATAATGTTTTAAACATCAACTAATTAAAACATTTGAAATGTACAGATACAGCGGAGCAAGAATCCAAGCAACTTAACTATTTCCTACGGACTTACATTTATCGTTATATTTTGGACTATTCACATAATATCTTTATAACTTATAGCCTGTGTATTATTCTAATGTATAAACTATATTATTGTGAAGTTTTATTAAAATCCATTCAGTAGATTTTCCGTGAAAACGCGTCGAACAACATATTATGTACGTCGATACATGAACGTGTACAAACTTTCGCGTTTATAATATCAGTAGGATAATTGACTGCTTAATACATAAGGAAACAATAAAGTGTCAATAAGGAAAAAATGGTAATGGATATAAAAATTTTGTTTGTATACTTAATGCCATACTTTAATTTAAGAGCAAGGCTTTTATATCCTTATTTTACTTAATTAAACACACATGTATACATTTTACTATAAGATTATGTTAAAGTGTAGGCACGACACCCGAATGTACATATATTATATTTACTGGCCCGTTGGGCTAAGAAATGGCAAAATGCCACTCCAAAATGCCAGCCGACAGAGACTCCGGGATGGAAGAATTGACAATTATTCTTAAACTTTAAATAAAATCTCGATAATTATATTATTATTAATTAATTAATATATTAAAGTATTCGTGAAGCGAAAACTTTCGGTACCATTTTAAGAAACTTACACGGACGTAAGACAAGGAAAATTGGCACAATTATAGTTTCTGTAAAGGAGGGTGTGCGAATGCTCACCTTTTATACAAAATGCATTATTAAAACCACACGCACACCAATGCCAATCGATTTACACACACATGTATAAATTTTATTATAGGATGTTGTCAAAGTGTAGTCAACAAAACTATAACAAAATAACAACGTTTTTTTTAATTATCACATTTAGTGTGGTCAAATTGTCAAATGCCCACTTAGAACAAAAATTTTGTACACAGGGCTTAAAGTTATTTATATTATGTTTATAAAAAACCTTCACAAATAGTGCATTATTTTAGAACAAATTTGATTTGCACGAAAAAGGTTATACTGAACAAACCTTAAAAGATACACATTTAAACGTTTAAAGGGAAACAATTTTGTCACACATGTCTTATGCGAAAATTTAACTATTTACGCAGCGCACGCAGCGGAAGCTCTCAAATGTGAAAAATCGCCCCCGATTTTAAAATATTCTTCATTAGTGCTCCGCTCCTATTGCTTTTAGCGTGATGATATATAGCCTATAGCCTTCCTCGATAAATGACCTACCTAATACTGAAAGAATTTTTCCAATCGGATCTGTATTTCCTGAGATTAGCGCGTTGAAACAAACAAACGAACCCTACAGCTTTATATATTAGTATAGATTATTGAGCCTCAATATCTCAACGGTATAAGGTACTTAGAAACAGGCGTCCGCGTGTCAAATAGTCCTATCTATTTAAATTTAATTTTATTACTAATAAATTATAGTAGATGAAGTTCTTTGGGGTTAAAAATATGGTTTCATTTTAATAAATTTCATAATCACCATCTGTCACCTTAACTTGTAAGATAGATTATCAAAGAAAAAAGTATAATATAAATAAAACCAACTAGAAAAGAGCAAACGCATTCCTTAAAGGCCAGCAACGCATCATCTTCTAGTAGGATTAGTCCATGGGTGTCAGTAGTACCTCATTTGAACCGCCTGTCTTTTTGTCCCTTGTCATAAAAAAACGCGCTCGAACTTTATGAAAAGCGAACCACCACACCACTCTACCATTCAGGCCAAATTGGGCCGGCGCGTCCGGGTACCAGTACCTCTTTCTCACATGAGATCGGCGTGAAGTGGCGGCAATGCTGTTGAAACCTGTGTTAAAGGGTTACTGCTTTTCCTAAATGGTCTTAGTCTTCGATATAATGAATATTTTTTACATATTTAACAATCTAGAAATCTTATTAATGTATATGTATGTTTTTATACAGAGTTTATTATTATATTAAAAACTATAAATAATTAAAAAAGCGTAATTGTGAGTGTGTAAATAGAAATAGAACTGATACAGTTCGGAACACCTTGCGTTCCATTGCTGGGGTGATGGATGTAGGGAAGAAGTCAGCAAAGCTGAAGTGGGAATGGGCTGGGCATGTATGTGGCTCGAATGGACCCGCAAAGGTGGGCCAATATCGCAACTTCCTAGAAGAAAATTTTGCTAAGGGTTATTATTAGATATTAACGTAATGCATAACAAGCAAAAATGAGCCTTTTAACTAATTGACGTGCAAACGACATTCGACCTTAGCGTGGCTCGTGACGGTTTTTTTTTCTCTTTCGTTACGTCGTACCTCGCCTTTTTGGATTAATTTGTTGTATATATATTTCAGACGAATTTCTCGAAATTCAATAATGTTTGTTTATTTGTCGATAAAGGCTCGCAAAATTGACTAATAAAGTTATTTTTTTCTATTCATAAAATATATTTATCTTGAAAACTATAATAATGCACTGTATTGGTATGTAAATTAAGTTCAAATCTATTTATTAAAAAAAAATGTTTAATATATTTAAAATTGTCCTTGCGTAATGAGAGCGGCCATGAATACTAACTGATTAAAATTTAGACATGCGAATTTTAAGATGCTTTTTTTTTACGAATTATTATTCCTAATGCTTACTAGCTCCTATGGAACGGACGTTCGTGTATCCTATAGCCTTGTATATATTAAACAAAAGATATTGTTTTACTATATTATGGGTTTATTATTCCACTACAACATTCCTGATTCGTAACCGAAACCTTGCTGTTTATTTAAAAACTTTTGTTCTGCTCCCTCAGTTTCGCCGTTTTCTTTAGCTGCTTCACCGTTTTGCTCTTCTCCTGCATTCATCAAAATTTTTAACAATAATACAGGATTATAAGACTAGAAAAATATTGGCAATTGAAGTATATGATTGCAAATCAAAGGATATTTTATTCAATTAGACTTTTGCAAGCACTTTAAAATTGTCAAATTTAAAGCTGATCGTTTTGCCACCACTTTACTCCGATCTTATTTGAGAGAGGTACCAATACCTGGAAGCGGCGGCCCAATTTGGCTGCAGACCAAAAGGACTACAAGCATAGCACTACCTCTAATTATAAAAGATATGAATAAAGATTTTTCGAGTTTGACTTTAAATAAAAAATATATACCCTCACTGCGGGTGTGGCAAACCCTGAAGTGGCGCTACTCCCAGCATTCCAGGGTGATGCTGGAAGGCAAAAAGAAATTCAACATTAACTCTTTTGGCATTATTAAATGTACTTGTGTCTTATGCATTTACGAACAGAATTTTATTTCGAATTATAATTTTAATCCTACTTTTAAAAGCTTTTATAAATGTCATAAAGCATACATTTCTTAAAATTTGCTCATGTCACCAAAATAAAAATTTCAATCTTTCTTATTTATGCAGATATTTTTAAACAGTAGCTCTATTAAGAGAATAAGTATCCAAAATAAAGTTTATTTTTTATAGAAACAAATCAAGTTATAAATTAAAAGGTATATTTCTTTAATCTGTGTATACCTGCGGGTGCTGCAGATGCGGGAGATGATGCATCGGTTGCGGCTGCGGCGCGGGCATCGCGTGCGTGGGCAGCGTCATTCCTGGAAGGCCGGCAAAGCATCTGCGAGCGTGGGGCAGTTGTTCATGGGCGTCGGTAGTCACTTAGGTGGGCCACCTGCTCAATTTACCTTGTTGAATATATATAAAACAATCCAATATGAACAAAAGATTTTTTTATATGCTAAACTCATTTAAGGTTTTTTATATTGCATATTTTATGAAGATTTTTAGACAATCAAATAAATACATAATATGCTAGAAAACAAAAGAAGTTAAATGAAGTAATTATGACTTTTAAAAATATCAAGAAGTTCGACTGTTACCTTAAACGGTAGGACCCATTTCGATAACAGTTTGTGTGTATATTCCAAGAAATACAAGCATAGAAACTGGACCCGCTAAGTTGCGCTGCTGTCGGTATATACCCCGCTCCGCACTTGTGAACGTCATAATATGTATAATACAGTGCAACCTTAATATCGTCCTCTAATACATGGTATAGTAGTTCTAATTGCTCTTAGAGACTTAGGGTTGTCAACAGGGAGATTTTTTTTTTTAAATAATATTAGGAATACTTTTTTGGGTATGTCTAATTTTCCCTTTTCCCCTCCTACTAAGCTTAAATTAAAAGCTTGTATTAGGTGTGGGTGCGACAATACCCCAACGGCGGTGGGATTTGAACCGGGTACCTTGCGGATTTCAGTCCATACCTTATACCATTGAGCTATTGAGGCTCTAAATTTTTATTTCACTTATTCAATAATTTCAATTCTCTATTTATATATATAGAATATTGAAATATAGATAAACTCGGTACAAAAAAATCCCTCTTCTATTTGATTTGAATCAACAATTGTTAGGAATAGACGCTACTCCTCTATGGTTAAAGCATTATTATTAAACGCACTGTTATCGAATCGTAAAAAAATGACACTTTTGACTATGGCCCTTCGCAATATGCAAATGTAATCTCGAAAACGATATTTTTTTGTTTTTACCTTTGATACTAGTTCGGACCGGTTCTTGTCGGTGTTTAGAAGGGATTCCCTTTGTTGTCTATGGGAAACTCAGATTGACGATAAAAGGTGTTTTGTTCTTTTGAATTTTGATGTGTGTTTTGTCGGGACTTACGTGAGAAAATATTGAAAGACTTAATTAATAAGACAAACTCGTATTATACTAATATTCTGATTAATTCATAGCGATAGCTGTTTCAATAGTATTTAAAGAATCGATGTTTGTTTATATGACAGGCCCGTTGGCGCAGTGGGCAGTACCCTGCTTTCTGCTCCGGGGATCGTGGGTACGATTCCCGTCTCGAGTCTGGGTATTTTATCTATATGTATTTCTCGAAAAAAATATTTGATTATAACAGGCGTCCGTTACCTATAACACAGACATTAGGTTGTCTACCTTAGGAGCAGACATCCGTGTGTCATATAGTTAATATTTATTTATTTATGTATATGTGGGAGTTAGAAGTTAAGCTTCTTTAACCAAAAAAAAAATATATAAAAAATACTATGCTTGGTTAAATGCGCATCGAAAGATATTATTTACTTTTATTGTAACCAAAAAATATTATGCACGTACCACGTTAATTATATTATGTAGGTACCACGTTAATTATTGTAATGGAAAAAAATTACAAGAAAAACTATGTGTCTGGATTTTGTATTTAAGGTGCATATGTGTAATTAATAACTACAGGGGCGACGTTATTACTAAGTGATCAAGTCCGTTTCAATAGAGATTAAAAAAAAGAAACACCTCTATGCACACACTTTTTTTTATGATGTCTAATTTAATTTATCTAAGTCTTAAATCCATATAAGATTATGCCAGACCCATCCAAAACAAACACGCTACAATAATCAAAAATAACATAATAATTATAAATTAATATAATTGGACTGTTGTAATAAAATTAAATATATTATAAATAGATAAATAAATATAAATATATACAGGACTATATGACACACGGACGTCAGTTCCTAAGGTAGACAACTTAATGCCTGTGTTATAGGTAATAGTCGCGTTATACACAAATAATTTTTTTTAGAAATAGGTAATTACATACATATGGATAATACACCCAGATTCGAGGTGGGAATCGAACCCACGACCCCCGGAGCGGAAGGCAGGGTCACTGCCCACTGCGCCAACGGGCCAGTGAAAGTTCAATGCAAGCAAAGTTAAATAATAAGTTATTGTTACTTAAAATAAATAATTAAAATCTATTGCGCATTTATAATGAGACAAGAAAAAGAAATATACAAATAAAATAGTTACAAAATAAGCGTCCAATATAAGTTTGAGAAGTAAAAAAAATTAAATTTCAACAAACAGTTTTCTAATTAACAAAAGATAAATCATTGATGTTTGGTGATATTTTCAGACAGACATTTCATAATTAGCTTTGTAGCAATGGGACGATTTCTTTTGTCTGGTTCAACAGAAATTTCAATAGTTAAAAAAGCCTCAATAGCTCAACGGTGGAAGGGGTGGACTGAAATCCGCAAGCTACTCGGTTCAATCTCCGACTCCGCTGGGAAATTGTCGCACCCATTCCTGAAATGAGGATATTAGACATACCTAAAAAGTATTAATAATATTCCTAAAAAAAAAATCAAAAGTTAACAATATGTTATACAAAAATACAAGTCGAAAGCTCATTGTAATAAGAAAAACAAAAAAAATAAGAATTTTATTCATTTCTTTATTTATACTCTTTATTATACACCACAAGAACACATAAAAAAAGAAAACATAAACGAAGAATGTATTATACAAAAATACAAGACGACAGCTCATCTTAAAAATTGACTGGTCCGTTGGTGCAGTGGGCCGTGGCCCTGCCTACGGCTCTTGTCACGGGTTCGATCCCCGTCTCGGGTCTGGATGTATTATCTGTAAGCATGTATTTATATATTTGTACAAAAAAAAAATTGTATACTGCACTGCCCACTGTGCCAACCGGCCAGCCAGATCATATAGTCCTGTATATTTATATATGTTTTATTCAAATACAATGAATGGTTTATTTGAAGTACGAAAATGCTTGAAGATTACAAAGTACTACAAAACTGCGCAGCTACACAAAGTTCCTGGCCACACTACGTGACCATTGAAATGATCATTCAAATGAAGCTATGTCTGGGTCCGGCATTACAAAACAAGAAAGAGTTGCGACCAAAATGATCCTTGTCCCAATATGTTGCTGCAGGTTATTAATGCAGCACTGTTTTTTAGGCAAGACCTAGCATTACCGGTGCTACTGTAGACCATCACGGATTATGCTCCTCTAAATACCAACACAAACAAATGCACTAATGCCGGAGCCAGACATAGCTCAAAGGGTTTGTACATTTTTGTCCTTGAAGACTACAAAACTTTGCGCAGCTACACAAAGTCCTTGACCACACTACGTGATCATTCAAATGATTATTTAAATGAATCTATGTCTGGCTCCGGCATTATATTTATATTATTATAATGCCGGAGCCAGATATATTATATTATATTTGGTGGGTAGTTAGTTGTTATTAATAAAGGTTTTGATTGAGCATAGAATAGAAGCTGCATAGTTACAAAAGCGTTTAGTATGTGGGTATGAAATGAATTTACATGACATAGGACCTGCGGTCGCAAACAGTCCGCCCTGAATGTGTCCTATTAGACGGTCTATTCAAAGGCCGGCGAGTTACGCATCTTGTAGTGGGGACCACAGTTCATAGCCGGTGTAAATAAAATAAACTGCACACGTAGAGTGCGTACAGTCTAAAAATGCACGCCCCTCCAAAGTATTCACCCCTACATGTAAGACACAGTGTAGACGCAAACAAGCAAGCTCGCCAATATCATTAGCTCATTGTGATTGAGTTAGAGTTGATATTAAAAACTCTGCACACATAAGCGAGCGTTGCGATTAATTAGTGGAGGGGCGTGCATTTTTAGACTGAAACATCTACGATAGGGTTTGTCAGAACTTAGGGTTTTTTAGAATAGCCATCATATAGTCATAAATGAATGTAGTGAAATGCAGATATACAGATATAATTGTCGGACATAAAACAATTATTCCTAAAACAGTAAAACAATTTCTATCTATCTATCTATATGTAGGTATTTATATATTTCTAAAAAAATATTTGTGTATAACAGGCGTCTGTTATCTATAACACAGGCATTAAGTTGTCTACCTTAGGAACAGACGTCAAATTATACAAATCATGTGGTTACACTTTAATCTTTATTGGTTTCATGGACCTAAGTGAATTCCGAACATATTATACACATTCATTAAATAGACATCTATTATTTTAATATCATTGCCAACATAATAAATAGCAAAAAAATTCATCGCGCTGTTATCAGTGATGGTAGCACTGCTTCGCAATATGTCAGTAATGCCGCCATTACGACCGGCCAATCGTCTTACGCCATGATTGTTGTGTTGGCAACACTGATATAGACATTTAACACAGATTACAATGATCATTTTACTGTAGACAGTATATAAATTTTTACAATTTAAATTATAATTATAAAGTTATAATTATATACTCAGTTCAAATATTTAGTTTGAACTGAATTCCTTGGGGAGTTCAGTCCACCTCCAGTTAGTGACTCTTGGAATATAATAGAGGCAACTTACTAAATATCAGTCTCCAAAATGAAACTATACAAAACGTGTTTGTTTCTGGAGCGTGGGCCCAAAATTACGAAATGTTTATGACCCACAGGATGCTATTAGCTGGCAAGAAAATAGTTTACGTAGTCGATCTAGCGTTAGACAACATCTTAGAATGTATAGAGAAATATCACGTAAGTAATCTATATAAATACAACGATACTCAATAAATACATTTTAGTATCGGCACCACTGAGTACCATGTACTATATGGTCACCGTTAAATTGTAAAAACCGTTAGATTGTAATCTATCTCGCGACATTGTAAACTTTCAAAAGATTGGGAACTGAATGTAAAGATTACAATTTAACTTATTATTTTTTAGTAGATTAAAAAGTATCGAAGTGAAACTGTTAAATTTTAATCTCTCGCGCCTTAAATTGTCAACTGTCCGAAGACTGACCCTGATTGGTCTTACGTGTGTTTCCGGGAGTTGTAGTGCAAAGGTATAAAATTTAAAGCCCGGTTACGCTTTTGTCCTATCTCTACATTCATAGCCCTTTGTCCTCAGTTCATTTAGGCCAATTCGCCCTTTGCTGACCCGTTAAAATCCTCGCATGAGTTACTACATCGTCTAAATGAAATAATTATTCAAATGAATGTGGTTAAAGGTTTTCAAGGGCCAAAGTAAATTGCGTATTATTACATTACGGTCTCACAATTATTGTATTAAAATTCATTATTTTCTTATTTAGTTGCTGGTGATATTATATTACGAGATAACGCTTTGTTCTTGTCTTAGTATGATTTCATATTATGGGTCATTTAATAAATTACGTTATACGTTTAAGGGAGGGAAGGGTACCCATCACCAAAATCTGAAACCCAGCAAAAAAATCCGTTGTGTAACAACGGACACTCTTAATATACATTAAAAAATCATTAAACGTAACGTAATAACTTTAAAATTCATAATATAATGATAAAATTACCCTTCTCTCTACGTAATGAAGCATACGGTAAGAGAATTCAATTAAAATACTTAATGAATAACATTAAAAGGAGAAGTATCTTAGGACATACTTTACATTTAGTATTTTGTGTGTTCTAAAAACGTTAAATTTCAAGTTACCTAAGGTTAAAAATTATATGATGATAAAATTACCCACCTCGCTACGTAATGAAGCGTACGATACGAGAATTCAGTTAAAATGCTCAATTAATAATATAAATGGATAATATTATTTATCTTAGGTTATACTTTACTTTCAATGTTTTGTGTGTTCTAAAAACGTTAAATTTCAAGTTACGTAAGGTTAAAAATTATATGATGATAAATTTACCCACCTCGCTACGTAATGAAGTTCCGTAGTACTACAAGGAACCCTTATAATTTCGCTCTCTCCGTCCCTCTGTCAGTCTGTCTGTCCGTAAGGTGGACCCCGTAGCATTTTCAAACGATTAGACAAAGAGACTTGAAATTTTGAAAAAACATGAAAAAACATGCTAAAAACTCATTAGAAAAATTATTTTGAACGAAATCGGACCACTTTTGAGGTTATTCAATAAATACGTTTAAGCGTATCAGATACGGAACCCTTCTATACAAGCGTGTCTTGACATCCTTTTGAGCATTTTAATTGTTATCGATATCGTATAAAGTATTTTGCGATGAGTAAAAAAATTATGTCAACTTTAAAAGCAGACACCTCAATTTTATTTATATTTTTCGATATATAACATTTCATACCACCCGTCTACCGAAAGTCATAATGACAGTTCATTTTGAAACACACATCGATATATTTTTCTAAAGATAGCTATTTCCTTAATTATTATGAAGCTATTAATTATGTTTATTGCCTTCCTATTGACCGACAACAACAGCCAGTTCAAAGCACTTACAAGCCTATTGTAATTAGGCACAATTGTTTGCTTAATCGAGTAAACAATCTCTTTAAAAAGTTACCGTACATGTTGAATACTAAGACGAAATTTTCCTAAATTCTTTAATCTATTTTACTATAAATAAGGATAATACATCCGTTTGTTTTCGAAATTACCGCGTCTTTTTGAGTTCGTTGTATGAATTACGGTACCACTATCCGAATACCACTTGTTTCTGTCTTTCTGTTTGTTCAAGGCAATTATTTTGGTTGACTGGCCAGTCAGTGCGTTGGCGCTCGTTACATCTTGATATTCTTTACCCCTTTACCGATACGGAGCACCACACGAGCAATAAATGGCGCGGAAGTACGTAACTCTCAACCTATTACGAACCCCCATGCAAAGTTTGTTTAACTGTTAATTCTCGCAAAATATCATAAAATTCAAGCTGGCAGCACTTAAAAAACAATGTAATAAATGAAAAATACACTATATTTAAGCTGAAACTCGAAAAAAAAATTAATACATGGCTGCTTCTATTCTGTCGACGAATACCTCAAAAAGTAATTACTTAAATTTTAATTTTATTTTAGATTATAATATTTCGCACCCCATCTCATGGCAAATTATGAACTACTTTAGTAATTAAGATCCTTTGTAAAAACAATCTAGCAAATAAATGATTTGATTTGTTTAGGACACTTTAAAGGAAAAAAATATTCCCATGAGTACGAATAATTGAAACTTAAATAGACAGCCCTAAAGCTACTTCACAAACTGAAAAACCTAAAAAAAACTATTAGTATATACAAGTTCAAGAGATGACGGTTATCTTAACTCGCACCACAGCCACATCCTCTGCAATCTAAGTGGACCCTGGATAACGGTATACCGGGATAACGGTAGGAAAAAGTCATACACTTAGTTACCGTATATATGTACTCATAAGCTCTTTTTTTTAATTACCCTATAAGGCACTCCTGGAAAAAGGCCTCCCCCCTTTTCCAACCACATCTTCCTATCCTGAGCAATTTGAATCCATTTCTTTCCAGCAAGTTTACTGGGCCTTAAGTATACAAATATTATTTAGGCATCACAAGCTATTCTAAATGCTATTTCATTTTTTATAGACTACTTAACAATAAACAAAAGCATTATTTTTTATATAAATTCTTACTTTAAAAAAAATAACGCTTTTGTCAAACCCACACATAATAATAGTAATTTTCAATAACAGCTAAATTAAAGCTTAAACAGTAGGAAAATTATTCTGAACGAAATCGGACAACAACTTTTGAAGTTATTAAACAAATACGTTTATAGCGTATCAGATACGGAACCCTTTTATATAAGCGTGTCTTGACACGCCCTTGGCCATTTTTAATTTTATAATGTTATCCGGGGACGTTCGCACGCTTTCAAAACTAAATGATAACTCGTTAAAAGTTAGTCAGATTCGAGGACGTTATACGTCATAACAATTTTATTTAAAATCTCATCGTCATAATTTGTCAATTTATAATCTACATATATTCGGTTGCTCGAGTAATTGAGACATAAAAGTTGAATACTAAATCTTATTAAGATTTTATTTATAAAATTTACGTAGTATTATTATTATATTTTTTTTTCAACGGAATTTAAATTTACTTACGAAATATAAATCACTTTTAAGTAAGTGTACATTAATAATATTAACACACTTAGTACCCCATTACATACCCCATTTTCCCTCTTGTTATACTATTACTTGCTGTATCCCGCGTATATTTGACTATATTTTAGGGTAGTAAATATGATAGATTTTCCAAAGTTAAGCAGTCTGTTATTACTTGCAACATCATCTATTTGTCAGTGGAATTTCCGCCATAACCAGTCCGGTAGCTTCGGAGATTACCCTTAACAGTCAGATAGATGGATAAAAATATTTTAATTTTTGTTTTTGTTATAGATGTCGTATATAGTTTAGTCCGATGCGTTTAGTTAAAGAATAAAATTCTTGCAAGGAATGACTTAATTCCTTTATAAACCCTTTTAGAAAAGGAGAAGGTTCTTAATTCGACTGTATTTTTTTGTATGTATGTTACACCATTACTCGCACTTTATGAACCGCTTTTGATAATATTTTTTTGTATGAAAGACCATAAGCTTTATTTACTTTAAAAAATAGGGTTTAATATAAGTTTTGAAGAACAAGGATATTCTATATTAACAAAAAAACCCATTACAACGTTTTCCAGTGAAGCGTACGCAATCGATATTGTTAAATGGACTGAGAAATGCTCGCTGACCGCCGAATTTTATACCTAAGTGTTACTCAAGTGAATTCATGTTTAAATTAGTACCTTTGTATAACTATTTAGGTAACTTCTTTGCACAACTCTTTAAACATTAGAAACACATTCCTTCGTAATTATTTTTTTTATAAATAAAAATACATTCAATAATTTATAGTATACTAATACGTAAAGGGAAAATTTACAAAAAATTCGCGGACGAAGGAGTATGAAATTTGACACAATCATAGTATAGAGGTATGTGAATACTAATACTATTATAAAATATTCATTATAAAAAGTAAAATTATTATAATTAAATTTCACGCACACCAATGGTATTCATTCATTCAATCAAACGATATACGTGTTTTGCACATACATGTAGTATATGATGATGCGAAAGCGTCATCATGACAACCGTATGCTATATTTATTGGGAAAAAGCACAACATATGTCGTTAGAATGCGATATACAAAGAGGTTTTTGGCCGAATTTCAACAGTCAGTTTCATGTCTTGTAATTATAAATGTATTATAAGACTTTATACTAAATTTTTATTATATATTTTATAGGTTCTGTAAATAAACATTCCAACCCCATATTCAGAGGGCTCTATTAAAAAAACTACAGCAAGTAAAAGCGAAGAAACAACGGAGGAGTTTCAATACAAAATATTTTAGTTCAAAAGTATTACGAAGTACGACCTTAAGGGAGCATTTATTAAAAAAAATCCGGGAAATAATTTGCTGAGTTCAGATAATATCGGACATTTTAAGGGGATTAGGAGAGTAAGCAAAAATTTCGCTGAAAGAAATCCCACCCGCCATTACTCAGGTGTTTTTTTAGTCCCGGCTTATTCAGTAATCAAGCAAATTGCGCCGAGATGGACCTACCTGCTCTTCTTATCTTACCGCTGTTACATACTATGCGTCTATTATGTAGCATAGCCCATCTATTAAGTATATACGTAATATATATAATATATACAGGTTTTTTGAACTGAGACTTGCGTGAGCGGAATTCATAGTGGCGAGCCACATACATAGTGTAAATCACTACATCTGTTTTGATAAAGCTTCCGTGTTATCTAGAGTAAAATATCTAGTAGCTGGAAAAATACGTGAGGCAATCAAAAATAGATCGCCACCCGAACTTTAAAAGAGACGGTGGTGGGGGTGCTATCTCCAACCTGGTATCTAGATTTATATAAAAGAAAAACTCGCACGAGGCAAGGTACCATCCCAAGAGAGTGAGTTTGCCATGTAAGGTATAATTGGCAAGGGTAGAAGATGGACATTTCTCAGGCTCTTCATTAGAAGCGCCTAAACCCCCACCTCCATCGCCGTCGCTTCGCGCCCAGCGTGCACTCGCGCGCATCTCCCGCTGCTGCACCGCTTCGTAGCGAGCCCATGATGAAGGACCCAAACTTTGATTCTAAATTAGTCGGGGAATCCCGATATAACATACACGACAGTTTAAAAGCCGTTTTATAATAACTATATATAAAAGTCTTTTTATATACAAGGCTTATTTTATGATCAAGAAAATTACGTCGAGATGGACTGACCTGAAGAAATATCTTATCTTACAAGACATTACGTCTTCTTGGAGGTGCAATGCGAATATGACATGACAGGCGTAATTTTATTATTCCTAATTTTTTTTCGAACGTAAGTGCCTTAACGCGGCTTACAAAAATTACGGGCAATGCGATTTCACTGAAATCGTCACGTAACGAAATGCCGTACGCTTTGCGAGTGTGTGCGTGCGTGCACACAAGCAAGTGAATGCGCGCAATTTTGTTTTCTTTATGAGTGGACTAGCGACTAGAACATTTATACGTATAAACCTTCACCTTGAATCATTCTGTTTATCGATGAAAACCATATTAAAATCTGTTGCTTAGAATAAAACATTTAAGCGTACAAGAACGAAAAGCGAGCTTTGTTCTATTCTATGTAAAGAAGCCGCACTCACTTTATTTTTTTATGCGTATATCGCATAAGCTGCTGCACTCAAGCCACTTGCATATGCACGTAGCGACACATGCACAAAGGCTGGTAAATTGGAAACGTCGCAGCGACGCGCAGACGTGTTATTTGTTATTCGGCAGGTGGGCCAAGTTATGAGCCGTAGCCGACTCGCGTTTAGTATATAATTTTCATACTTATTCAACTTTTTTGGGGTACCGTACCGCTAAAGGAACCGAGAAAGAACTCTTGTAGGATCATTTCGTTGTCCGTCCGTCTGTCAAAACTAATTTTCTCAGGGACGGTTTGAGGTATAAATTTGAAATGAATACCAAATACTGAAGTATGTGATCCAAACGCAACAGACTTTCACATTTATAATAACAGGGACAAGAGGCAAACGGGCGGGTAGTTCACCTGAGTACACAACCAGACTGCTCGCAGATGCGTTGCCGCCCTTTGAAGAATGAGCTTCAAGAAAATACTCTTTTTTGAAGGTCTCTGAGTCGTTTCAGTTTGGTAACACCAGAGTTGGTGACTTATTCCACAAAGTAAGAATACAACAAAAAAAAGTAAGATAAAAGAATAGGAGGCAGGAAATTTCTAACAAATCGTACGGTTGTGGACTTTTGGACATGGAAGAGAAAATTTAGAGTTTTGACGAGATGCCCTGATGTGAATTAAATAAAAACTTAATATTTAGCCGGTATTAGAAGGCATGTCAACATGGAGGTGTATTAATTAGTAGCAACGCAGGAAGAAAAATTTCAATTTTCTTTTATTTTTATAGCTAGCTTCAACCCGCCACTTTCAACCTCTATTTCACCGGTTTCAGGTGTCATGGCTATGAAAGAAAATAGAAAATCTCTTTCTCCAACGTCCAATCTATCTCGATACCGAAATTCATTGAAATCCGTACAGCGGTATAGCCGTATAAATGGAACAGGCAGAGTTACTTTCACATTTATAGAATTCATAAGAAAATAAACATTAAAGTTAATCTTTTTAAGTCATAATGTTATGCATTGGGCTGAACCAAATAAAACCTCACTGTTGCTTTCGTATTGCCAACTGGAGGGAGTGAAAAATGTCCTGCCATTGTTTTTCTTTACCGAGATGAAAAAGCAAACTTCGGTAGTTTGCAGATGAGACCTAAATTGAAATACTATACTTGTGTTTACATTCAAAACGTACTTTATATACCCACTGAGCAAAGTTCTGAGGAACCTCACTTTATATAAGTGATCTCGACAAGAAAGTTGGCGTAGGTACTAGTGTATACGTAAGAACGTTTATTTTGAGTTTTGTTCTCAAGAAAGACATTCTTATAATAAACTAACTTACTGTATTTCCATTTGCTTCAGATACCCATTAATCAAGTAGTAATTTGAGTGTTTGTAGATAGGACAAAACTTTTGTTTGCATACAAAACAGACTGTAAGCTCTCTAAGGCAAGTACCTAAAGAAACTCAAGTTATATAAGTGATCTAGAAAATATATTTTGATAAAATATCACTGAAGTAAGTTCCTGAGGAACCTCATTTTATATAAGTGTTCTTAAGAAGACAGTTGGCGTACTTATATATTCGTAAGAAAATTTATTTTAAGTTCTGTTTTCAAGGAATAAATTTTTATAAGTGCGCCCGCGAGTTCGTGTTCGCAAAATTAGGTGAAAACATATAGTGTGATAATACATATATAGCCTATAACTTTCCATGATAAATGGGCTATCTAACACTGAAATAAGTTTTCAAATCGGACCAGTAGTTCCTGAGATTAGCACGTCCAAGTAATTAAAGACAGTATACATTCTAACACCAAGACATAACTCTTAACCTTTCCAAGAAAGAAAACAACACCATATCCTATTTCTATGGGATATAGACATCACGTTATTTGAAAATTACTTGTTCAAAGCGCCATTAACGATGGTGAATGGAAACACGCGTCATCTTGCTCTCACATAATAAGCTCTATAAAACCGAGAACAAAGGTTATCATCATATATGATATAACAACCTTTGTTGGCGACTCTAAAGCGGCGGCCCAGTGCGTTAGTTCCGAGACCTTGCCGCGACAAATTTTGGTGTAGCTTTCGGGTTGCAGCATTACACCGATTTTCCCTCGTATTCATTCGCGGATTAAAGCAAAGTAGTTTAAAATAGCTTAGTTAATCCAAAAGGGACGCTTATTTACTTAATATTACGGATTATCTGCTATGCAGATCGCCATTGGTGTTAAGCGCCATTTCTTAGAAGAAGTTCAATACATAATACTTCGGTAATATACCGCTACGTGGTGTGGTCAGCTGACATTTAATTTTTCGTTTATTATTAATAAACGATACCGAATTTCACGACCTTTTTCAATAGAAAACAGCGCGCACTAATTCTGAAGCTAATAAAAAAACATTAACGCTATAAGTTGTTGTTGTGACTGTTTCGAACGTGATCGTGTCAGATCCACACACAAAGACATCCGGATGTCCAAGGAAATACTTTTTAAGTTAGTTTTATACTTAACAATTTTTGTGACATAATTATATGATATATATGAAATAATTATCTGTGCCTGCGACCTCATCCGCGTTAAATTAGGTAAAAAAAAGTAGATTCAATTTTAGCGTGATGATATATAGCCTATAACATTCTTCAATAATTGGTCTATCTAACACTGAAATAACTTTTCAAATAGGACAAGTAGTTTCTGAGATTAGAGCGTTCAAGTAAACAAACAAACAAATTATTCAGATTTATATATTGGTAACGTTTCGTTACGTTTTCGCGCCCAAACCGCCGAACCAATTTTGATGAATTTCGTAATAGAGACAGATTGAACCTTGGAGTGAGTGAGGCTGAACATGAGCTACTTTTTGTCGTCAAAATGAAATTTAAATGCATCAATTACCAAATCCTCCAATTATAATAGGCATAACTATAAAAAAAATTATAATAAAAGCATGAGCTGTAACAATTATTAATATTAATATTATTACTGACCTTGCCATATTAGACTTCGATAATATTGCATACGGTAAAGAAGTTATTGTGAGTAGGTAAAGATGTTCAATAATTTAAAAAAAAATAATAATTATAAACAGTAGAATAAAATTGTTTCTTAGTTAATAATGTAACATCAGTGGACTTAATTTTTAAGTCCGCTATAAATAAGAATTTTGCAAAGAACTCTTCAGTAATACAGAAAGGAGAGAGTACAGAGGTAGAAAAGTACTAGACATTTCTAAAATGTTCACAACTTTCTTATCCAGACATGATATAAAAATATGACATAACCGATATTTGAACAAAATATGACATAACCGATATTTGAACTTGCAAAACCAAAAAAGTATCACTTACTCAAAATTAATTGTAGACCTTGTTGCCTAGCAGGATCAACCTGTTCATCACTAGGTGGAGGTGATCGTCCGCGCGAGTTCAGTGATTATGTTAAATTTGAGGGATTTATTTTTTTGTGCGGAACCCCAAAATACCCTTGTAACATAAAAGAAGAAATCGAATAGAATTTAAAGCCTCCATTGAATACTACGATATTCTTTGTTAATACCATTTATTATGAGCAGTGACTATTTAAAGTCATTGTTCGTTGACACAAAATGTCGTGATACAAATTGCATCATTCATACATTGTTAGTCTAATTTTTACTTCGTTATGTAATATAAGGTTTTTTTACTCCTTAGTAGGAGGGGAAAAGGGAATATTAAGCGTACCTAAATAGTATTCGTAATGTCCCTGCTAGCGTTATCCCGGTTAAGTACCAGGGTCTGCTTAGATTGCAGAGGATTTGGCTGCGGGGCGAGTTAAGATGACCGATTGCCATCTGACGTCATCCTCGGAACCCCCATACACACATGTATACATTTTACTCTAGGATGATGTCAAAGCGTCATGACTATCATGACCAAATAACAATGTTTTTTATTATTTATGACATTTCACGTGATATAATTGTCAATTGCCGTTGTGCGGGCGATATTTTTTTTTACTTAGCTTTAAATAAGCATTGGGTACGCAAATCTAAAGTTTCGTAGCCGAATTTTGACCAACCGGCCATCTTTAGTAAATATTATCTTTTATAATAATTATTTATTCTTAAGCTTATTAATTTGGAGATTCACAATTTTAAATTTGTATTTATTGCAAATTTTAATAACCTGTAGAGTAATCGGCTTTCTGTCACATTATTTGATATGAAACAAATAAATAATACAAAACTAGAAAATTGCCTGAGTGAGTCAAGTAAGTTTCAGCAATCATAGTCTAACATTTATGCATGTTTTTATATACACTGAATTTCCATACGTGACTGCGGTTGCCATAGGCGCTTAACGTACGTGTCCATCACACGGAAGCAACCGACATAACCTCACAGCGAAACCCTCTGGAAGTAATTTAAAGTTTAAATTAAAAATAGATTGACGGGACCCCGATAGCGTTTTTTGCTTTTTGGCTGAGAATAACAGTTTCCGGGAAATAAATTTCCGCTGCAACCATTTCAAAGCTATCTGATTGCCAGATGAATAGCGCAATCTGCAAATTAAGAGTCGCTCGTTTATGAAAAACGACAGATTTACGCGAGCTGAAAAATGTGAATTTTACTGCACATTGCAAAACTTGGTCAAAGTCACAATGTTATTATAGTTTGAAGTATACTGGAAGACGAGACAAGGAGTATTAGCTGATACTAAGAGAAAGTACTTGAAATTTCAGCCCACACCCCTCCCACCCCGACCACCTAATAACATATACAGCAAATAAATGGAATAAAAAATTCTCAGATAATATATTCGTTACTCTAACAGCAATTAATTAATATATAATCATAATAAAGAGGCCAAGAGCGTGTCAAGGCGCGCTTATAAAAAGGGTTCCGTATCAGATACGCGATAAAGGTATTTGTTAAATAACTTTAAAAGTTGTTGTCCGATTTTGGTCAAAATAATTTCCTTAATGAGTTTTACCAAGTCCTATCAACATGGAAAATGTCAAGTCCCTTCATCTAATAGTCTGGAAATCCTAGGGATGACCACGTTGCGGGGACAAACGGGACGAAAGAGTGAATCTGCAAGGGTTTTTATAGGAATACGGAACCCTAAAAAACGACACTTGATTTTCTTCTCTTTACTTTCATATTTAGGTACGAAGCAGTTTAAAAAAACTTTATTGAGGTAAAAGATAATTGTTGAGGGTCTTCTCGTGCCATAGACGATTGTATAAAACACGCAATTTTCACATTTTTACCTAAAGAAGAACGACCCATTACTTTTTACTTTTCTTTCAAATTATTGTTTTTTTTTTTAATTTTGTATACATCTTTGAAAGCAAACATGAATACCAAATTAGGTACTAATTAAAGTTGTGAATTTAACTATGATTTATGAAAAAATAATAATTTAAGATTAAAGTACTGAAAAGTTTTCGTTAGGCTATGAAACGAGAATTATATTGTTTTTGACTTTCGTGCAATTAGTATTATGAGAATTAGAAAAAAGAGGTCGAAGTAACTCGAATAACTGTTGTAAACTCGTGACTTTGATTACTTATAAGACAAATTCAAAAGTGACTTTCGTAAAGGTATGTGTGATGTACTCACAGTTAAACTGTGGGTAGATGTTAATTTATGCAAAATTAACGATAGTTCGGAGCAATGATATTATATACATCGATGTGGTTCATCAAAAATGGCGCTTTAGATATTTTAATCATCCGTTAAATATATAAATACGTGAGGCGAAATAAATACTAATATCTGATTAACGCTAACTGCCGGAGTAGCACAAACAATTGCACGGGTCACTGCTGGCTTAGGATGCTTGCATAAAGAAACAGAGGGTCTAGCACGACCACTCTCGATACTTTTACTTATTTTTACGTTAGAAACCGAACGTCAAATGAAACATTACTGCTACCGTTCTACACAACTTAGGAATGAAATCAGAGCTCGCACGTGTCGAATCCTCAACGTTACGGCCATGTAAGTCGTGTAAAGTGGAAGCACGTACCTTCATTTGACGTTTCGTTTCGAACGCAAAAGCAAGTAAAACTATAGAGTATGTTCGTGCTACGTTGAGGTGGGAATCGAACCCACGACCCCCGGAGCGGAAGGCAGGGTCACTGCCCACTGCGCCAACGGGCCAGTCAAAACAGTTTTTAAAGGTGTGCCAATGTTGGGTGCCTACCAAATGCCGCACGACGATTTGGATGCCTTTGCGAATAAGTTGTGAATGAGATCGGCTCAGGAAAGAGGAAAGTGGACCGGGACGGATCTTTTCCCATACACTAATTTAAAAAAAATATATATTACTTACACCTTGGACACTTGAAAAACTTAAAATAATGAATATTATATAAATAAATACAATATATATGAATACAAAAAAAACATTGGTTGACTGTAATATCGGTTTACGGATGATAATTTTACGTGATAACGCTGAACGCTTTTGCCAATCCCGCATCTCTATCACTCGTTTGAACGCTCGGTTCAGGCGGAACGTGACACTTTTTCGTGCGTTCAGCGAGCGTTCATCGAATTAAAAGACCTTATCACGTTGAAATAGTCTATAGTATTCCAAAAATGGGTATACAGGTCAGCAATAACCTTGTATTGCATAAAAAACATTATAAAATACAGCACAGATTTTCGCAAACGTGTTCAGCAGGCAGTTCAGTCATCATAAGTGACTACCGACGCCCAAGAACAACTGCACTGCTAGAAGCCTCGCAGTTGCGTTGCCGCATCTTGAAGTATGTTACCTGCGGTGGTGATTTATTCTCAGCAATGGGTATGGACTGGAGGCCGAGGTCCAGAGCGTAGTCCACGTGTTCTATCAGCAAGTGATGGATCAAAGCGTCCAACAAAGCGATAGTGGTTCCCGACAACTCGTTGGAGGAACACAGCTGCCAAAAAAATTGACGAATGAAAGACAAAAAAAATATCAATTGACAGAAAAAAATAGAATTTCATTCATTTGTCAATATCATGAAGTATAAAGATATTAAGTTATGCTGCAAACTTCGGTTGTGTCAGAGAGTGAATTTTATTTTGTCTTTTTATCTATGTCTTGAGGATTCTTAATTGAGGACGTCATGTCCTAACCAGTGGTTAACATTTGAGTTCGAACGGATTTGATCGATAATAGATGGGTGATCCATTCTAGCATTGTTTTATATTTAATCTCCGACCTACTGAGTGTTTCGGAACGCACGTAAAACAGTGTGATTCAACTAATATCACTTCGTGATATTAGACATACCTAAAAGTATTTCTAATATTCTTTAAAATAAAAATAAAAACGTCTGAGCGAACTTATCAAAAGATCCGTCCAAAAACTGATAATACCACCATACTCTTTAGTTATTGTGTAAAAGATTCCTTAATGTTTTACACGTATAAGACCAACTGTATTATTGAAATAATAATCTTATATATAAAGCTAGCTGTACCCCGCGAGTTCGTCCGCGTGAACCACCCTTATCACTTAGGAGTACAAAAAATAGATAGTAGCCGATTCTCAGACCTACTGAATAGCATATGAAACTTCATAAAAATCGGTCAAGCCGATTAGAAGGAGTACGGTAACTAACATTGTGACACGAGAATTTTATATATATTCTAACTAGCTACGCCCCTAAACTCCGTCCGCGTGATAAAAAATAGATGTGGACTGATTCTCAACCCTAGCCAATATGCAGGCAAAATTTCATGAAAATCGATCGAGCCGTTTCGGAGGAGTTTCGTAACGCACCACGTAACACTAAAATTTTATATATTAGATAATATATGATATAAACTCACAATTTTACATCTCGTAAAAGAGGTTTTGGCGTCGTTGAGCATCTTCTGAGCGAGCTGCTCGCTGAGGAAAGTCTCGCCGCCGTAGTTTTCTATTTGGGCTATGTTGATATTGGCCCGTGTGCCGATCACCGCTTGCAAATCTCGACGTAGCTCTTGGAACCTAAAAAGACAAAAAATGGTCCAATTAGGTACAAGGATCCAGATCCGAATTTTTAACCTCTTCTCATGAAGTACGGAAAAATTATTACTTGTAGAACAAACTGTTCTTTGATATACCAACATCCCAAAAGACTGTATGATAAAAACAACCAAATGCTCTGATGTGACAATAGGTTAGCAAACAATGGTACAAATTTAATTTATTTGCTGTTGAAATGGGACCCACGGGTATACCAGCGAAGTCCCTCTACAGCCTAATAAAAAAGTACTAAGTTTTTTATATGAAAAAGTGGTCAAGAGTGTGTCAAGTCACGCTTACATAGCTTTCTATGTTCCGTATCTAATACGCAATAAAGGTGTTTGTTAAATTAAATAACTTCAAAAGTAATTGTTTGATTTCGCTGAAAATAATTTCCTAGTGATTTTCTAGCATGACCGTTCTATCCACATTTCAAGTCTCTACATCTAATACTTTGAATAACCATGTCGGTAATATTATATGACATCATGTCAGATGTCATATAATATTACCGCTGGTTATTTTTGTTTTGTTCACTCATATTATCGTTCTAGGTGCACGATACGATAAACGGTAACGCGCGATATCGACTGAATTTTCAAATATAATAATATTATATTAATATAATAATTTGTATTAATATAAAAAAATATATATAATAATATTATATTTCAAATGTCACTCGATATAATTAAAATGAGAAGATGGTAGTTAAGATCCTCAGATGCTATAAGTGAGGCTTATATTTATAAAGATGTTTATAATATGAAGGAATTCGATTGGTAAAGTACCTTCGTCTTATAGAAAATGACTAAATAATGCTATACGCGTGAATAATTCATCGGATTTCTTTCATCAAATTACAAATGGGTGCAAATATGCAATGTAGATATGCTTGTACGATACTTTTACACCTTTCTATTGAATTACACTTAATTCAATGGAATGGTTTTTATGTATCATACAAGCATATCTACATTGCATATTTGCACCCGTGCGAAGCTGGGGTGCGTTGCTAGTTATTAAATACTACAAAATATTATTTATTTTTATAATCATCGTAATTTGACGAAAGAAATCAGATGAATTATTCACGCGTATAGCATTATGTGGTCATTTTTCTATAAGATGAAGGTACTTTACCAATCGAATTCCTTCATATTATAAAATATATTTGAAAAGTCAGCCAACATCGTGCGTTACCATTTATCGTATCGTGCACCTAAAACTCACTAGAACTATTAACAGAGGTTAATTGATGAAAGTCACATTAAAATGCGTTGCGCAGTTTTCATGATTTAATCGTGCGTTAATTTGTATATATCGTTGGATATGAGAATAGACACCGTATAATAAAGTGAGCATAAAAACTGACACGATTATACTGGTCAAGTACCGTACTGAGGGAGTTTACGAGCCAAGTGAAAATTACATCCGGTTTACGATTGTACTCCTCTATATGGAGATGACATCAATTCGGCGGATTAGTTGATCTTACCGAATTTTGATGTCTTACACAACCGAAATCTAATTTTAATTTTTCATCATACATTGACTTGGAGGTCGTAGCTTGATCAGTGGCTGGCATTTGAGTCGATTGCTAGGTTAAGCAGTTCTTAACGCGGCTGGGTGATTGATGGGTGACCAATTTTGACTCTATTTTTTACATATCTGAGCTCCTACGCGTTTCGGAAGGCAAGTACAACAGTGGCTGTGGGGGGAGTTAAGATAACCGATTGCCACCTGACGTCATCCTCGGAACCCTCACGATTTCCCTCAAAAAAATGATACAAAGAAAAAAATTTCTGATACAATAAATAAAATTATTCCTCATCCTCGCATAACCGATTGTCTCTGTATTTATACTCTTACGAACAACTACCCACTTTTATGTATACACTACACATTGTACAAAGAATTGAAATCATAAAGCATACAGGATGCAAATCTAAATATTTGTCGCCGAATTTCGAAAAGCCAGCGACCTTTAATTGAAATATAAATGTACAATTCGGTGGAGAAACTCTAGAAAGGGATATAACTATCAATGGTTCCAAGCTTCATAACCTGCCCCATAGAGCTACTGTAGCACCACATAGCAGCTCAAGCTTCTAAGTTCAATAGGAGGAAAACGGTAATATAAGGCATACATTAAACTCTATTTCATTATATATTAGAAGGTCTCTCAGAAGTAATCAAAGTTAACTTTTTACTAAGAAGGTTTTTTGAGAATACGAGGCTTGAACGAAATACGAAATGTTAAAGGCAAGTTCAAGGCTGGCGCTGATCAATCTCCATACAAATTTAAGTAAACTTTACCAACGCGTAAAAGTTAGAAAACTCGTACTAAGCACTCTGGTATCTGGACGCGCCGGCTTTTTCGAATCGCCTAAAAATACTGTAAGCGTTGCGCTATCTCTAATTAGATAGACAAGAGTAAAGGAAAGGAATGGAGTAAAAGGACATAAAGGTAGAAGGAGAGGAGAGAAAGGATCATAAAGTTTTTTGGAGAGTTTGAGATACAATTGCAAGTCATTTTAATAATGACTATGTTGATTGCTTTCAATTTACAAAAGATACTAAATATTCATAATATTATAGTATATTATATCAAAATATTATATATCACACATTCAGTTGTCACTATTGATCTAGTAGAAGTAGTGAGATAGTAGTAGATAAAATTTCGCGTTTGTATATTGTCCTACTAATATATAAACGCGACTTACGTTTAACGATATTTTGTTACTTGGCGTCGGTTCAAAGCATTAACGGGAGTGGGTACAAGTTAGCACATACTCCCAAATTAAATGACAAAAGTTACACTCAAAAACAAGTGACAATTTGCATTCAAACGGCCCGCTACTTATTTGTAAGGCTTAAAAACTTTGTTGGGTAATGTTTCGAGTGTTTCTTTTACTATGCGAAGTTGACTCTTTTGCCGAAATCCGTAATTTTAATAGAGAATTTGTTTTTTTTTTTTTGTTATAAATCCTATACGCTAAATTAAATATATTGAAATCCGTAATTTTAATAGAGAATTTGATTTTTTTTTTGTTATAAATCCTATACGCTAAATTAAATATATTGAATAAATTAAATTAAATTAAATTTTTATTTATTTCAGGTAAAGTGCACCATATAATACAACAGGACACAAGTGAATTGATTTTTTTCCACAAGGGTGTCCATAAGACTTGCAAAACACAAGAATAAGCTCGCCTCAAAACTCATTGGTAATAGAAGATTGCGATATAAACAATTGAGGAGATATATTGTCCCAGCATTAAGGGGCAGAATGAGACACCCTATGTGTATCTATATTAATATATAAAGCTGAAGAGTTTGTTTGTTTGTGTGCTTGAACGCGCTAATCTCAGGAACTACTGATGCGATTTGAAAAAATTTTTCAGTGTTAGATGGCTCATTTATCGAGGAAAGCTGTAGGCTGTATAACATCATCACGCAAAAATTGAATCTAGTTTTTTACCTAATTTTGTTAAAGTATAATGAAAAACAAATCAGAGGCACAGTTTTGAATGTTTTCCCGAATAATAAATTTTTATTTACTCCTAGCTGTGCCCACGACGTCGTCCGCGTAAAATTAGGTAAAACAATAGACATGACAATTGTACCACCAGAAAGCTCAACTACGCTGCCAGCCTTTTAGAAATGAAAGAAAGAAAAGAAAAGAAAGAAGAAAGCATTTATTTAAGCACATGACACTATGCATAGATTTATATAAACTTAGAATACAGTACAATAACTTTAAGTAATCACATATTATGTTATATTTATAGCATGGATAGTTGACCAAGAAATTGGTTTGCCACGCTAAGGTCGAATTTCGTTTGCACATCAATTAGTTAAAAGGCTTATTTTTGCTTGTTATGCATTACGTTAATTTCTCACAATAACCCTTGGCAAAATTTTCTTTGACTAGGAGTTGTCATTTAAAATGGTAAAGCACTTTCTTGGTCCACTATAGAGCGTGATGTCCCGAAAAAGGTGTAGTAGCTCTGCATTTATTAGAATTGGTCAAGAATATCTCATTCGTAAAACCTTCTATCGCATTGAGAAATATACTTATATTAAAAAGCTCATAAAAGATTTTAGAAACCTCAAAATATCTATCTATATGTCATATATCTATGTGTATATAATGTATCTCATACATCTCATATTATTGCTAATACTCTTGTAACTGCACTATCTCGTCAATTATGAAGCAAATTATCAGATGGTTAATAGTATAATTATGTTTCATTGCAACCTCATTATAAGTTCGTTTTTGCAATATACTTCTTTTTAATCCATTAAACTACATTCAACACTTTTTTTCTAATTTATACTTCTATTCAGCTTGCAAACTTATGAATGGAGACTTATTTGCTGTTTAAACTATGTCATAAGAATTTTAGTAAGATATATTATACTGTTTGTTTTCCTAGTGACACAAAATAAAATAATATAAGCAAAGTGTGTTGTGTGGTGGGGCAGTTGGATGATATACAGACGGGCAAGATATAAAACGTTATCACTTGACAACGTAAGTAAAGAAAGGGAGATAGAAAAACATTTCTTTCTAAACAGACATCAAAAAAGTTATTTTAATATACAAAAAATAATAATTACTACCTATCTATACCCTATTCGTTTAGTCTCGATCATTTTGACTGTTTGGTAATAGTAAAATACAACAAATACACAAAAAAAACTTAACACAACATCCAACAACAAATTTAACCATGAAATAACAAGATATAACACAAATACTAAAGAACTTGCACACTCCTACTGGCAATTTTACGGAGAATACAAAATTTAAGGAGATTAGCAACTTTAGGTTCTTTTTAAGGCACTATTTTTATCAGGCTATTTAAAATATTCGCAAAAATTAATACAAGGATTTAAAAAAATTAAAATTCCAATTAATATATTAAATAACTAAGGACCTATATCAAGCATGGGACTCGTAACAATGGAAAAGTTTGTAGATAAATGTTGTTTTCAATTAAATGTACGTGTATTTAAGTTCTTATAGAGTGCTTTACAAAGCTTAAAGGCTTTGCAACGAAGAAAGTTAGGAAAGACGAGAGTCTTCTAAAAAGAGAGTGTAATAATTTAGCACGCACTGCTTTAATCAATTTTTTTATTCATTTTAAACTGGGAAAGTGCGAGTGAAACTCGCACTCTAAAGGTTCCGTACCATCACCTAATACTTTACCAGGTTATTTTTTTCACAAGATTTCTTTTAATTTTACAGTTACAAATTTTTTTAACACATTTTTACGGTTTTCGGAATTTTTCCTATAGCTGTACTTTAAGATATATGTAGCTTCTTGCCAAAGTTCCTGATTCTGTTCTTCATTCTGATTTGATTTTGAGAAAAAGTACTTTATTTATATAAATCTATTGTACTGTTTTGGGCAATAAATCCTAATTTGGTCCAGCCAATAATTAAATCCTCTCCCAGGAAAAAATATATCTTAAAATATATTTAATAATCTAATTCATTTTGGAGTGGACGATTTCAAAAATATTTAATGTGGCCGAGAGCCTGACGAGACACTTTTATAGAAGCGTTCCGTGACGGATACGCAATAAAAGTATAAGTTAAATCACTTTAAAAGTTTTTGTCCGATCTTGCTCCAAATTATTTTTCCTAATAAGTTTTTAGCATGTGGACAGACGGACGAGCGAACAGAGCGAAACTATAAGCATTCCTTGCAGGACAACGGAACCCTAATAATGACAAATATATTTCAGGTATCCTCATTATCCCCGGACGGAGTAAGTGTTCATTGGTTCACAGCTACACCAGACCCGAGTGTGTCCTAAAATGAAAAAAAAAATGAAGTCGATTCCCAGCGTTGTACACGCCAATCTTTCAATCTACGCAACGGATTTTAATGCGGTTTTCACCAATAAACAGAGCGATTCAAGGAGAAGGTTTATATGTATAATACATTCATGTTCTAAAAGATAAAAGCAGAGAATTTCAATGATTGGTAACGAGATGTAAAAAATGTATTATTGTTCTCTTACCTGCGCTGGCTAAAACTTTCGACATAGAACAAAAGAATGTACTACAGAATTATACATCTTAAAAGGATCTCTAATAAAGTCCGCGATGGAAAATGTCTAACTTCTGAGTAAAACCCACAGGAACCATTTTTATTTTTTACATACTACAAAAAAATAATGAACTATTTGCGAAGCTATTTTAAAGAATACCGTATTAATCCTTATCCATTTAAATACGCTAGATACTTTGTACATTTACGTTACAACAATGGACACAGTTTCTCGCTTAACATGCATCTTAGCCTTAGGGTCCCACCCCTCTCAATAGAGCTTATGTTCTGTTGTACGCAGAATTGATTTCCCTCCCCCACCTTTAACTAGGGATGACGGAAGGTTGTATTCATATTGTGTGTGAAGTGCAGTCGACAAATGTCTTCGTTGCGCGCGATATTTGGCGCGCTTTCATGTTATACAGTTTTTCCGCTCTTAGAAAAAGGGGAAATACGACCAATTTGCGTGATGACGTCTGTGTCAGAGAGGATATGTTTGAGCGGTTTTTTTTTAATTTCAGAGAATACTCTGTGATACAGGAAATGGTTATAAAGTTTTGTTTCGCCGTTATTCCTGTGTGCTTCGGTTACTATAGCAATAATTGGCGTTATTTTGGATCAAATTGAGACAAAAATACATTAATTGTCGTTATACAGTTTTATTTTAGTGTATGATATTATTTTTTTTTAATATAGGAGGAAGGAACGTTTGTTTTTCCAATTGATACTTGGTATAAACAATTTATTTTATTATTTGGTCCGGTTTTGACGGAAATAACACTCTCTTAACAGTGTGTTAGGTGTCAAATCCGGGACAGTTTTTTAATATAATCTGACAAAAATAGTTTTAAGGTTCCGTACCAAAAATTCAACCTCTTTTTTTAATTTTATTCAGGCGAAGTCGTGCACTATTTTTAAACAAAAATACATATTTTTGTTTTTGTTATTGTATTGTATCCAGACTGGAAATGAAAAGTAAACGCGGTAGGCTCGAAACACCCTCTCAAAACGATCATTTAATAAAGACGTTGCTCAGAAAACTGTACAAATTTCCCTCACATCGCATTGGGGTGACCTGTCCCTTCCACTTAAAGCATTAATTAAGGAAAAATTGCTCTTTAGTTCGTGTATTTAACGTTTAATTTGCCGTAATCAAAAAGGGATCGCCGATCCCGACCCAATTGGTCTAGCATTAATTGACCTCCCATCGAGTACAACTTCCGTGGAGGCTTTATGAAATAATTGTTACACAGGGGTCAATTGCTACTGGTCTTTTTATAATAGGCTCGGAGTTAGTCTGAAGTTTATAAAGGATTTTAATACGTAGACTTTTTATTACTGAACTTTATTACTTCAATCCCATTTGAGCTTCGAAAGTTCGACAGTATAAATGGTGAACTGAAAGCTCAAAAATACCCAGTTTAGTTTTTCTATTCATCAAGAACAATTTTTTTCTGGAGCTAAAGTATACTTTCCTAACGAGATCAATAAAGGGCCTAGCACGAACATTCTCGATAGTTTTATTTACTTTTACGTTCGAAACCGAACGTCAAGTGAAACATTAATGCTACCGTTTTACAGAACTTAGTTGCTAAATATTGCTAGCACGAATGAAATCGGAACTCGTACGTATCGAATCCACAAAGTTACGGCCATGTAAGTCGTGAAAAATAGAAGCAAGAACCTTTATTTGACGTTTCGTTTCGAACGTAAAAGTAAGTAAAACTATCGAGAATGTTCCTGCTCTGCCATAGAGCATATCAATATCGAAGTTTATTTGTAAATTTGTAGTAATATTTGTCTGTGGTTGTGTTGCGTCGTTGCTATGGCAACGCTTGATGAAAATCAAGCAAGGGGTGAATTGATACGCAAATAGGACACGCATAAAGTGTTCGCGTGGGTGTGAAAGGGAGGAGCTCTAGGGGTCTACTGCACTGTTAAATTGCATTAGCCGTCTGTATTTACGAGTGACTCGAATCTGTTCAATACAGCGCCTGATGATTGATCTTAAATATAATACCCTTTTTGTTGTTCAATTTTTTCATATTTTATAGAATATAACGCATATATAACCTAATATATTAGTATCACGACGGTAAGATAAAGAATAACGCCTTCATATGTTTATTTATATATATTATTACTTTTATATTTTATTTATTCAATATTCTGAATTGTTAGTCGCTGTCGATCTTCAAACGTGACCTACTGAAAATCGTTTAATTTACTGAGCAGGTTTCTTTTTAGATTTATTGCACTCCTTAATATTTAGTATGTTTTATATTAGTTTTAAGTGTATAGGTTAATTTAGAAAGTTATTTTTCTCTTTTATATCTATTCTGTAAGAATGCAGTGCAATGAATCAAATAAGGTTTTTCTTATTCTTATTTATTATTTACAAAACAAAAAGTGGCCAGGAGCGTGTCAAGACACGGTTATGTGGAAGGTTTCTGTATCTGATACGCGACAAAGGTATTTGTTTAATAACTTTAAATGTTATTGTCCGATTTCGCTCAAAATAATTTTCCTAATGAGTATTTAGCATGTCCTATCAACATGTAAATTTGGAATCTAATAGTTTGGAAATCCTGTTTGGGGCAACTTGCGGGCAGACAGACGGACGGATAGCGTGAAACTATAAAGGTTTCTTGTAGGCTTACGGTACACTAAAAAAGCAAAATCATAATGGATAACATCTACATTCTCGCACACTGCCTTTCCGGGCGAGTCCCGCCAAGAGTGTAAAGCTGGCATTAGGTTCAACCAAATAACGTATGCATGAGGCAGTATCGCGTGGGATTGCCGGCCTTTGAATTATGCAGAGTGAGGAGAGAAGAGCTTGTGTTAGTATTACGGCCTTTTCACTTGAATGTTTTGGGTCCGTATTTGTTTTTTTTTTTACAAAGAAACGTTCCCCAGGGATGCTATATTAAAATAAATCTCTGTGGGTATGTATAATTTATTGGAGAGTGAACGTTGGAGCTGTCAACTGGTGCCATATAAATATATAGGACTATATGACACTCGGATTCTGTTCCTAAGGTAGGCAACTGTGTTATAGGTAACAGCTGCCTGTTATACGCAAATATTTTATTTTAGTATAGATAATACAACCAGACTCGAGGCGGAAATCGTACCCACGACCCCTGGAGCGGAAGGCACGGTCACTGCCCACTGCGCCAACGGGCCATATATAAGCTGACATATATAAGTTGGATAACTCTACAGAAGAGTAACCTCTCTGTTCCATCATAACCGCTCCTACCACAACTTTAAAAAAAAATAAGCGGATGGGTCACGAAAATATTAGTTATAGTAACAAACACAAAATATTCCTAGTATTCTTTTTTTTAGGGTTCCGTAGTCCTACAAGGAACTCTCATAGTTTCGCTCTGTCCAACCGTGAATAGAAATGTATGAACTTTAGTACAGTGGTTTATTGCGTACAGATTTTATTTTTGGTACCATAAACAAATAATGATTTTAATTTTTAGGGGTAGGTCCCAAACAGTGATAGATTCCAGAATTGGGGATAATTTTTTTCATTAAGCCGTGTGGTATCACTGGATAGATCTTTCAAAGTAGAGGCAAGGTTTTATACACACAGTGTTTTGCGAGGTGATAACCCCCCCTTGGATATCCAAACTATTAAGTGTAGAGACTTGAAACTTTCTATATTTATAGGAAAAACTAAAAACTCGTTAGGAAAATTATTTTGAGCGAAATCAGAAAACTACTTTTGAAGTTATTTAACAAATACCTTTGTCGCGTACTAGATGTTTGAAATCAAGATAATTGTAAGAATATGTATTGGTAGGTATGGACAGAATAAAAAAAATGATCTGAATATGCCAAATAAGCATATGACAAAAATTTAAGAAAAAAAATTGTAACCTGAGATGCGAACTTTAATGCCGGAGCCAGATATAGCTTCATTTCAATGAACATGCTCGTCATTAAGGGCCGGCATCGCATCTGCTGGCCTTCTGGTCGTGCAGATGTACATGGGCGTCGGTAGGCACTTCTGTGCCTGCTGCATGCTCGTCTGCCCCCTTATAACATAAAAAAAAAAAACTTTGGAATAGCACGGATTACAAGTGTTATTTTCTTATTCAAGTGTTATTCCGTCACATGTTGAGAAAGAGTAGTAGTCTATATTGTCTTCGTCTAGCTGTAACTTTTTTTTAATGTTGTTTATATGTAAATTTGCTTATTATTTTTATTATTGAATTTTAAAGTGAAAAGATAATCCTTTCATCGTCAGGTAATTCTTATTAGGAGATATTTTTAGCATCTAAATAGCCCCCGAAACATTCCAAATACCGATGCACTAACAAAAAAAAAAGGTTTAAATACCGCATTCCCTTGTCTGTATACAGGAGCGTGAATCTCGCGTTTTTTTTTTCCTAAATTTCCACAGAAATATTATCTTTTTTCGAAATAATACATACTTGAGAACATTATAAACCTACTTTTAAAATTTGTCGTCTCGCTTATTGCGTACGATTTCTCGTACACAAATGTACTATGAAACCCATCTAAATGGCTCTTTACTGGGGTGGGTGTTTAGTTATAAGGTTTTATTATATTTTTGGTCTATAAATAATGTTGATTACTGTGCGATATTATTTCATTAATCGTTGTTTACATTCAGTAAACTATATATCTCCATCTACATATATATTTTATTTGCTGTGATAAAATTTAATTATCTTCTTTCGTAACGGAGATTTTGAAATGGATTAAATACACAGTCATAATAAAATTGTAAGCTTGTAAATTAAACTCAAAAAAGTCATTTCAGATACATAAAATTTAAATATATATTGCACTCAGGAAGCCGGGGACTTTGTCTAGCTGCACAAAATTTTGAAGAACTTTGTAGTCTTCAAGAACAAAAATGTACAAACACTTTGTGCTATCTCTGGCTCTTGTATAAGATAAGTAAAATATAATTAAAAGATTTATGAACGGGAAATATAGTTAATTCCTTCCTCCTACACTAAAGTTTTTACAATTTATTTTCATTCCATTTAGCAAGAGCATCAGCAAATATCCAATAAAATTATCAATTTTTAATATACCAATTATATTAAAAAGTCCTCAATTGGTTATTCTTAATGCAAAAAAAGCCGGTTAAATTACCGACGATATTGTAAAATAATTGATTTAACAATTTGATAAATTCCTGAGCTGGGCAGCTAAATGCCTGTATGGGTAACAGCCGGCTTCTATACACTTACTTTTACACATATATAAATACGTACTTATGTAGATAATACACGTAGCTCTTATGCCGGACCCAGACATAACGCAAAGGGTTTGTGCATTTTTCTCCTTGAAGACTACCAAGTACTACACTACACTACATGATCATTGAAATGACCATTCAAATGAAGCTATGTCTGGCTCCCGCAGTAGGACGGACGTTTACACTATTGTCATTTTTTCCTATTTTCACTTGTTTTGTTTTGTTGAATATAATTGTACAAGAACCTGAAGTTTATAGTTTGCAAATAATATATATAAAAATGAATCCAACTTTCCCTTGGTGGCGGCATCACGCCTGATCGGCTGGAGCGATTTCATTAATACCTTTTTTGTTGTGTTTGTTAGTGTTAGAAGTTCTTACGAAAGAAAATAATAAGAACTAAACTTAAGTAAACTTATGAGCACATTTCACAATTTCAACTTTTTTAAGGTAACTTTATAATGGGGATCCATTTATACCCCCCCCCTCTCAGTATTTCTAAACTATTAGACGTAGAGAATTGAAATTTTCCATGTTGAAAGAACATGCTAAAAACTCATTATGAAAATGATTCTGAAGGAAATCGGATAACAACTTTTGAAGTTATCCAACAAATACGTTAATAGCGTATCAGATACAGAACCCTTTTATATAAGCGTGTCTTGACGCGCTTTTGGCCATTTTTTGTATCAGTGAAATATTATAACATAATAGTGGTCAAAGCTTTTTGGACGAGAGTTACAGGGTTAATAAGGGAAAAAAGAAGGATTTTATTTCTTGCAAATTACTGAGAATAAGTACGTAAAATATACTAAGACATAAAATATATGTAATCACCTTATATGTATATAGTGTGATATGTCTAATAAATATTTTCTTTCTTTCTTTCTTTAAATATACCTCATATTTGCGTTGCTTTTCAAATATTTTTAATTAATTATGATGACATTAGGTTGAGGTTATTTTTTTTTGACTACCTAGATACTCTTTTTGACACAAACTGAGTCAAGTGACAGTATGTTAAGGGTATTCTATTTTATGATCACCCGGATAGTCTTTTTGAGGCAGAACAGAGTCAAGTGACACTAGGTTAAGGTTCTTTTTTTTATGACCATCCAGATACTCTTTTTGGGACAGAACTGAGTCAAGTGACAGTTAGTTTAGGTTATGTCTAGGACGTAATCCTATTTATCTTAAGAAGTACTGATCTTAGAAAAGAAATCTATAGCTCAAAACATATCAATCTTTTAGTGGAGTTATAACTTTAGTAAAAAAAACCTGTTCTTAATTTAAAAAAAAAACGAAAAAAGCGTTCAGTAATATTTATTCAAAGTTTGACTATCAAAATAAAACTTGTGGGTATACTTTGTAAAATCATATGTGATTTTTATGCCAACGTACTTATGAACAAGTGTGTCGCTCTAAAATAATGTGTAAGTTTTTTTAAATATGAGTATTTTTTAGAGTTTATCCATTCGTAAAAGAAAATACACCTCACCCCACACCAAATAAATGTTGTCAAAACAAAAATATATGGCTCGCAATGTTAGAAAATAATTCGATCTGTAGCCTTTAATTCTACAATCCCTAACTCTAAAAGCTCTAACTTCACTAAGTTACTCAAAATATGTAGTTTGGCTATTTCGCTAGTGTCATATAGGCGTAAGATGAAAAATTTATTTACCCTTCATTACTTCTCGGTTATACAATGGTTATTACAATAACGAAACGGTCGTCATCATCACCTTGTAAAATGCGTTGTAATAACAGCTCTATGTAATTCAACGTACACTAACTTAGTCACGATATAAATGGACTGAAATCACAAACGACTGGGTTCCTGGGAATGTAGTCGCCCACAACTAACACAAGCTTGAAATAGAGTGGAGATGGAAATACCTATAATGCATATTATCTAAAGTACTCTTAGTCCATTAAAAGAAAAAAGTGAGATAACTGACACAGTTTCCATACTTACATACATTTTATTCGAGATATGAACCTACCGCATTTAAAAGAAAAAGAGCAGAGACTATTTATGTTTTATTCGTTATACGGATTCAATGAATTAAAATTTAGAACTTTTTAGTTCCTTTTTTAAGATTATTTCTAATTCCGCCAAATATTTGACGGTCTTTAATTTTTAACGATTCTCTTGTTAATATTTAATCTATCAAAATCATATCCTGCACCAAAAGTTATAAAATAAAAGTGCTATTTTTACAGGTTTAAAATAAGTTATCGTTGTTGTTGTCTTTTAATTGATAACCTCTTCCTTATTTGTAATCGGTTAAAAAACATCAAAACTATTCTTAATATCTTGACAAAGCAGTAAACAAGATTTGAGAAAACATATAAATTAAGCAAAAAAATCTACATTCCTAATATATTTCTTTGATATCTTTACATATAATTTTATATTTATAGTTTTTTTCACATAGGTCTTTAAATATTAACAAAATAACGACTAATTCTAACTCAAAGAATGAAAAAAAAAATACTGCACACATATATACATATACAAAAAAAACCGTTATTATAATATTTTAAAAACGTAACTAAGCTCTTTTTTCCTCTCTGTAATACTCAAGCACACGATCTTTGAATAAATTATTATTTATTCATAGTCATTTGAGGGTAATTTTCAAAAAACTTTTTTAAACGTGAGCTATTAGAAAGAGCCTATAATGTAAACGAGCACTTCGGACCCGTCTAGCATGCAAATACGGCGATCGCTGTACACAGGAAAGCATGGTGCTGAATTATATTACGATTAATAAACGCACTTTATAAGCTAGAAATAACTTAAATAGCACCCAACTCAGTTCTTTAGTGCCAACGAAAACCATGCGAACTTTTATTTGAAAAGAAAACTGTGCTGCTTTCAACAGCATTTCGTTGTGATCAATAACCGCAAGTTATAAAATAGAAAAAATGAAAATAACATCCAAGTCCAAGTATTACCAACGAAAACTTTTAAAACTCGAAGTTCAAAAGAAAACTGTCCCAAACTAAACCAAATCGATGCGAAGGCTCAAAAAAATATTGCAATTTGTTTTCCTTTGTGAATTAAAGACGATGGGATTAGTAGCCGCACGTATTAAGCTAGAAATAACTAAAGTAACATCTAAGTCAGTACTTTATAACCCTGAATAGGCCACGATCTCCTCCAAGAAAAATTTATAGTATAAAAAATCTGTGTCTTTAGGGAAGAAAATTTGTATCAATTTTGTAAATTTGTAAAAATTTGTAAAAATTGCCGAAATCAAATATTAATGTTATACGAATTACAAAATTAAAAAGTCATTTTTCAGCTCTCGTATTAAAACTCACAACAAAATCAACGCATAAATATAATTTGTTCCTATTTTTAAAAGAACTGGCTCCAGAATGTGTGTGTGTTTTAAACATATTTATGTCTGAAAAGTTTATATTACGTGTATGGACCATAGTCGGTACGTACACGTAATATAAACTAACGAAGAAACGATGATTAAAGTCAGTTTCAGTGACGAAATTGTTCATTAACAATAACAATGTAACTAACATCAGATCATAAACGTTCTAAGTGGATATTATTCTAACAAATAGTTTGTCATTAATCCCGAATACTGTGGAGGTTAAGAGAAAGTTCCCGTCTAATAATTTAAGTAAAAGGTTATTAACGGAACGGGACTTCATTTCTTGAAGTTTGACTAGTTTATTTCTGGTTTCTAAATCTAATCTGGTTTGGTCCTTTAGTCCCCAATAACTGATCCAATAGGCGTGTTATGCATAAGAGTATTTTTTTTTATTGCAAATCGCACGGTTATGGATACCTCCACATCAAGCTGATGTGGTTGATGGTCACAAAGATTCTTAGGTGTTTTAATCCTAGAAGATAAGATAATAATTTGACTGATCCGTTGGCGCAGTGGGCAGTGACCCTGCCTTCCGCTCCGAGTGTTGTGGGTTCGATTCCCGCCTCGAGTCTGGGTGTAATATCTATATGTAAGTATTGACATATTACTACAAAAAAGAAATTGTGTATAACAGGCGTCCGTTACCTAACACAGGTATTAAGTGGTCTACCTTGATGCCAGTGTGTCAAATAGTCCTATATATATTTAAATATATTAATATAAAAATAGACCCAATAAAAAACTCTCTCAATCAATAAAATCTAAGTCGGTTATTTTATTATTTTAATTAAAAAAAGGTTGTTTTAACAAATTCAGTATTGGATTGGATGAAAGCGATTTCACATGTGGACGCTATCGATTCGCTGGAAAGTCACAATCCGACTCAAATGGACCGCAAACTGTAATTGGTTTCGGTGATCCTTTCCCGCCGTTCGATGTTATAGAGGAATGATGAACCGAATGAAACAGTGGATTAATACAGGCTTCATAACGGCTACCTGAACAACCTAGTCGTTTGAATTTTTACCTATTCCTCAGGCACATTAGAAATACTTTTTTGTACGCTGTTACCGTCAAGAAAAGCTGTTTTTTTAATTTACGCAAACTATGCAATCAGTAGAATCTTACACAATATGTACACAAGAAAGTAGCATTGTTTTAACAAATGCGTTAACTGAAAGAAACGCTGGATTAATACGGACCATATACCGGTTTATAATGATCAATTTTTGTCTATCCACTAGGAGTCTACAAATACATGGTCATCTGCACCACCAAAAGACCAGCAGATGCTTTGCCGGTCTTTAATAACGAGATTAGGCTATCGTGATGTATCACAAACCGAACGAAACGCGACAAGACCATCACTTGAAGTGACAGCCTTGTCGCCACGTCACGCCCATCTTGTATGAGAAAGTGGTACTTGTATTCGGACTAAAAGACTGCAAGCGTGGCACTACCCGTAATTATATTGACAAGAGTGAAGGAAAGAGATGGAGGAGAAGGATATAAAGGTAGGTAGGTAGAGGAGAGAAAGAATGTGGTTACTACTATCAGAGACGATGCAAGGGGAGTGACAATAGCAGCTAGGGTAGTCCAGGGTTGCGTACCTGTGGTGGATGTGACCATTTATCGGACAAATAAAGGAAGGAAGGAAGATCCACCTCATGGATTCAAAATCCTTTTAATATGGCTAAATTTAAGTTTTCTTAAAAAAACACCTTTCATTGGAAATATGGATTTTTATCATTTGTATAGATTAAATAAAAAAATATATTGGGCGTACAATAAGCCAGGCGTAACCATTTTCTAAATAATATTATGTTGTTATAACTAACAATTGATATCTAATCCTATCAGTTATGAGAAAATCAAGTATGAATGTAGAAATTTTATCAAAAGACCCTTTCACAAAGCATCGTCCCGATTCCTGGAATACACTTAAGAATGTTTCGGTGACTGTTTATTTGTTCGCGATTTTGTGAGACGAACCAACTTAACCATCAAATAGGATCCATTAACGTGTTTATATTTGCTTTGTTTTATAGCGTCTCTGAAATGAACTGTGGAATTTGGTTGAAATATGTACTTAAGACTTGCAAAGTAATGAAGTGTAAAAATAGCTAGATGGTAATGAAATTGAGGGTTGTATATTTATGCTTAAACATCGATAGGTCAGTCGGTAGAAGAGTCTGCTGAAAACTCGACGGTTCCAACTTCGATCCAATAATTCCCTACCACTTCATTCTACTCTATTTTTCTTTTTGACGTTTCCATCTTCAAACCAATAACAGCTACCACTTTATTCTACTCTAGTTTTTCTTTATGTGGGTTATGTGTTTAATGTTTATGGATAAAATCTTCTTTTACACTACTTCTTCTACTCAGACTATTTTTCATTTGATTTTGAAAACTCAAAAAGAAAAGAAGATTGGGTTCTCTTCTCTTCCTTATTAGAAAAATATTACAGTCACTTATATTTCATAATATAAGTGACTGTAATATTTTTCATGTTTCATACACTGTGTCATTTTCCTTTAATCAAATTTATATTTTCGTGCAAGATTTTTTTAAAGTTTGTCTTAGTAGTAACCAAGGCGATAAATCTCAAAAAAAAAGGACAAATAATACGTGTTCTATCATTATATCAGTAAATGTATGTATAGAAATCATTTGGAACTAATTACAATTTGTGGTTGGTTAAACTGAGCAGCGACTTTAAACTAATCGGAACCGTTTAAATCTGACCACTGACCGTTGCTCTGTGATTAAATTTAATGTGCTGTTTTTGTTTTACCCCCGCGTTTAGTTAAATTGGTCTCCATAACTATTTGGGCAAATTGATTACACAATTTAAATGAAATATTACGTATCGTATATTCAAATATATTCAAATTGAAATGGTCAGAGGCCCTAGTACGAACATTCGAATCGAAGAGTCCAGTTTGAAAATATTCGTGCTGGGCCCACAGCGTAACCTCCTTAGTGTCAATGCGGTTTACAATAGCATTGATAAGTAGCATGAGACAATAACACTTGCCTCTTGTGGGTCTGGCACGAACATTTTTATCCTAAATACTTTCGACTTGGCGATTTTGAACGGTTCGAAATGTTCGTGCTAAAAGTTTAGAGGGCTTAGCACGAACATTCTCGATAGTTTTACTTACTTCTACGTTAGAAACGAAAGGTCAATTGAAGGTTCACGCTACCGTTGTACACAAATCAGATGACCGTAACATCGTGGATTCGATACGGGCGAGTTCTGATTTCATTCGTGCTAGAAATATTTAGCAATTAAGCAGTGTAATATTAACATTTCATTTGATGTTCGATTTCTAACGTAAAAGTAAGTAAAACTATCGAGAATGTTCGTGTTAGGACCTCAGTACTTCTTACAATGTAAATCGTAGATGGACAATTTAAAGGCCTATAATTAGTAATAAAAGCTTTTCTACCGCACTTTCTTTTTAATTATTTTTCTTTTTATACATGTGAGAAAGAGGTACTGGTACCCGGACGCGCCGGCCCAATTCGGCTACAAGCGTGGCGCTACCTCTAATTAAACTACACAAGCGAGGACTTAGCTTTCTGTCGTGGCCTTATAAAGTACCATGTGAATAAATTTTATTAATAATTACAAGAGGCTTTGTCGCATTAATCCTTCCTGATTAAGATATGGTGTAATGTAAATAGTTTACGATACTTTAATTGTACATAATACGCCATGTCCATAACAGCTTCAAATATGCGACCAGCCTAGTCAATTATGACTTCCCAATAATTAATACTGTGCTTATTTGGAAGCAAGTTAATTATTATTGTAATTGCGTTGGTACCTTCGATAGCGCAGTTGGTACAAAAACGAACTAAAATCAATATGGTACTTGTTTAGAGTCCAGATAAAATTTTAATTAATTGGTATATTTAAAATAAATTAATCATGTTAAAAAAGCAGTGACGTTTAAAATTAGAGTGCTGTCAGAAATAAGCTATCGCTCTACCAAGACGTTGACCACTAGTATAACGTAATGTGCAGACAGAAGCTTATGAGATATTAAAGAATTCATAAAAAAAAAAAGAATTGGAAATAGTGAATTAAGCCAGGAAACTGCTCTGCACAGAATGCGTCGCTAATTATCAGCAATTATGTGACATGTGGACAAAAGGAACGCAGAGCGGTGACGGCAATAATTAGCGTGTTGTTAGAAATAAGCTATGACTCCAGTACGACGTTGTCTGCTACTATAAGATAATCTGCAGAAAGAAGCTTATGAGATATTAAAGAATTCATAAAAAAAAAAGAATTGGAAATAGTGAATTAATCCAGGAAACTGCTCTGCACAGAATGCGTCGCTAATTCTCAGCAATTATGTGACATGCTCTGGTAAACTTGAAAAGCTACTAATTTGTAAACTTGAGTTAAAAGAAGACCGATCGGTTTCAGGACGCGGACGATGAGAGCGGGGTGGCCCATCCTTTTAGTCTCTTGTACTACTTGATCTCTCGGTTCTCGGTTCAAACCCAGACTTTGCTAGACTATCGTAGTCTCCTCTTCTAACGCAAGCTTTTAAATAAGTTTATTTAGAAAGATAGCTATACCTGAATGAATTCCCATCTATGCTCACAGTTGACAGAATCAGGCGTTACTTTGCGGAAATCCATGATATGCTTGAAGTGCTAAAGTACTTTGCTTAAATCCGCGAAGGAGTTAATTTTATTCGCGGATTTAAGCAAAGAATTTAAGTATTTCATGCATCTATACTAATATATAAAGCTGAAGAGTTTGCTTGTTTGTTTATTTACTTGAACGCGCTAATCTCAGGACTATGTCATCTACGTCTTTCATTTGGAAGCCCATCGCTATGAATAAAACCTAGAAAACGAAAAAAGCACACTAAAGTCATCGTAAAAGACCGCGAATGCGCGATGCCAGCGAATCTAGTTCGTACGAACGTGCAAAAAGAGAGTGAAGAAATTGAAAGAGTGAAGAGAAAGAACATTTTAAAAATATAACTAATAATTGCTACGGGCCTTTAATCTGTGGTGTATAAATTTATTTAAAAAAAAAACGTGCGATTAAACATATTGAAGTCTTAATAGAAGTTCGATGCGATCGAATTTACTTTTAGTTTACATTCTTTTACATTATTTTAAGAAAGAACGGAGAACTTCTGACACAGGGGCAGTACCACTACCTTTAAAAGAAGGCTCCTGCTACCTTGCAATGAATTTAATTTCTGAAATAAACTATTATTATTGTAGTATTTTTAAAATGGTATACGACCCAGAGGCTAAAGTCCCAAGAGGTGGTTGGACCAAATTTCTGAACACTTAGAAATACCTTTCAGCACCGCACTCCATCAATTAACATAACGTGACCGATAGAAGCAGCTTATCCAGAAACTCTGGAGTGACGATTCTCAGCAATAAGGGAAAGATTAGGAAGAAGAAGAAGAAGGAGGGGAAAGGGGAATATAAGACATAGCTTAAATAATATTGCTTATATTCTCTTTAAATCTTAATATACTCTCTATATGGGTTAGAATGTTGGGTTACCAACAAACAACACCTTAACAAACTACACACTTCAAAGATGCCTATGCTACGTTGGTCAGCGGGTGTTACTATACTAGACAAAATTTGAAATGAATATGTCAGAGGTAGCTTTCAAGTCACCTTGATTAGTGAAAAATTAGTGGAAAATCGCATTAGATAAAGTAGCTGGATCCAATTAACAAAATGTAGTTGGGTAAAAGCGTTGCGTTAACGAAACAATGGAGTTTTTTTTTAAACTTGGGGTCTAATTAGAGTTCGCGGGTAGTTACCGACTTATTTCGTTTTACCGTACCTGTTGTTGGTTATGGTTTTATTCCGATTGCTTTGCACGATTATTGAGTCGCGTTATTCTTTTGTTTTCGTGGTAAACGAATGGCTTTAGTTGTTGAGGATATTTAGCTATTTGGTAATTGACTGATTTATAGTTGAGGATTTGTTGTTATTGAGATGAAACTTTATGAGATAGAGGTAATTAAAAAAAAAGAATACTAGAAATATTTTCTTCTTCTTCTTTCAGCCCGCTGATGTCCACTGCTGGACATAGGCCTCCTCCATAGACTTCCACAGAGATCGTGTCTGCGCGACTGACATCCAGCGGTTTCCGCATTTACAACTGCAACACCAGACGGACCGAAGTTGCGTTGCGTATGCTCTTTTCTTGAAGGTCCCTAAGTCGTATCCGTTCGGAAATACCGAAGCTGGAAACTGATCTTGTATTTTCGGAGTTTGTTAACCATTAAGAAGATCGTTTTTAAGGTGTTCGTTAAAGGCTGTCTAATATTGAATTCAAAGGAAAACGACTTGCTACGAATGATATGCTCTTTTCTTGATTTCCTGATGATCCTATGACTCTAAAGTCTTTTCGACAGGTTGCTTCTTCCATCTTTAGTAATTATGCATCTACTGGTTATTGTATCTGAACGCGTTTACGAAAAATATCAATTTTCTGAAACGGCAAACTGTTTTTGACAATAGTGTATTGATGTTTCAGTCTAAAAATGTACACCTCTCCACTAATTAATGCTTGATTGAGTGGGTACAGTTGTAAGTAACTATTATGACAGGACGTTGACTAAGAATAGATTTAGAATATAGTGGATTTTATTGCGATGGAGATATAATAACAGAGAAAATAAAAGACTTAAAAAGACAAAGTTTCTTCCTTCTTTATTCCGTAATAGGGTCATTAAATTTATTTCTATAAACATAAATAAAATCGCGTGACAAACAAAATAGAGAAGGGCACTGAACTTTCGTTGTCCTTACAAAAATAGGCAATAGTTATTTGTGCAACAAGTGAGCAAAATTGTTTTCTGTTGCGAGTGCTGATTTTGAGTCCCAAGCAAGCGAGGGATTCAAATCAAAATCAAATTCAAATGTAGAACGAGCGTAGTGACCTCACCATTATTTGCATTTCAAGCATTCGAATATCTATTTGAATGCTTGAGACGTAAATAATTTTGCTCTCGACTGGCACACATTTCTTTTCACTAATCTTTAAGGTCCTCCGTGATGTAATGGCCCAGGTACTTAAACTGGGTTACCCGTTTAAGTGGCATCCCATTGAGTATTAATTTTGGTTGGTATAACACCGGCTTTCGGGGAGCCTTAAAGATGATGTACTCACTTTTGATCACGTTATACATAAGACCATGTTTAATTGCATAATTCTGACAAATATCAAGTAACTCCCTGAGTGCACTAGCCGAGGGACTCAGCAGCACCATATCATCAGCATAGCTTAAATTGTTAACGCATGTCCCGTCAATCCAGCAACCCACTGGCTTACTGCTGAGTTCCTCGATTAGCCCATTCACATGCAGGTTGAAGAGCTTTGGTGAGGTTAAGCCCCCCTGCCTCACCCCGCACCCCAGTCTGTATGGTTCAGAGAGTTCCTTACCCCACCTAACATTATTTATCTGATTTTCATACCAGAACTAAGCCTTACCAAAGCTACTTACTGCCCACGACACGATTTTATATTAAAAGATATTTTGCAGCTGAAATATACCTTTCAAACTAGCTGCCCGGCCTGAATTCGTTCTGCCGCAATTTTATATATTTTCTCTTTATTAAAACCTTAAGCAAAATACTAAAAAAATATAGCCGAATCTGTCTAGCCGTTCTCGGGTTTAGCGCTTAGCAACAGCTATCTTTATTTATATAGAGAAGATAAAATTGTATGAAAGTGAGGCACTTTATGTTTGCTCTTCTTGGTTTGATCTTTGTGAAGCGTATCAAGTTTATAAGCGAGCTAAATCCCGCCTAGAAAGTATTCTACAGTTGGAAAAAAATATTTAATAAGAAGGTATATATTTTAAATTTATTGCAATAAATATAAATACATAATTCTCTGATTGCAAACGCGCAGAGTGCTAGAGTATTATTGTGTAGGCAGCAGCATCGAATTGGAATTAGTTCTGTAATGATGTTTGTAAAAGAAATAAATAAATAAATAAATTTTATGACATTCGTGAAATCGGTTTCATACAGGGTGTAAAAGATATCGTACCGCAAACTCTGTGATAAGGCTACATTTAATGGCCTAAATAAAATCACAAAAATCATTCATCTCGGAAATGAGAGGTTACAGATATTGTCATCCTCATCCCATTCTTGAGCGCGCAATGTATCGTGAACAATGGGAAGGATTCGGCAACAAAATGTTGACGCGCAAAACAAGTCAACGACCCGCTCCTCCTGTTACGTACTCTTAAGTTTTATTTACATTGCGGTTTGATGAAAAAATTTTGGTGAAATTTGTTTCTGACTTAAAATCACATTGGGACAGATAGTAATAATTATGTTATATAGTATTCAGTCATAATCATATATCATACATATTTATTTGCGTAATTGTAGGTACATAAGGTGTTAGATACATTGTTTTGAGTACCTAGTTATAAAAATGGTAATTACATTAAAGTACATTTCAAGAAAAAGCCGACGAAATTTTTCACCACTGAGGAGTCTAGCTTCATTTACTGAACCCATGAGATGCGTATCCGGTTCGATGTCTTTCACACTCGGTATATAACGGCCGGGATGGCGCGTCATCAGTATTATCACACATTATTAATCTCAATTATAATTATAATAATAATAATAAATATGCTTTATTGATGTAAAAATATGGCGTCAAACATATTCATCATGAGTCCTTGGCTCCCAAACTAGAAATAACTGTATTTCAAGAGCCAATTAAAAATAGTTTATTTTGATTTTATTTTACCAAGACGATCGGAACGCGCGATGGTTCGGTAGTGACTGCCCGCATCGTTAGCGCCACCTATCGTCACCAGTAAGTAACTAACTAATGTCAAGCGAGCTCCAACTCCGTCGTACGCCGCTAGATGGCGTTCACAGTCGCGATTGCGACGTATACAATGAACTCACCCGGACGAATAACGGACACCCTTTCCCGTAGAATCCAACCCTAAAGTACTCGGGTTCAGGTCTCAACTGCTCCAGCACAGAGTCGAGGAAAGTCGCGTGCGTGCGCAGGCAGTGCGCCCAGCGCGCGTAGTCGCACAGCTTCGCCTCGTACAGCGTCGCCAGCTCGCGGAGCAGTGGCAACCCCTTTTCCCAGCACTAAAAAGACAAGGACCTTAAGAGATAATCTACACTAATATATAAAGCTGAAGAGTTTGTTTGTTTGAACGCGCTAATCTCAAGAAACATACTCATATGGAAAACAAACCATTTATACTTACATAATAAATAATATAATAATATACATGCATGTTAATATCACTGAAAAACTATTTTTTTAATTTTTTTTTATTGTTTTCAAATATATTTAGAAAAGATTTTCACAAAAAAATAAATGAACAAACTTATCTAAAAAATATTTAGTGATTTCACATCAAAGTTGACAATCAAATGTATTCGGGTATAGGTGCTTAATATGATGAAAAGAATATCTTATATATAAAATTCTCGTGTCACAATGTTAGTAACCATACGCCTCCAAAACGGCTTAATCGATTTTTATAAAACTTTATATGCATGTCTTGGTCTGATAAGAGGGGCCCAGGCGGACGAAATCGAGTGGTACAGCCAGTCAAAATTATAATGTTTTATGGTTGAAGAGTAATACTGTCTGCATATAATTTAGTAATATCAGATATGCAAGTTTCGTGTACGCTAAACATCTTCTACAAAACAATATAAATAAATAATCAATTATAAATACCTTTCCCCGATCAAAGTACTGCAGCACTTGGTTGTATAGGGCCTCTTTGCGTTTCCACTCAACAGCCTCCGGGTGTTCCGGATCCACGCCAATTTGATCGCTCTCCCAGCTCAGTGTTTCAGCATACAGCTAAAAGGACATATCCCATCAACAGCAATCCATAGAATAATCCATAGAAAAATCCATAGCCTTTTAGCCTTTAAACAATAAGATCAAATTATATTTAATTAAGTTGTAAATAATCTTAAGGTAAAATATCATACCAAAAGTGTACATCCAGCCTCTATCCAGTTGTCGGACGCTATGTGTAGATCGTGAAGCTTGTACACGTATCGCAAATACATCTCTTTGCGATCGATCTCATTTTTATAGAAATTCTGAAAACATTGCGAAATATTAGCAAGGTCAACAACCACTAAGATTAATACAACAAGTCACATAACATCTTTTATTTAGATATACGTATAACACCTATGAGAAATTTCGCTAAATGATATCTTAGTGACATAAATATAATAGGCATGATGACAAATTTTGAAAAATAGGTCGTCTATATTGATCTCACGTATCTCTCTTCTACTGCCAAAAAATTAATATTTCTGCAGAAATTAATGTTTTTATAGGAAAAAAAAAAAACAATATAAAAGTGTACGTCTATAACAAAACTGAATCGGCCCCAACGATATTTAGTTCATGTTTTCAGAGTATTTTGGCACTAGTAAAATAATTTTATTTAATTGTTTCCAAGATTTAAATGTTCTATATGGCTCTTAATATTTTTCTTAAAAGCTGTCACTGGTTCATAGGTAAATATATCCAATATTCAAGTCAATCGATTTTATATACATAGTTAAAGACCTAAAATTTACAGAATTTGATTTTTAACATTCCTCAATTTAGGATATTAGGATTTGGCCCTCATGCGCACGAGAGCTTTTTTACCGCGCGTTAAAAAAGCGTTCTAATGGAACACATTATTGTTGACATAATAATATATGTATATATTCTCTATAAAATTGAGGAGATCGTGGCTTCCGGCCGGCCATCAGTGGTCGGCATTTGAGTCGATCGCTAAGTTAAGTTGCTCTGGTTGCGACCGGGTGACCCATTCTAGCACTGGTTTATATTTGATATCCGACCTCCTCCGTGTTTGGGAAGACATGTAAAACAGTGGGACCCCAAAAATGGCACTTTGTGATATTAGTCGTAAGGTTGTAGAGATCGTGGGGGTTCCGAGGATGACGTCAGATGGCAATCATCAGTCATCTTAACTCGCCCCACAACCAAATCCTCTGCAATCTAAGTGGACCCTGGTACTTAACCGGGATAACGCTAGGGCGTAGTAGTAGTTTCTCTATAAATGAATAAATATATACAGGACTATATAACACACGGACGTCTGTTCCTAAGGTAGACAACTTAATGCCTGAGTTATAATAGGTAACAGCCGCCTGTTATACACAATTTTTTTTTAGAAATATATAAATACAAACACTTTTTTTTATAAAATAAGTGGCAAACGAGCTGCCGGCTTTCACCCAAGTGACCAACGACGCCCATGGGGCAACAACTGCAACACCAGAGGGACCACAGATGCGTTGCCGGCCTTTGAGGAATGAGTATGCTGTTTTGTTGAAGGATATTATACATACGGATAACACACCCAGACTCTCGAAGCGGAAAGCGCCAACGGGCCAGCCAATAAAATTCCCTTACCAACAAGTTGACTGTTGCCGCCATCCGTTTGTCGCGATGCTCCGCGCCCTGCATCACGGCGCGGTAGTCCAGCAGCCGCTCCAGCAACCTGGTCACACAACCCACGAAGGCCGCGCCGGCCTCACGCCACCCCTCGGTGGAAACGCGCTCCATGAGCCTGGCGGTTAAATAACGCTGTACACCACCAATAATAACTTTTATGACGTCACTATCTTCCCGCGCCCACCGGGAACTACCCCCCTTCCCTTCCCCACCCCCCTCCGATCTGAAAATCACAATGAAGCAGCTGTGGCCCCCCCCCCCCTTATTTTCGTAATTCGACGGACATTTTTAATATACTGAGGTGATACTCTTTCTATTCTAATCTCCATGGTCTAGGGGTATGATTTTTCATTATATTACTTTTATTGCATAAGGAGCGAGACCTCCCGTGTTCAGAACCCGGACGTGCCCAATGTTTTTTTTTTAGATTTAGCAAATATAATTTAAAAATTAAATTAACATAATAATAAAAACAAATAAATTAATAATTAGCCGTTATGCTTAATGCAAATCTTCAATTTTCTACACTATTTTATATAGCTTTAAACGCAAGAGCCAAAATATTTCCGGCGTCTTTTAAATCATCTGTCATAGATGTGTAAGCCAATTATATAAAAGTAATGTGTGTAAACTTAGCCGGTTTCAACGTATTAAATAATTTTAACTTAATTGAGCGTACCTAAGGATAAAAAAATCGTAATAAAAAAGTTATACCCCAATAATTATTTTCTTTTTACCTCCACATGAACTTGAAATTAATATTTATGTAATAACGAACATAGTTTCTTATTACATATATATATAATAAAATTTGGTGTCCCACGACGCTACGCGACTTTTTTTTCCTGTTTGTGGAATTCCCAGACAAGTAGGAATAATTACTAATTTACATAACTTGGATTCGCGAAATATTGAATTTACACCGCATGTTTTTACCGTTTATTGCTTTCTTTCAATATTTCTTAATTATTAATACATATTTTTTTTGATGGTTACAAACTCAAGGAAGTTTAAGGAATCTTAGCATAAAAAAGTGTAAATTTGCGGGGTCTTATTTGCATTCAACATTCATCTATGCACGGCCAGTGTCAGTGTCAACTGTCAATCTGCATTGATATTGATCCAAGAGTTATAGTTACACGAATGTTTATTTTGAAAATAAATGGCTAAGTAAAACTGTGCGTAACAACTTAAAGACAAATTTGCATAAAATTTATATGTACCTAACTAAATTTTGATAAGACAACTATCTGTTTAATGTGATTGTACTGTGTAAAATAAATTGAACAATCATCATGTTATTCAAATTCGACATATACATTATGTTATTGCTGTTAATAGGTGAGAAAGAAAATGTACTTTTGCGAATGGTATATTTAACTACTTACATATACAATTTTTACTATAATTGTCGCGGCTATATCAGTTTAATTGCTTTTTGAAGCTACCTTATAAGAATGAAATGAATTCTGGTCCTTGATAGTGATAAAAAAGTTTGAATATTTAACATGAATAAACTTTATAACTTGTAGAATGTTAACGTTTGTTTAGAGTTATATCGATTATACTATTGCTAGGTTGTGGCTTATTTTTAGAATCTATGAAATTATTAATGGATCATAGATGTACAACTGCTCTAGATCTTTATAAAATATTTAATTCCAGGTCTACCTACCTTAGTAGTACCATTTGATATTGATGAAGAAGCAGATGCATTGAAGGATGACAATGATTTTTCTACGGTGGATGAATCCGAGTCATTACTCTCTAATGTTGTATCGGATGTGAACAAAACATTGACTAACCTCTACAACCATGTTACTTCAGCAAATGTGTCAATAGAAACAAATAAAACCCATGTGAATGAAACACGAAAATTGGTTAAATGTAAGGAGATTATAAATGAGCAGACAGATGCTGAGCCATCTGTTGAAATCATTAACAGCACAGCTCTTGCAAAGTTGCTTCAAATGAATCCTGATATACCAAGTCGTGATGTTGAGGCAGATTGTGTGCTTGTATTGTTTTATGCAAGAGCTTGTCCTTTCAGTGCTCATGCAGCACCACATTTCAATGCACTAGCTAGATCCTATCCTAACATAAAAATGGTAGCTCTTGATGCGTTGAAATACCATGGAATTAATGCCCAATATGGAATTGTTGGTGTGCCAACATTAAAAATGTTCCATAACGGCCGACCAGTTGGAAAGTTTAATGGCACTGAGTATAATATTCATTTGTTTAGCAAGTTTGTTCACGTAATAACAGGACAAAATCCTCAGGTCCTGTTGGTTACATCAAAAGACTTCCAAGGGCCAGTTTCCAGCGTTGTAGAGAAGGAAACTGATTATTTCCTAATTCTATCTTGGCTGTTTATTATAGTCTGTGGTATCTATTATTTTATGGAATCAAAATGGTGGAAAATGATTGTGGAAATGATTCAAAATAATTGGAGGGAATCTGAGGCACAGCACGAACACAATGATTAAGTAAAGTTTATTGTATTTTCCTGTACATATTAAAATTTATTTATTAAATATATTTTGTTTCCTTTTCATAGGAACATTTGAAACTAAGGTCTGATAGTATCCCAACAACTTAATAGGTAATGCAACAATATGACATTTTCACAGAATAAAAGCAACAATTTTTTATTTACTTAAAAATAGGTTACAATAAAATGCACATAAATACAACTATTTTAATTCTGCTGGCATTTCAGAACCGTTAAGAACAGCAATTATATTGTTAGCTGTTAGTTCACTCATTGTGTTCCGGGTTTCTATAGTGGCACTGCCAATGTGAGGTAGGACGACACAGTTTTTGAGCTTAAATAAAGGGCTGTCAAGAGGTAATGGTTCTGGAGTAGTGACATCCAAACCAGCACCCCAAATAACATTATTCTGCAATGCTTCAATCAAAGCATCCTGATCGACTAGAGCACCTCTGCTTGTGTTAATAAAAACAGCACTTCTCTTCATTTTTTCGAATGCAGATTTGTTAAACAATCCCTTCGTTTCTGGAACTAAAGGAGCACATACTATAATAAAGTCACTGTCTTTAAGAAGTTCATCAAAGTTCACTTTGATGGCTCCTACTTCTTTGGCTTCATTTCTTTCAGAACGGCTGTGATATATGATTTTGGATGTATTGAAGGATTTAACCCTTTTAGCAACAGCCTGGCCTATTCTGCCAAAGCCCACAATACCAACTGTGGCACCACTAAGTCCAGGCCCTATCATATATTGCGGAGCCCAGGATGACCAGCCACCAGTTTTTGCATCATGTTGTGCCTCGGGAAGTCTTCTTGAGGTTGATAATAGTAAAGCCATCTGAAATACATTGATTTGGTGAATACATTTGGGTATTCATATACTGGTTGATAGAATGAGGTATTTTAAATGGAATCTCATGATGAAACTAGAGGAATGAATTGTGAAGTTTTAAAATAAGAAATTGCTTTTATAGAAATTCATTGTTATCATTAATATTACTTACAAGGGCATAATATTAACTTAAAAATATTTTTAATACAAATCACTGGTGTTTTTGTATATTTCACCACAGGACGTTTTGTCAGAACTTGAAACTCCTTTGATGTCTTAAAGTCAACAATCATGCATTTAGAAACTTCTTACCCCGCACAATTTATCTATGCAATCAGTTACCAGCTTTGATGTTTTCAAAACAATATGACTTAAATACCTTTAAGAAAAGAGTATACTCATTTGTCAAAGGTTGGCGACGCATCTACAAGCTCTCTGGTATTTGTCCTTGGGTGTTGATAGTGACTCAAGCCTGCTGTTAGCTACGCCTGCCCATTTGCCCCTTTTTATATTAAAAATTCTAATTTTTAAATCACAAATAAATATATCTTACTGTAAGTTCAGCTGTGGCATCTGTTAATACATTTGGTGTATAACCAATTCTAACTCCTCTTTTTTTACATTCTTGCAAATCTATGTGGTCATGTCCAACAGACATTGTTCCAACAACTTTTAGTTTTGAGCCCGCCGTATCAAGCGCCTCTTTGTCTATTTTATCATCCAGTGTACAGAATATTCCATCAACACCAGATATTGACTTTAAAAATTCTCCTCTTGGCATTGTAGCTGCTTCTCTCCACATTCTAATGTCACATCTAAAACATACACAAAATAATAATAACAAATTATAAATGCATAATTTTTTTAAATATTTTAAATTTAATTACAAACAGAGAGGATATTCTTGTAGTAAAGTTGGTAATTTACAAAGGGTTCTATCTTTTTATTGTCTATTTTAGTCTTTTTTTATATTTCTTTGTTAATCTTAGTCCAGCTAAAGTATAAAGACGAAATTTTTAGGTTATACAAGAAATGATGATATCTAGGTTGCAAAGGTACTTACTGCTTCTTCAATAACTCTATTCCACTTTCTGGAATATCAGAACGTGTCACACAAACTTGAAATCTGGTAGAACTCATGTTTCTTACAAGATTGGTTATCAGACCTCTACGAACTAAACTTGTTACTGGAACTGCGATCGTTTTATAATTCATGAATCGGTTGTTTATTGAGCGTTAAATAATTTCCGGCTCTACAAGGCCACTCAATTTTAAGGAAGATATTTAGGCGGCGTTTCGTAACCTTTATTCTCTTTTTCGCCCTTGAAAAATGATGGCTTAGCGACGTAAACTGTGACATGAAGCGCTGCAATTGTTGCAAGAATCACTTTCCCCCTAGAAGACTTAATAAACGACATTATAAATGACATAGTACCGATATATACACTAAAGAATGTATTTTAACTGCATAAAAAAGACGTAAAAAAAACTTTTATTATCAGTCGCCTTGAAAAACATGATAACAAAAAAAATTCTCAGTTGACGACCTTGACGTTGACTTTAACTTTGTCTTTGACTTTTCTGGCAGATAACAATAAAAAAAACATAAAGAGGTCTGTTAGAATTGATATAAAATAATTTATTTACTCCTAATCATTTAATAAGCAGTAAATAAATTATTTTACAGTTAATTCATATGTATATTTAATTATTATATAGTTATATTATTATATAAATTTCAGGTATTTACCCGAGACACGATATTTTAAAGATTTGTTACTAGTACATTCTAATCTGAAAGCCAAAAAATATACACAAAATTTTCAATCAAATCCAGTGATGATTGTGATTTCAACTAAAATGTTACAATTATACAGATTTTATATTACAATAACAAAGAATCATATGCGATTACATTACAAAGACTATTGACTCCTGTGCAATAACATAATATATCTTACGTAATAAAGAGGTTTTGCTACTTTAATATACCAGGCGTTAATTCAAATTATACCAGTAATTTCTACAACATGAGTAAGTCTACGGAATTACTACTTACAGTTAATAAGAAAAATAACATAGTATATTTAATAGTGTGCTGTATATTGCTAGAAGAGATGAGAGAACTACTGTATTTATTTTATTATCGAGTATAGTAAGCCAAAGTTGGCCAAAGAGCTATGGTAGCATACCTAAATGATGTAAAAATAACTGATAAAGTTCGCAACATCACCCTGCGATACATTACTGGGGTAACGGATGTAGGGAAAGAAGTCAGCAAAGCTGAAGTGGCCATGGGCTGGGCATGTGGCTCGAATGGACCTGCAAAATTAGGCTAATACCTTTGCGGGTATGTTGTGGATGAAATTGGCCCAGGAAAAAGGAAGATGGATCAAGAAAGGGGCAGCCTTTACCCAGCAGTGGAACACAATAGGCCAATTAAAAAAAAATAGTATTTAAAAATCTAAGCCCTCGAATATTTTCTATAAATAGGCTAGCAAATTTAAAGGCTCTTTTTAAAGTTTTTAGTATTCCGATTGTAAACGTATTTCAAAAATTGTCTTTGATACTATTAACACAAAACATTATTTAGCTTAAGGTTACATAATTCGTAGTACTTAATTATCATGTAATATAACTCCTAACTCTTATTCTAGAGTAAGCCGATTTCTCTCGATCTAGGCGCTAAATTCCAGTACCGCTGCCGAATCGTGTAAATTAAAAAGTTAAATGCGTTCCGTTCGCGCTTACCGCAAACATTAATCTTGCATTTCCCGCGTCTGTGGTGCTAAAATATCTTCGCTGCACTTTCGTGTATGTATTCACTAATTACTCGATAGAAAGTCGCCATCTTTTTTTTTCGCGAACCGATTCGCATCAGCGTCAACGAAATTATTTTTGTGCGTTATTTTAGTCATTATACTTATCTCAGTTTAGTTTTTGCACTAATAAGATGAAAGTCGCCGGCCCGGCTGCGGATTCCATCGGCATTCCTGTGTCGAAACGGACTGGGACTGAAAGTGAATGATATCTTTTATTTCCAGAACGAAAGTGCGCCACGTACAGTTTTGCTAATTAATTTTTTCGTGGCGAAAATAATTGCACTTTAATATAGACGAACGCTAATTAACAGACACACTGCTTTTGATTCTGTAGCATGAAAAAAATAAAATTATGACAGTTTAAAGTTTTGAAATATTGTTGATGATGAAGTTTTGCTCATTCATGAAGTTTAAACATAAATAAAATATTAAGAATATTTTTTTAGGTTATGTTTAATGGCATAGACAAATAAGCGCATGAATAAATTAAATATATCGCCAGGTAAATGTGCCACAGACCATAGACAATGAAAGATTCGGTTTCTGGGTTTCTGGGCGAGACGTAAACGAGTTTTAAAAGCATTGGATTTGATAAAAAAAAAAATTGTGTTCTAAGTCCAGGATGATTATTGAAAAATAATTCATGAAAATAATAAATATTTAAATTTTTTCATATATTTTATAGAAATACAATTGATATTATAAGTCTGACAATTCTTTTTCAATCATAACGGCAAATACATTCAGCGATACAATTATTAAATCCTGCAATTACGTGATGATACATGCAATCGATTATGACATTTATCGCAGTGATTTAGAGTTCATATTTGCGAGATTTTTTTTTAAATAAAGTGTTATTGTCATTGCATGTGTGGATGCATCGATGCGTGGTTCCCTGGAACGGAAGGTCTCTACCAAGGTTCCGCGGTAATCAAATGTGGTACCTGAATTTAAGGTTATATATTTGCAAGATGTTATATTAAGTATTTCAGTAGTTGATTGTGTACAGCATTATTGTATCGTTGTAAAACATCTTATAATTGATTGGATACTCTTTTATAAAATTTTGTCAATCACTATATTAAAGAGAGAAGACAGCTATGTTTTACAATGCTATCATGGGGATTAGAATATATGGAGGACCATCTGAATGTATTAAACTGTCCGTCGAAATCCGCAAATAAGGGAGAAGCCACTTTAGAATGAACAATTTTAAATGTATTGCTACAGTCATACCACACTGCGTATTTCTGGAAGGTTATTGGTAAATTTATTCTACACCAGCTCCATTTCGGTGAATATTCAAACGATTAATTTTCAAATGGTCACTTTTTCATATTGCCTTTCATAGAAGAGGTCCTCCTTATATTCTAATCTCCATAAATGTAATGGCTAAACGAAGAAAGAAAGGTAAATGTTGCCAGCACACATTTTTGACAGTTCAATTAAATCGATTCTAGCTATGTCATTTGTATCATAGACATAAAACTCAGTTATTTTGATACGTATCGCGTTTTCTAACTTTCGTCATTTAGAACGACCAGTTTTTACGGTCGCAATAGTTCTTGTACCTACAACTCGACATAGTTTCTGATAGGCGTGGTGCTATGAGTGCTAATTGTAAATATCAGATCAGTATTTGAACATAGGTCAGAGAATGTGATACGAAACTAAATCAATACCGGAGACAGACATAGTGTTTGTACATTTTGACATTAAAATCTACAAAGTTCTACAAAACTTTGTGATGGTACACAAAGTCCCCGGACAGACTTTAAGATCATTCAAATAAAGCTATGTCTGGCTCCGGCATAATAAATAATGAAATTTTAGTATAAATAGGAATTTGGAAACTCAGACTTTAAATTTATTCCATGGGAACCGGGAGCTTTTTTCTGCTTGAGCTTTCAGCTCAATTGTTGATCACTCATCAGATCATTTCCTATCTAAGCATACTATTAAATTTAAAACAAGTACTCTAAAAACTGAGAAAATATATTTTCTTCATAAAATTAAGAGACCGCGTAAATCCTTACCGCAGCTTACAAAAGGAGCTCATGACTTAAGTAGCTAAGAACCATCTCGATCACTTCAGCTTTCAAACAAAAATAGCTCATAAAAATCGGTCCATTCGTTTAGAAGCTTAGGTGCAACGGGCAGATTCACGGACACGTCAAACATAACACCCCTCTTTTTGTGTTGGAGATTTATAAGTTGATTAACTGAATACACCACTACTTCATTATTTCAAAGTGAGACATATCATGAAGGTTTTTAATCTTTAACGGGTTACTGGGTCTAAAAATGCTCGCCCCTCCAAAGTATTTACCTCTACATGCAAAATGGTGTGTAGACGCAATACACGCAAGCTCGTCAATAACATTGGCTTTTTAGTCACCGACACCAAATTGCTGCACACACGCAGGCAACCGCTTCAAATATTAATTACCTTCTCACTTTAAAATAGTGAAAATTAATGGAGCCATTCAGGTGGTGCCAGTGAACTTTGGAACTTATATCTCTGAGTCATACCAACCTTGTTATTTTTTTGATAGACATGTGCTATCGCGAATTTTAATATAGATCTTTTTAAGATTTACAATTCCGTAGTACATTACATGAAAGAAAGTATATCTTTCTTTCATGTTTAAGCTGGCTGTATTGTAGAAATATATAATAAACATTTCCTGCATACATTATACACGTGTAACTCTAACGGTTTTTGCAACGCACGCCAGATTAGCTCGCAGATGGTAGAATTTCTTCCTACTTACTTGACATTTATCGTTATATTTTGGACAATTCACACAATATCTTTATAATTTATAGACTACGTTTTATTGTGGTGTATAAACTATATTATTGTAAAGTTTTATTAAAATCCATTCCGCAGTTTTTCTGTGAAAGCGCGTCAAACATACATCCATGTGTACAAACTTTTGCGTTTTTAATATTAGTAGAACTATCATTTTTCTTAAAGTTAAAAAAAAAAAACACAATTTAAAAGTATTTTGTGTGTCTGTTTATTATGAAAAATCTTCGATATGACCGGATTGAATTGGACCTCAAAGGCTCAGTGGTACAAATAAAGTCTGAAATACGTAAGGTTTTCGGTTCTTATTTTTTTAAATCCACTTACGGCATTGACGGACTCTTGCGAATATTAGTTTTTACCATTAACATATCTTACACAATATATTATGCTGAAGAATTTGTTTGTTTGCTTGAACGCGCTTATCTCTGGAACTACTGGGCGGATTTGAAAACTTCTTTCACGACTAGAATCCTACATTATCCTTGATGAACATAGATGACAGAATTATTGAAAGGAACTTTAGGGATCCGTGTGAAAACTTCTATAATTTATACATAAATACGTGAAGCGAAAACATTGAGGAACAACATTTTAGGAATATCTTTCATTGCATTCTTTTTTTAATGCATATGAGGTTAAAATTACTAACTAATAAACAACTAATATAACTAATTAACGCATCTAAATGTGAGAATTTTGGCTAACGTATTGTAATTTCCGTTAATTTATGATATTCACTATTAATATTTATCTTCCTTTGTTTAGTGTTTTCAATTTTTTCCAATCTGTTTCTTTTTTTTTTTTTGTCGATGTACAGTTACGAATGATGTAATTACCTGTAATTAAGAATTATAATTATTATGGTTAATTAATCAAAAGAATTTTGTATATGTGTTATTATGAGTTTTTGTTGGTAATTCTAATAAATAAATAACTGACACGACAGGCTGCCATAACCCTTGTAGGTAGTTGTTGTTATAAGACTTCGTTTTATACTATGAAAAGATAATAATATTAAAAAGACGGATAATTTATATGAACATGTAAGAACTTATTCAAATGCAGATATTGCTTTAGATTTGCTTGTTTTCAGAGGGTAAAGAATTCAAACGTGTAACGGCTTTGGAACTTACTCGTTTAAAAACTATCGAAAGAAAGTATCCTTACATGAATAAGCAGAGAAAGAAGCAATCCAGGAACCAATTTAGGCACCATCTGAAAAAAAGACTAATGTATTATTTTAGGGAGAGAAAAAAAAATAAAAGTACTTAAAACAAACTTGTATTTTTTATCTCTTTTTAAGAAATTAGAAAAACCAGGAACACGTAAATTGTGCCGAATAAGGAAAGTGTTTAATTTCCCGTTAGTTGAAAGCAATACACAATAAACATGTTTCATCAAATTAAAAGGGTACAAATCACATAATGTTAAAATAGTGTTTTATAAAAATATGTCAAGTATTAGGGAGTCTTAAAAATCTTTTCAACTAGTGGACCCGGCATACATTATCCTGCCCGAAGCCTGCCCTATTACTATATAATATTATTCCCATCCCCATCCCCGTTCCCGTTACATTAGAAGTCGTGGACACGCGCAGACGGGCTGCTTGCGACCTGGTGCGGACACTGGCCATGCACTACGAGGACAAGATGATGAGCATATTTGGGCAATATGTGGAGGTAACTGACCTTATTTAATAGACCAGTTGAGTATTTTTCAGAAATTAGTTCATACCATACCGTCCAGTCAACTAAACGTAAGATATAAATGCTAGCGGACTCGGCAGCTTCAGGCAGTTTTTTTTTTTTAATTTTTTTTATTAATTTATTTATAAGAAATTACAAGTTTTTTTTTTAATTTAACATTAAAAAAACCAATGTGGTTTGTCCTTAATGTTAATCTGCATTATTCAAATAGTCTAGTTAAAACTATATATATATATATATATATAAAATGTAACAATTTACTTAATATACAGAATTCTAACTTAAAGGAGTTTCGCAAGCATGATTTAATTCAATTTAGATGTTCCTGCATATGAGGTTGTCCCTACTCTGGCATACAACTTTTATGACAACTAATTATGTCCATCCGTACCAGAGAAAAGTGGCCTTGACTGTACGGATAGAGAAACAATAGCTTCTTTAAGAGATAAAGAAAAATGAGCGAAAAATGTTGTTCCATTCTGAAGAACAAAACACTTAAGGAGACCTCGTTATTTGCTTAAAAATTCCAAAATTTAATCGACTGGCTTTTACCTGTGGCGTTGTTTGTTGTAATATAGACGAATACACTACCCTTTTTGAGATTAAATTATAATTATTCGAAATTATAAAAAATATTATTATGTGACAATAAATAAAAAAAATATCGATAAGTCATAAAATTAAGGAGGTCGTGGCCTAATCAGTGGTCGACATTTGAGTCGATCGCTAGGTTAAGTTGCTCTTGCTGCGACCGGGTGATAGATGGCTCTTCACATTTCGTTGCAAATAAATGGAAAAATAACCTTGAAATTCAGCAAAGCCGGTACACGATTCCAACAAGTTAGAATACTGCAAAGGTTCTATAATTGTGTTTGAAGTAAAACTTCTTCATGCACGTTTGACTTGGGAAGTAAGCTGGCGTTTGCGTACCGAGTGCGTTACAGAAAGTGTGATCGGGCGGAAAGAACGGAAGTTTATGTATAATTTATGTATGTTCTCTATACAGAGTCTAAGATATAAGATAAAACTTCTGATTAATAACAGGACTGCGGTATCAAAGGTTTGTATTTTTACGTAGTTTCCAAGTTTAATCTTTGTGGTTTAAAAAAAACACATTACGCGAAACGAAAACACGTTATGCGAAAAAATCTAAATTATAATTAGTTTTTCGTAAAAGCTTTGCGAGCGGAAACTCCAGGGCTCTCGGTGAAGCTGTTCTCGGACCTTCGTTTGCGTTTATTATATTTAATTTAAATTTATTAAACAGAGGTTACCTTTACTAAAAATGCCAAAAAAAACTTTCTTTAGCTTTAGGTACCGTGTATACACAGCCATATTTTTTATTTAGTAAAATAATTTCATTTGGACTTTTCATACACACTTCTTTGTTTTATAATTATATTAGTAATTTTTAAAATTATTATGGCCTTATTAAAGAATGTTGTATGTTTTTAGCACAAAATAGCGTTTCAAAAGCCTTCCCGCAGTCGCGCACGCCCGCTAAGAATAGGGAATGTGGAAGCTTGCATTGTAAGAATTTAAACGTGTAATAACTTTAAACAATATGCCAGATTCCAACAATTAATAAGTAAAGTAAATAATTTTCTTTTTAATTCATAAGTATTTCTTAATATTTTTCTTATTAATTCTTTAATTTATTTATAAAATGAAGTTCTATCATATCTGTTAACCTCATTTAGTTAAATTGCAGATAGTTTTTGGTCATATAAAATTTTATGTTTCTTTAAGAAGATTGATTGTGAAAATAAGTTAAAATTACAATTTTTTTTGGTAGTACTATCGATCGTCCAAAGTATATGTTGCATGCTCTTAAAGCACCATTTTTTTTCATACTTGCATTATCTTTTTCGTTACTCCAAAGTGATCTGATCATTTCGGTGGTTGTTCCATCATGCATCTGTCTAGGCCCAAAATTTTAAGGAAGCAGGTATCAAAATGCTATAAATATTAAAAGCAGGTCAATGTTTTCTTGAGAAAACAAGCTCTTAAAATAACGCAATCAAACTTGTAGGCTATTTTTGGCGCATATTTCGTAAGTCGCAAATAAATTAAACCTTTAGGAACTTCCCTTCGACCTAGAACATGCTAAAAACTCATTAGGAAAATAATTTTAAACGAAATCGGAATACAACTTTTGAAGTTATTTAACAAATTCGTATATCGCTTATCAGATACAGAACCAATCATATAAGCGTGTCTTGACACGCTCTTTGCCATTTTACATAGTTTTAGCTAGACTAACGAAGAACAATTGAGTTATATGTATATATATAATTGTGTTGTGTGTGTGTATATATATAATATATAGACGAACACAACGATTCCTGAATGAAGGAATTCTTGGTCCTGGAATCACGCGTGAAAGGCTGGACTTCTATAAATTTCAGCACGATGTTATAAATTTTTTTTCAGTTTTTTAAAGAAGAGAGCCCGTCGCGTGTAGTTTGCGTCGTGTGAAGGGGCTTTACATGGAAGGTCCGTACAAGTATTTCTAATAGCATGTGTGGGAATAATTCATGCCTGCTACAATCCCTCCCGCACCGCCTTGATATCCATAATACCGTGCAATATTTGGCAAAGAGTATGGAGCGAGCTGTCAGAGAGCCTAGCACGAACTTTTCGATAGTTTTACTTACTTTTACGTTCGAAGCCGAACGCCAAATAAAACATTAAAACTACCGTTTTATACAAAGTAGCTAATTATTGCTAGCACAAATTAAAACAGAATGTGTGAACGTGTCGAATCCTCGACGTTTCGGCCATGTAAGTCGTGTAAAATAGAAGCACGAACCTACATTTGAAGTTTCGTTTCGAACTTAAAAGTAAGTAAAACTGTCGAGAATGTTCGTTCTAGGCTCTCAGCTCCTTTGCTTTGGTAACGATACGACTTCTAGACCATCAAGATAAGACACAATTTAAACAAATGATATGGTTTAAAAAATTATAACAAAGAACTGTTGATTAAATTTCGTCATATTGTTATTGCGTTATCGACAATCTACATAATTTTGAGTGTGTAATTAAAATTATTTATTAGTGTTTCAGCTACTGCTTCGTTGTAACATCTGATAGCTTATCGGTTGCACAGCATTGCCGAGTGTTCTCAAAATTATTACAAAATGCCTTATCTACGACCGCGTTATCAGCTCGTGTCTAAATACTTTAGAAATGAGAAAGAATTACGTATTATTGATGGCAATATTTACAAATGAGTGAACATTACATATCATATTAAAATATTTCTATATTTATAATAAACTAGTGGATCCTGTAAGAAAAAAAATCTGAATTGTGATCACAAAGCCTCTTTAGGAATCCAATTATGCTTTTAAATAAGTGTTTGTATAAAAATGCGATTGAAATAAAGAAATTGAGATTTATATTCGTGAATCTAAGCCATCCAAAATACATGAACAATACAGATTTTGATTTAAATTGCTAGGGAGCTAAAGCACTTCGTTCCACTCGACGATTCCATGACCAATGATCATTCCAGAAGTAGGAGTGTCAACGCAAAAAATATTTAATATAAATATATACAGGACTATTTGGCACCCGGACGTCTGTTCCTAAGGTAGACAACTTAAAGCCTGTGTTATAGGTAATAGACGTTTGTTAAGCACAAATATTTTTTTTGTAGAAATATATAAATACATACATGTAGATAATACACCCAAAATCGAGGCGGGAATCGAGCCCACGACCCCCGGAGCGGAAGGCAGGGTCACTGCCCACTGCGCCAACTGGCCAATCGAAGATTATACATCGAAGATTAGACATCTCTGGTATTCAAACAATACTGAATAAGTTTCAATGTCCTAACCAAACGGCGAAGGACAAACTTATTAGTTTCCTCCACATGATCCAACACTTCAAAGGGCCACAAGTCAGTGTCCCGTAAATCGGGACGTCCCGCATAAATCGGGACAGCTGGCGACACTATTCAAGGCACCGAACGTATTCGGTAGCGCGGCAACCTCAAAGGGTTATTGTGCGCGAACGCAGATCCAAGCGGATCGCCGACGGCCGCGCTATTGTGGGCAAAGTTATGTTTTCCATGGAAGATTGTGTTTCCTGCTCATTTTGTTTCTGTATTTCCTTAAACAGAATTAATTATTGCATCGGACCGGCTTATGTGGGTATGTTTATGATCTGTTGAGAAGCGATCAGTATCAGACGTATTTATGGCAACGTGATCAGAATCAATAGTTGAAATTGCCTCCTCTATACAAAGTTCTACGTAAAATGATCTTTGTACGTATACTTATATGTTGAGAATTGATCATTATCTACTATATTTATGACATTAAATCGTTGGCATCGATGGCCTTCTCAACACATTTAATTTAACATAACATGATATTTTTACCTACAAAGATCATGTTATGTTAAATTTATTTGTTTGTAGTTCATTTAAGAATGCTCATTTTTTTTATGCCAATAAAGCATTGACAAATATGATGTTCTCGGTCGTATTTTTATGACAATAAACTCAATATTAAGACGATATTTTAGTATGCAAAAAAGTTTATCTCTATTATTTATTAATTAATTACTTTATTTCCTTTTTACTTACAAAAATCTCGTTACACATATGTAGAACCTTCATAATATATCTTCTTTTTCCTGGCGTTATCCTTGTCTAGTACCAGGGTCCGCTTAGATTGCAGAAGATGTGTCTATAGGGCGAGTTAAGATGGCCGACTACCGTCTGACGTCATTTCCGGCTAACTTAACTACATATATAAATGCATATTCATCAAATTTCGAACAGTTATAATAATATGCGTACATACCTAACGTTTCTTATATACCTAATGGTCCAACAACCAGTTTTAGGCTTCGTATTATAGCGCCAGGGAGGTCACCAAAACCTGCTACCCAATCCGCTCCAGTTTAACTCGAAGGGATTACTCCCACATCTTAATTTCGACGATAAGATACCCGTATTATGTTGAGAAATTTTCCAATTAGATTAACATGAATTATAAATATCAATTAGTAGATTTTTCATTCAGTAATCCGTTTAGCTTCATTGAGGACAATATTTTCTCATTCATAATGTGAAATTATTCAGCGAGCATGGAGCGTAGCATTGTGGACAGAACCATATAGAAAAGGGTTAGGAAGACCATTGCCCAGAAGTGGGCAAAATAGGCTCTGAATATTAAATAAACAAATAAATACTATCTTTAGCGTAAATAACATAAATTAATTATTAAATATTTACATTCTGTATAAATTAATATTGTGGAGCATAGTTGCCTGTATAAAAGGTTTAAAAAAAGGATTTAAAAAAAAGTTTTAAGCCTATTTAAGGGCTTTGTTTATTAATTTAAATGTATAAATTATACACCACAACCTATGCTGTACGAATGTTAATTTATAAGAGGTTTATTGTCAAGAAACATATAACCGACATTTTAACTGTAGAAATTAAGTACAGAAATCCTCATTAGCATTTGTTAAGAAATAAAACTACTTGAAGAAGCTACGAGAAAAAAATTAAAATGAAAAACCGTAGCGAAACAATGCTATTCGTACATTATTTAATTCCTATTGGTTGGCTTGCCAGAGGGCCTACCACGAACCTCTCGAACCGAAGTAAGTAGACGAGTCGACTCTACTTGAGATGAAAATGTTCGTGGTAGGCCCACGAGAGGCAAATCTTAATCGTGTCATGCTTTTAATAAAAACTATTGCAAACTGTTGATGATAGGAAGAATCCTCTGTGGGCCTAGCACGAAAATTTTTTATCCTAAGTTAAGGCGACTTGTCAACTTACTTCAGTTCGAAAAGTTCGTGCTAGGTCCTCAGAGCTCTTTGGCGAGGGGGGATGTGAATGTAACTGACATGATATTTGCAAACGTGTTGACGCTTCGGTGGTTACTTACGACTAGGTATACTGTATGCTCCTTTGTGTAAATTACATTTAAAGAAAATCTATAATGTTTTCATAACAAGGACGACCAAGGACCAATTAATTTCCCCTAAAAATACCTTAACAAGTTAAAGAAGTATATATAATCTATATTTATCGCTTAAATCGACTTAAAGCTTTAATCAATGAACTTAAAGCCTTAATCGAAGAAATTATTATAGTGACGTCATATTAACTGCACTAAATGTTTTATCTACGCAATTAGGGAAATGATAAAATTACTACATCTGTTACAACTCATAACATACGTGACAGCTCCTAGATAAAGAAAATACTTTGCTAAGGATTATTGTTGGAAATTAACGTAATGTACAACAAGAAAAGCCCTAAAAATGACATTCTGGAGTGCCTAACAGGCACAAAAGAAATTTTGACTTTGATTTATGCAAATCCACCTAAAGCACCCGAATTATTGTGACATCATGAAATGGATATGTGGACGAAAAGTGGCGTAAAAGCGATGTAATAAATCTAAGAATTTTCTATGCCTAAAGATTACTTTCGTCCAGAAGCATTTAGACAAAATATCAAGCGTGTAAATAACAGTTCATACGCTAAATCATGAACTGGCCGATTACATTTTAGGACTTAAGTAAATTAATAATACAGTCTGCTTTGTTTCAACCTGCTCTGTCCGCCAATCTAAAAATTATTCAGATATCTCCGTCCAACACTGAGATACAGCTATTTTTCGATACCTCCCACGTAAGTTGTTGTAACCCCAAATTCCCAACTTTACAGTAGAGCGTTACAAACAACGAAACTGTAATAAATTAAAAGCTTGTATTAGGAGTGGGTGCGACAATACCCCAACGGCGGTGGGGTTTGAACCGGGTACCTTGCGGATCACAGTCCATACCTTATACCGTTGAGCTATTGAGGCTCTATTTATTTATTTAAATCTTTACCATTAAAGTCAGTGGTGGTATCTGTAAAAAGACCGAGTGCATCGCTAATAATAGATTATTTACAAATCTATGCACACTTACCAGATACAAGTAGCGTTTTAAAAATATCTGCAAATCCTCCAGATTCTTAAACTCGTACAAATGCAGCTTGAAACATTAAGACATAGTTCATTCTGTAATTTCAAATATTCTTACTGAAATAACTAGCATTGTTCCCGAGCGGGATTCAATGAAATCGCTACTTAGCGATAAGGCCGCCGATTGTACCTGCAGTACTTGTTATTATTAAGACTAAATATTATGTAACATATAACATAATTATCATATAACTACAATTACTAAAGTGGTAATTTTAGTAAAATAAAGCAATATAAATTTTGACTACGAATACTTCAAGCTAAGATGTCACCTATAACAATGGTTTACATTACATCTTTCAAGAAATGTTATCTAAATTTGACACTAAATTTTTTAGTGTTGTTTTTTTTTATTATTAAGGACAAAGGACACACATTACATACAAGATCACAATCACACAAAAAAAAATTGTGTGCTCCTTCAATTACAGGAAGCAATTATTTTTAATTTATAAATAGCGTACTCGGCAGATGTTGCCTTGCCTAATTTTGGCTCGTCTGTTATTAGGCAATTTACCAATCTCCTTTACCTCTTCTGCATTAAACGTGCCTTTGGCCAAATGTTTCGTGAAATAATAATTTTACATTTACTTAAAAGTCGAATACGAACGTCATCTTTTTTATTAAATTCTTTCAGTCTCCAGTCGTCGGAGTCAGTTTTGACTCAGTTAATATAGTAATTAATTGCGCCGTGTTTCGTCTGACAATAATACATCAATTAACAACAAGCTGAAAATTTGTGAAATCGTCTCTATATAAAATTATAAATTCTCCATCTTTCACCCGTATGGACAAGGTTATTCAAGGACAAAATTTAATAAAATTAGTTTTTCGTGATGTTCAGCAAAACGATAACTATATCACAAAAATACCTCAGACAAAAATTGTAGATCATAAAATTAGCTATAAAAGTGTACTTATAATTTTTTTCTACGAGCCACCGTTTCTGAGATATAACGATTCAAAATTTTGTAAAAGTTGCAATCGGCCTCTATAAATGGGCTATCATTGACAAAATTTTTCAAATCGGACCAGTAGTTCTTGAGATTAGCGCGTTCAAGAGGCATTTGTTCAGTTGTATATGTGCCCTGGGTGAAATGATGACAAAGTCAAAGGTCAAAAAAGTTTTATTCATATACACTTTACAGTACTTATCAATGTCATGTGCATAATAATTACTAATCTTTTTTTAAATCATTAGTATAGAATTTGGTCATAATTTTACGAATTAAAAGCTAAGTTTACAAGGATTCCGACGCGCCCTGCAGTGAACGTGATTTTAATGATGATTAAATTTATTGCCTTCACGAAATTCAATTTAATATTTTAATTAGGAATTACCAATATTTATTTAGATTTTTCGATGTGTAAACATTTTTGAGATGGGGAAAAAACATTAAAAACTTGCAACACTGTGATCAACACCGCGCGCGAGCTTGATCAAGGACGCCCGTAGCGATGCCTTCATTTAACGTAGCGGTTTTCACTTCTGTCAGCACTTCCAGAAAGGGGGTTCACCTGAAAATCGATGCCGATGGACACTTGAACCAAAATGATCATTAAAACATACTGTAGCTTTAATAGTGTTGTAACTTAGTAACCATATAGCAATTAAGATTTTACGATTATTTTTGCCGATAATCATGTTTATATTATTTAATTTCTGCATAAAAGGTACATATCTATTTCTGTATACATAGAATTAATGGGTAGTTATTACTATTTTTGTCTTATTTGGCGAAAAAATAAATATTGAATAGTCAGCTTTTTTTTATTTATTTATTATATTTTTATAATGGCCCAGAGTAAAGAAATAAATCATATTACTCTGGGTACTTATGTCAAACATAATTTAAAATCAAAAGTTGTAATACTAACATTCACAAAAAAAATACTTTGAACATATCATTAACCATGATATCGTCAAAATCAACATTGCGCCAAAACTATTTAACTTTAATTAACGAAACCAGAAACAACCACACGTAGGGTTGTCAAAAGTGAAAATAAATTAAACTGAAAAAAAAAAATATTCTAATAGGAATTGAACACTTTTACAATAATTTCCTTTTCATTATTAATATGCGAGTAAAATACTTACAAATAAAATATATGTATACATTTTATTATTGTTGCATATGTCATGGGGTTATTAAAAGCTAGCTAATCTATCGCTATTTTTAGGGTTCCGTAGTGCTACAAGGACCCTTATAGTTTCACTCTGTCCATCTGTCCGTCCGTCTGTCCGTCCGCTAGGTGACCACCGCGACCACCTCTCCCTAGCATTTGCAAACAACTTTTAAAGTTATTTAACAAATACGTTTATCACTTATTAGATACGGAACCCTTTTATTTAACCGTGTTTTGACACGCTCGTGGCCATTATATTTTTTTAGTGTGTGAATGCTTATATTTTCTAAAAATATGCGTTATTAATCCGTTAAAGTATTAAAAACCTCACGCACACTAATGCTAAACGATTTACAACCACATGTATACCTTTTTCGATAAGATTGTATCAAAGCGCAGTGTCATGACGACCGTTTGTATATTTATTGTCAAATAAAACGATTTCGTTGTATAGAGAATTAAATTTTTGTATGTAACTTTATTTAAGTATATAGTACCCTAATTTAAAGATTTTTGGGCGAATTTAGACCTGTCGGCGATCTCTAGTATAATATAAACCTACCATAAAAATAATTTAGAACATAGAATAATTATTATTTTACTTATTTTATTAGGGAAAGAAACAGACTAAAACTTCTTATATATTTTTTTAATTTAACACCAATTAGGTTTCCATAGTAGCTATATACCCCATTACATAGATAGCATAAGGTCCCAGGTTTTTTGTAAAACGGTTTAAGATAATAATTTCCTTCCTACACTACATATGTGTAACTCTAACGGTTTTTGCAGCGCACGCTAGAATAGCACGCAGATAGCAGAATTTCCTCCTACTTACTTCACAAATATCAATATATTTTGTACAATTCGTACAACATCTTTATAATTTATAGCTCATGTGTTATTCTGATGTATAAACTATATTATTTAAAAGTTTCATTAAAATCCATACAGTAGTTTTACCGTGAAAGAGCGTCAAACATACATCAATGTACAAAATTTCGCGTCTATAATATTTGTAGCATAAAAGTCATGTTTACTTATATAACAAGTCAAATAGACTTTTTTTTATTTTATTTTTTTATTTTATTATTAAGGACCTCCAACAAAGGATACACACATTACATAGTAGATAACAATCACACAACAAAAAAAATATCTCCATATAAATAAAAGCAACATAGAAATAACTTTATAAATATTAGTAAATATTACATATAATTATAAAATATAGAATACCTTTTTTGATTATTAACGCAGTCTAAACGTTTATTTTTATTTTAAACCGACTTCAAAAAAGCAGGAGGTTCTTAATTCGACCGTATTTTTTTAAAAGTTTGTTACCTCAGAACTTTCTTCTGAATGAATCCATTTTAATGAATCTCTATTTATTTGAAAGTTGGGTGCTGCATGTGCCGCACCATTTTAATTTGGTACAGTCCTGATAATTCGAAGTCGGTGTTTTTTTTACTTTTATTTTTTAATTACTTAACCCCCATTATGGTTGTTATATATTATAAACGCTGTTTTAATAATACAAGAAGTTCTTCGTTATTGTTTAAACACAAGACAACGTCTAAAGTATGCACTTATTTTCGTCATATAACACAGGCATTAAGTTGCCTACCTTAGGAACAGACGTCCTTGTGTCATATAGTCCTGTATATATTTATTTATTATTATTTAAAAAAAAAAAAGTTTTACTTCAATCGTGTGGTCTAAAGCACACTCGTTTCTTTTAATACAAGGATAGCTTTAAAATTCGGTAAAAATCTCCACACTAGACGTAGGAGTGTTCTTAATCGTTAAATCTGTTGTCCGTTCGTCTGTAAGTAATAAAACGCTAACTAAATCGTCACTTTCCACTACAAACGAATCGTCCGATAGCGTGCAAGCTAATGCATTATGCAATGGTTTTGTATTCCACGATCTTGCGCGTTTCCTGTCTAATACACGACGAAAGTGTATTTCTGTATTTGTTAACTGTTGATACAATCGAGAGCGTTACTTTAAAGAAAGACATGCGGACAGAGATTTAGTAGTTGAATAAATTTGGGTTTTTTTACGGATATTTTATAATATTTTTACCTAGATTTGGCTAGACAGGGGAGGGTACACTGGTAGTGAAGGTGAGTGTTAGTGATCATAATAAGAGCGCGCTCCTAAACCTACACTGGTTCACAAGTCCCGGGTATTGCTATGCTTCCTTCCTCTGCAACGCGATGGACCTGGCACCCGCACGGTGAGTCCATGGAATGCTATGAAATTCGTCTCTTTATTTATTTGTCACTAGCTGTGTCCCGCGACTTTGTCCGCGTAAAATTAGGTAATAGAATAGATTTAATTTTAGCGCGTAATATATAGCCTATAGCCGTCCCCGATAAATGGTTTATCGAACACTAATTTTTTTTCAAATCGGACCAGTATTACCTGAGATTAGCTCGTTCAAGCAAAACAAACAAACACTACAGCTTTATATATTAGTATAGAGTATATACATAGATAACATATATTATGAATAAATATTATTCATATCTTGATTCCTTGACACATACCCTTGACTATAATAAACTACCAGACCCTTTGATATTAAAATATGCAATAAAAGTTAAAAAAAAAATTAAAACATGTCCGAGAAGTGTATACTATTGTCGGACTAGAGAGAGCTATAATAAACAGCGGCAAGCGAGGACAATAGACAGACAACAATCGTAAGTAGTCCTATCTGTACGTAATCAAACACCGAGTCACCACAATCGGGTTATAAACTATTCGAATAAAGCAATCTCTAGATAGCTCCGATTACGGAATAAAGAAGGAATGAGACTCAGTAATTATTACAGAAGACATTTTATACGATAAGAAAGATTTATGTTAATTATATCTGAGCTAAAAATTACAAAAAGGCTATTTATGTATTCTGAATTTAAAATCCTTATTTTCAGTGTCATTTATATCTCTAATTCTAAATTACTATACATACAACTACTATTTAATAAAAATATTCTACAATTATTACGCGTACGACCTCGTTTGTATGTACCTAACAATTTAAGCAATAGAATGTTCCCAATTAGGCATTTACCATAATATATTCCAATTTGGACAATTAAATATTTACGGTTAGGCATCTTTTGGTAGGGCAATAATTTAAGGACTGCAACCTGATTTCTTGGACTTTTTTTTTTAATTCATTAATCTGACAAGAAACGCAGAGTAAAAATAAAAATTTCCGTGTCTTAAACAATATACCAATTTTAATTCCATTCATTTACATCTATGGCTTGAAGTACCTACATCAGTGATTTCATAAAAACATGTTATGAATAAATTTTATTTGAAAAATAAACATTTGTGTTTTTTATAAGTTGATGTGACCTATCTACTTGAAAACTTATTACAGCAGTCTACATAGTAGATTAAGTAATTAATTTTTTCCACAAAAATAAAATATTTGTGTACAACAGGCGTCTGTTACTTATAAAAGCATTAAGTTGTCTACCTTAGAAACAGACGTCCGTGTGTCATATAGTCCTGTATATATTATTTATACGTATTGCTATAAAAATACCTGTGTATATAGTAGCCTTAACACTTGTGTGTGAAATTGTGTACGTTAGAATGTCACGTTGTACCAATCCAAACATCGCAGCTGCTTTTCACACTTGCGCAGTGACTAACGGCATGTCGCAGTGATTAATAATGCTATTTACTGTCACGGAATTGTGTTCATGAGAACTTATAGAATATTTAACAGTGAATAACCTCAATAGCTCAACGGTGGAAGAAGCGGAATGATATCTTTAAGGACTTGGTTCAAAACGCAACGCCGCCTGGCTATTGTCGCATCGATTCTAGAGACACTTTTGTTGTTTTATTACCCTTTTCTGTGTGTGCAAAAAATATTATTAACTATACGATGAGGGTTGAGGTTAACATCTCTCAACAGGCAAAAACAATTTGATCACAATTTTTTCTTCCACTTGTTGCCATTTTGAGACTTATCACAGGACTGACTCGGCTAGTTCAAAATGACGCGAATGAAGGAGATTGTACGAAGGGATGACTGACGTTTCAAAAGGTAACAATCATTCCCATTCATTCGACGACATTTCCAAGTGTATGCGGTTCTTCATTATTAATTTATACAATAATATATTTCCTATTATAAAATTATAGAATAAATCTATAAATATTATATTATGTCTAATAATCGTATACAATAATATATTTATCTATGTCCAATGATATCTAAAAGTATAAATAAATAAAGTAGCTTCCCTAAGGGCATATGACATTTAATCTGTCCTTTACCATAGACACTTAGCTGTGCCCACTTTTCACCGTGTTACTTGTTATTACTGAAGACATTATGATCATCTTATCGAAATAATAACGTCTTATGCAATGACTATTGTTACTTATGCAAGTGTTTTGACAGTAAACTTTGTGATTAGGTCACCGGGGCATTTTTAGGTTATGCTGGGTCACGGTACAAGTGAATCGATAAAAATAATCGCCATCGACAAGCAATCGACAAGCACTCGACGCGGTAAAAGTTAAATTGTTTTAAAGTTCAATCGTGTTGAATAATGCTTGAGTTATATTTACATCTATACTAATATATGAAGCTGAAGAGTTTGTTTGTTTGTTTGTTTACTTGAACGCGATAATCTCAGGAACGAAGGGCCCGATTTGAAAAATTCTTTCAGTGTTAGACGGCCCATTTATCTAAGAAGGCTATAGGCTATATATCACTACGCTAAAATTGAATCTATTTTTGTGCCTAATTTAACGCGGACGAAGTGGCGGGCACTACTAGTATATGTATAAAGCTGAAGAGTTATTTGTTTGTTTACTTGAACGCGATAATCTTCGGAACTATTGGTCCAATTTGAAAAATTCTTTCAATGTTATACAGCCAATTTATCGAGGAATGCTATAGGCTAAAATTTTATCTAATTTTTTTTACCTCATTTTACGTGGACGAAACGCGGGCACAGCTAGTGTAAGATAAATGTCCCTTTTTTGTAAAACTAAGATGATAATACAGAAACTTACAAACAATTATTTATTAATAATAATATATATTAATATATATTTTGGCCACCCTCCACATTGAACAAAGACAACCCTAATAACGGGGAAGAACAAAATACTAGACGAAGAGTGTTTAGCTGTAGTTTCTAGGTCTTTTTTTTTTTAAATTAAAGTTCACAAAACTGATATTCAATTTTTCACTGAATACATGGAAATATTCTTAAAATCAAGGTCAAAATTGATACCTTATAAATGTGAACGTAACATGCTTCACAGCAATTTTTTTTTTTTTTTTTTTAAAAGGACATCAACTGTTGTTAAATTATTTTCGGTCTAATTGTTAATCGAAACTAGCTGTGCACGCGCCTTCGTCCGCGTAAGATGAGGTAAATAAAAATAGATTCAATTTTAGCCTGATGATCTATATATAGCCTATAGCCTTCTCGGATGAATGAGCTATCTAACACTGAAAGAATTTTTCAAATCGCACCAGTAGTTCCTGATATAAGCGCGTTTAAGCTAACAAATAAAAAAATTCTTCAGCTTTATATATTAGTATAGATTATGAACAAATTATTTTATGTGTCTTTAAGGTAGCTTAGAAGATCCTTCTAAGCTACGTCAGAAGTATCTAAGGTACTCGATAGAAGACTAATAAAGAAGAAGGATTTGAAATATAACTGGTAGATAACGAAAAGACTAAGGTGATATTAGGCGTTTTATTTTATCATGTTCGCATGTGCAATATAAATATTCAAATATACTTCAATCTTACTACTCGTTCAAATTTTCAATTTAATTTAGATTGTACGAATCATACAGAGCAACGTTTTGTAATATTCATCGTGAAATGGTTCATTGTTAGATATAATATTCCGTGTTGAAAGCGGATGGAGATGGGGTAATTGTTGCATCTTATAGAGGTTTTTCATTTTTCTACTTTTGTTCTTCTACTTTTATCTGTCATTTATGTATTTCCAAACAATTACGGTAGTGAACGCATTATTAAATCGACGCTCATGGCTCTATGGCTCATAATAGCAAAGTTAACAGTAGATATGGTTATGACGATCTAAAGCCGGAGCCTTACCCGGAGATATAGCTTCATTTGAATGATCATGTAGTGTGGCCGGGGACTTTATGTAACTGTACAAAGTATTTTAGTACTTTGTGGACTTCAATGTCAAAAATGTTGAGTTTTAAATGTCAGACGTTTGTATGTTAATCGCTTTTTTTTTTTTAGATTTCTCGAATTATAAATCGTTATAAAACATTTTAAAATGAAGAGGTCATTCATCGGAAGTAGACAAGTTTTTTTTATATAACTGATTTACTTAAGGGTCTTAAATCTATTTAAGATTATGCCACGATCCATCCGAAAAAGCATATACTTCTTACATAATATATAACATATGTTGTATATATCTATATTAATTTACAAATGTGACCAACAATAGTAGACAAGTTATATAACTGAATTGACTTTGAAGAGTGTATTCCAGATAGATAATACAATTTCTCAGTTTCGGTAAGGTTTATATCCACACATGGTGCAAGTGGAATCCAAGAAACTTTGTTAACGCTCGGATATAACACAGGACCACTAGTTTAATATAATGTTTCTTATATTTTAAGGATCTAGATTATATTGTTTTGTTATACGATTTGTTGTAGATTGTTTCGAAGACTGTTCTCCGGCTGTCAATGAGTTGATGGATGGCGAAAGTGTCAGATTGATATATTGGGATGTTGCGACATCGAGTCTTTTGGATGGGGGTTCGCTATAGGGTCGGTATTGTGCTATTATTATAGAATAGTTTTTGCAAAGCCTCTCTCACTGCAATAATGATTTCCATTTTATCTCGCGGAGGCGTTTCATATTTGTTGATATATTGACTGTCTTATCGAAAAAACAGGATTTAATAGGTTATTGTTCAGATATTAAAAAAATCATAATTAACTTACAACATCAGCCTGTTTTAACTGATTATCAAGATAAAGGCAGTGTTTTGCCTTTCAGATTCAAATTGTTTTTCCAAATATATACTATTTCTATTATCAATATGCCGACATAAGGTATAACGCAACTAAACTATCAACGAGTATAAAAATATCTGCGTCAATATCAGTTGAGCCAATTTGTAGATGATTTTTAACAAACATTCAATTCGACGTTACAACCAGAGACACTTCAAATCTGTTTATTTAAATTATTTTTGCTAATCAGAGAAAAATTAAAAAGATAAAGCGGCCTTGCAACTGATAAAAGTTGCACCGCTGGTTTTTGAATTAATCTTTGTCGTTAATGTTTTAGTGATAAGCAATATCAGTTTTATATTAAAGCGGTATTAGGACAGTTGTTTGAGTTATCAAATGTGCGTTATTTTATATACTATTTGTGTTGCTATTTTTACGCTTGTGTCATTAGGATTGTATCAAAAATTGACAAATGCAACATGTAGATCGCGGAAAAGACTCGATGGAAAAACTGCCATCGTGACAGGAGGCACGGCTGGTATGGGACTGGATAACACCATATTATATGCCCTTTTCTCTTTTTTTATTCATAAAATATACATTAAAAGTTTTATTTTTGAAACTCTACTTAATAGATAATTAATTAAGAACTAAGGTATTGCGTTTTTTAATTCAACTCCTTGAAATCAATCTTCATTCAGTTTTCCTCAGTGTATTATATTCGTTTGTATATATATTATATCACTAGCTGTGCTCGCGATTTCTTCCGCGTGAAATTAGGTAAAAGAATAGATTCAAGTGACGATATACAGCCTTCCTTAATAAATAGGCTACCTATCACTGAAAAAAAAACTAATCAGACCAGTAGTTTCTGAGATTAGCGCGTAAAAAAACAAACAAACTCTTCATATTAGTATAAATTTATTTTCAAAAATCAATCATAATTGTATAAAATACCGATAATTCAATCATCGAAATGTGTTAGTGAAGTCGTTAGGTACTAGACTAGAGTCACTCAAATGACCTCACCGCCTGCTCGTTTGCACCTTGTTATATAGAAAAAGTGACTACACATTCAAAAAAACCGTCTCTACCAAAAATTTATAGTCTTCTTCTCGAAGTTCGGTAGAAATAAGAAATAGCTAATGCAGGTTTGAACCTCTATAATCAGCATTAAAATTGAATTTTTATTCCAGAAAATGAACCAAGATGCTTTCAAGCAAGTACTTTTTTATAAATTATATATAGTAAAAAAATATGAAACTGGAAAGTACGCAACACACTGAAATCTCATTTTAAAAACAAAAAAATCAACCGTTTATTCCTTTTGTATGATAAATAAATTGGTTTTTGTGAGTTTCATGAATTTATAAATTTCATATCGCAAGTGAAGTCGTGTCGAGTAGAACAATTAAAAGATATTGTCATTTCAATTAATTGTTCTAGTATTCATTAATATACATATTAACACACCTTATCCACCCACCCTTAGAAATGCTAAGGTATTGAACATACTGTACAAGTATTCACTTCAGTGATTCGTGAATCAGTAGCAAACTATTGAACAAAATTATTACCAGATTATAAAGTGATATTTAACCAAAGTTAAAAGGTTTTTTTTTTTTAATAAATATCGAAAATATTAAAAAAATTAAAAATTTTATAATATCTTAGCACTGTATACATTATTATAATGTTCTTCAAGTTTAAAGTATAATGCTGAATTTATTTTGAATTAGATTCCATTGATGTTCATTTTAATTTAAAATTTACCGTGAAAGACAGATAAATAAGACATCCTAAAAGTAACGCTATTTTTTTATCACGTAAAAGACATGATTTATTATCAGAATAGCACTTGACTGTTAATTCGCTTTAATTAAAATCAGGTTGCTCCAAAATGTATTACTTGTTTATGGGTGTAGTTTTAGTTATCTTTGATAATATAATATATTAATTATAGCTTGTTATGTATATGGTATGTAATTAATCTGGCCCTACGGAAAAATCCGTTCTTAGCGGACGTCTACTAAGTATAAACTACCTTCCTGTCAAATTTTATCCTCATGTGTCCCGTGTATGTTTTTGAGGTTTCGCTATATGGCCTTTCGCTTTTATATATGTATTCTTGCAGATTCGATCCTATTTCAACTAAAAAAATAAATAACCACCTGCAAAATAACGTTAAATGTAACGTTCTAATATCAAAATAATAATTTAACCAAAAAGAAATTAATTAAACAACACGGTTAGAAAAATGTCACAAACACAAACTAATTATCTCGTCAGCGTTTAGTGACGATTTAACACAAAATGATCTATTTAGAATTATGTTGAATTTATTACCTGTATTGAGGAAAAAAAGAATAATTTAGCTACATTTTGTAATCTCAAAAATAAATATGTCATGTATAATAAACAAATCTGGGGCCCAATTGCACTTGAATGAATAGCATATATAGATATAATACTTCTTGAAAGGAAATTTGTTCTACTCAAAGATACACAGAACAATGGGCCTCAAACAAACTATTCAAGCCCAAGTGAGTTGATGAGTCAACTTAAAATAAAAAAATTCTCTTCTTCTTAGCGTCAATGTGGGTTACATAAGCATTGATCAATAGAGTGACATCTTTAAGATTGGCCTCTTGTAGGCGTAGCACAAACATTTTCATCCTAAGTAAAGTTTGTGTTAGGACCTCTGAATCAATGTATAGAATTTATCATGAGCCTCTAGATTCATATTAAGGATTACGTAATAGATAGGTGCTACAATCACCGGGAAGACTCACAAACCGAACGAAACGCGACAACAACACCACCACTAGACGTGACAGCATTGCCGCCACTTCACGCTGATCTCATGTGAGAAAGAGGGATGATGTCAAAGGGTGTGACAATCGAAAGTTATATTCATTGATAAAGTTTATTATTCTGCGATTAAAACAATATAAGTCGTTGTATGTAATAAAAATGCCTAAAACCGGGTCAAGAAATGCTTATATAGAAGGGTTCCGTATTCGATACGCTATAAACGTATTTGTTAAATAGCTTCAAAAGTTGTTGTCCTATTTCGTTCAAAATTATTTTCCTAATGAGTTTTTAGCATGTTCTACCAATATGGAAAATTTCAAGTCTCTACGTCTAATAGTTTGGAAATGCTAGGGAGACCACCTTACGGGCAGACAGACGGACGGACGGATAGAGCGAAATTATGAGGGTTCCTCGTAGTAATACGGAACCTTCAAAAGGTTTGTGGGTCAATTTCGACCAGCCGGCGATCTCAAGTCATAATTAAATAGCATGTATACCTTAACTTTTAGCGCAAGAGCTTTAAAACGAGAAAAACAAACAACATTAAATCGATTCATTAAATTAAAGCGAAACGACCATCGAAACCGAAACCCTCACAACTCCTCGAATCTAGAGGTACTCCTACTAACAAAAGGAGCGTTTTCACTCAAAGCAATATAAAACTTAAATCGCTTTTCCTTATTAAAACTTGGGAAGAAAACATCCCCTGTTGATTTGCCTGAGCGATGTACTTTCGCTCCAGTGAAATGAATTGCTCGGAAACAGGAGCGTCGTTATTCCTAATTTTTTTTTGCCGCCGAAACTCCGTAATGGCGGCGCGAAATTAAAAGGAAACAGCGCGGATTTCCGCTAATTGGTTAATTAATAGGGGCCCAATCCGGGCTGAATTTTATATACGGTCAGCTGGCACCGCGCCATCATTAAAAGTGTGGAATTGATATACCATGCTTGTTTTTTGTTAAGTACGTAGTGAGAAACTGAGAATTGTTGAGTACTATGAAATGTCTTCTTTTAGGGTTCCGTAGTCCTACAAGGTACCCTTATAGTTTCCGTCGTCATTCCGCCCGCAACGCTCCCTCTAGGATTTCGAAACTATTACATGTAGAGACTTTATATTGTCTATGGTCATAGGATTGAGTGAAATTAGACAAAAGCATTTGAAGTTATTTAATAAATATTTTTATCGCGAAGCAGATACGGAACTTTTCTAAATAAGCACTTGGCCATGTTATTTAAATGTTCTTAAAAAAAAAAACTAGTAAGTAATTTAAAGACATCCTAAGGTACCCACATTCTTTGTCATAAAAGCTCTTTAGAGTATATAGTCAGTGTTATTGAAAAAGGATAGGTTTTTAAGAACTTTATAACTTCAATTTTTTATCCATCGTTAAAACTTTTACTCCTTAAAGGATATTTGATAGTGTTTGGTAAAATATAAAGTTGTTCAATAAATAGTGTTTAAAGCAAAGTAAAAGCAAGAAGATGTCGCAGATTGGATGCGGTATCCTATAAAATTCTGAGGACTCTTTGCCAAGGTAGTTCCGACACTTATTAATACCTTATATGGTCCAAGACATTTTAGAGCATAAAAAACGGCTTATAATTTGGAACTTCGCAGTTTTCTCGACAAATAGAAAGACAAACAGACGTAGACAAAAATAATAATGTTAGTCATCACATAAGTGTTCCTTTTTTAATTCCAGAGGTTTCCTTATGGAACAGTTATTTGTAAAAAGCATTTCTTAGTATATGAAATCGATATGTGTACATGTAAAAATATATACATTATAACAAAAAAAACTTACATCAGAATTTGTAGAGTTAGTTCGAGATGGTGACGTTGGAGTAGACACGCGCGTCGTGCTCGATTCTCGGTCCGTTGACTCGGCCGCTCCTGCATTTTCTAAAAGAAATGTCAATTGTTATCAGCTGAAAGGAGTCCTTCAATTCTCTAAATGCGTTTATATTCATAAAATAATTCTTTTATTCCATTGTGTGATGAAAAATTGAATTTTGGTATATAAATTCATATTCGCGTTACTAACCTTTATGAAATAAGTTTGACAGACTTCAGTGCTTCGCACATATTGACACTTTTTGAATATGAAATAAAGCTCAGTTATTAATTTTACTATCTGGCCTTTGGCTGAGAATAGTGCCACTCTCTTGTCTAGGAACGATACGTGCGATAGGTGCCCTTTTTAATTTAAAAAATTGGATAAGTATATAAAGGTTCGTCCGCAAATTGTTCATAATAACATACGTTGTAAAAACATTAAGTTTGCTATTAAAATGAATGAAAAAATATGGAATAGACATACTTTCTGCCGGAGGCTGATGGTGATTTTCTGTGTGCCGCCTTAATGACCTCGCATCACAGTAAGATTTGCCGCATCCATCAGCTTTGCATTCGTATGGCTTCTTGTTGCGGTGCGTCAGCATATGTCCATTTCTGTAAGAAAGAATATGGGTATTTGTGGGGTCTGATAGAGCGAGGAGTTCGTAACTTAATCAGTGGCTGGCATTTGAGTTGATCACTAGGTTAATAGCTATGTCCGCGGCCGGGCGAAAGATGGGCGACCAATTCTAACGCCGTTTCAAATGTCTGTGTCTCTCTTATGTTTCAGAAGGCACGTAAGACAGTGGGTCTCCATTCATGTTACTGGATGATATTATTCGTGAGATTATGGAGATTCCGGGGGTGACATCAGACGGCAGTCCGGCATCCTCTGCGATCTATGCGGAACCAGGTACAAGATCGGGATAACGCTAGGAAGAAATGGGGTCTGATAGAGTTATCAATTTTTTTTTTAAATTTCCGCGTGGAAAATACATGATGATTTTAATTTACAAAGAGATGGGGTTAACAAAAATAATATTGGTAAATACAACACGCCAAAGTTTAAGTTCAAAAAAGCACGTATCCAGAAAAAAATCCAGCAAACTTTCAACATCTAGGAGGTTGGGGGTGAAAAGGGGGTGAAACGTATTCAGAGTCGTACGTTCAACTTATAAATGACTGTTCCAAATTTCACGCTCGTAACTTTTGCCTCTGGGGAGGCGTTCATACTTTTCCGCACTGGACGGTAGAAAATGCAAAACCAGTGCATTTTGGTAACGCTCATATATTGTCTCACAGAGCATAGAGTTCGCATGTGCATAGAGTTGGCACGGAGACCATAGAGACAGAGTATAGGTTGTAAAACAAAGAACATTGTTTTAACTTACACTTCATGTTTAACATTGAAATTATTTTGCACAAATGAACAAATAAATATGGCACAAAGCATAAGTACTATAGTAAATAACTGTGCATAAATTAGATATACGAGCTCAGTGAAGCACAGGGAACGAAACACCTGCGTGTGGTAACGCATCACCACACCGTTACAAAGGCGACGCATTAAATAAAAAAATAACTAGAAATTGTCTTTATGTCTATTAAAATGTAATTGTGCAAAATTTGAGAACATTAAAATTCTAAAACATTATATAGTGAATTAGTTGTTACCCCCGACTTCGCGTAAAATTCGGTGAATAATTTTTGCACGATGATATATAGCCTATAGTCTTCCTCGATAAACGGGCTATCTAACGCTCAAATAATTTTTCATATCGAATCAGTAGTTCCTGAGATTAGCGCGTTCAAGAAATCAAACAAACTCTTCAGCTTTATATATTAGTACAGATACCTAATTATATTACATCATCATCGTACCACAGCCTTTTAGCTCCCATTGCTGGGTATAGGCCTCTTCCCATTGCTACCACTCTTTACGGTTTTGAGCTAATCTGGACCAGGTTCGACCGGGTCTCAAAATGGATATAAATAAACTCAACTAGCAAAGTAAAATGAGAAGAAGGTGAACAGAAAATTGTTTTCGTAAAGAAAATAATCGACGGTTTCCTTATTTACTTAAGTTTTACCTTTAAGTTAACCTTAAGTTCATATTATTTTCGACTTAATTACAGTAAAACGATTAATACATGCAAGGGACTTGACAGACTAGACTCTGTGGTCTAATCACGTTTGCCTATTACATTTATTTAATTATATATTATATATTTTATCACCTATGCTAATACATGAAGCTGAATAAAGCTGAAAAGTTTTTTTGTTTATTTACTTGAATGCGATAATCTTTGGGTCAGAGGAATTGTGCGAGGTAAGAAATAGCCTACTAGAGTTGTGACGTCACACTTTCTGTGTATGTTCCGATATACACGACGTGCACTGTAAGCTGTGACGTCAATGTAGTTTACTGTAAAGGTGTTACCGTTTCGTTTGCTTCAATGGTTACAGCTTAAAACGGAACGGAACAACCCCATTCAATTTTACCATTTTCTTTTCTGTAATTTCTATTGAACCACGATTTGCAATTTTGCCATTTTCACTTTTATACGCTTTATCTTCACCCACGATTTTTTAAATAATATAATACTGCTAAATTGTTAAATTCAACCGTTATTTTTTTTTAACAAGAGCCGCTGTGTTTTTTGATTGATCACGTGATCAGGGTGCTGAGAGCACTGAAGCTCGAAAGCTCCAGTGCTCACAGTGCAACGGAGCTTTCGAAAATCAATGGCGACAATTAACTTTGCGCAGCTACACAAAGTCCCCGGCCACACTACATGATCATTCAAATGAAGCTATGTCTGGCTCCGGCATTAAAAAAAAAACAACCGCCAAGCGGCCAGGGCGATCGCATTAGCGATAGGATTTCCAAACTAATCGATATAGAGACTTGATTTTTTTCATTTTGATAAGAAATTATTTTGAGAATTATTTAAGGAATACCATTAACGCGCATCAGATACGGAACCCTTCTATATAAACGTGTCTCTAAATACTGTTGGCCACTTTTTACAATTGAGCTATCTGGTTATTGTCATCTAATATGATGATCTAATTTTTTATAGCCAGCAATCAATTTCGGCATCTTAATTGGATTTCGGCTAACAACTTTTTCCTTTCAACTAAAGGGCCCTCTTTGTATGTATTCGATCACAGGAGTGTCAAATTTGCGGGAATTTCTGACTAGATACTACACCTAGACTCGAGGCGGTATTCGAACCCATGACCTCCGGAGCGAAAAGCAGTGTCGCTGCCCACTGCGCCGAGGGGCTGGTCAAATGATAAACTGATCGATTATGTTTTAGGGCTTAAGTGTTAGCCAATCTAAAATTATTTCGAATTCTCTATACAAAACTAAGAAACAGGTATTTTTGTAACTAAAATAAGTTTTTATTTAAAAAGACAAACAAATATTCAAATATCATTAAAATAACATGTCAATATAATTAATTATTTCATTAACTATTGTTAAAATTCATAATTTGTTATTATAACGACGTTTTTATTGAATTATAAGGGGAATAAGTCGTAAATAACAAAACGTTTTTTGCGACTTCCAAAAAATCAGCTTTTTGAGTTAGGTCACTTTAATACTAAGCGTGTGAAATACACTCTTTGTATTACACTCCATATACTAAGTTATTTAATTTACGTACTTGACAAATGTATTATCGAAAATCACGTTTAGACTTTTAATATTCTAAAGATGATAAAGTTTAATCAAAAACTTTATTTGTGCGATTATAGATTAATTATATACAGCAGCTGTATTGCTATATAAAAGCATGGAATGAAAATGTGCTGTATAACCATTTAAGTACATTTTGGTAAGAAAAGTACAAAATAATTCGTGGACTAAGTTTTTTTGTTTCATTGGTGTAAGTAAACCATTTCAAACATTACCCGTAACATACACACAAACGGGGACGGACAGATCTAGAAATCGTAATATTTTTCATTATACGTACCATATGCATTTAGTACGAAATATTTCGATAGCCGAAGAAAAATGTCACTAATGGGGAGTCTAGAATCATGTACTGAATCCATGGGATGCGTATCCAGTACGATGTCTAGTTAATGGATACCAAAATCTGAAGATATCAAATATTAATCATAACATGTGAGATTTTGTACAAACTATTGACCGGCCAGACCAAACACTCAGTAAGGTCCGTAGACCACCTGCCATCACCATGTCTAGCCATGTGTCCTGCCCAACACCATTTTATCCGATAGGAGTGCCATAACGAAATATTTAAATTCAGACGTAATTATAATGACTGAATGATGCTACGCTTTATATGCGATTCTTTTATTTCGAAATTTCCAGTTTCTTACTTTTAAGGTTAAAAATTGATCCGTCAATCTCATAAGCCGATACAACGAGCTTCTTTCACCTCATTAGTAATTTCAGATGTTACAACATGCGAAAGCTCGGAGGTTATTTACGAAAGGTCGATAAGAGGAACGGATGCGCCTTATCTTAAATAAAACAAGGTTCCCGTGAGACGTGTTCGGCTCATAGGAGTCAGTAATCTATATATGTATATAAAAATTAATCCCAAATTCCATCACTCGTGTACGGTTGGACCGTTTCGCTAATACTTTTTTGTTATGTTTGTTATTGTCAGGAGAAGGTTCATATGAAAGAAGAAGTTAAGAAAATTGCGCGGAAAATTAGAATGTTTAAGAATACTTAATCACTATAAATTATTTATAATGTAACGGGAACGCAAATGGAAATGTGAAAGGGAACGAGAATGGGAGTAGTATCATAAGATAATATTCTAGTAGATATGTCACTATGTAGATAACTAAACTTTGTGGCTTTGTGACTAGTAAAATATATTTTCATATAAATCAGAGTACAAAATTTCATCACGTTAACGTACCTTTTAACAAATAATGGAAATGAATTGCAAACAGCAAAAACCTCTCTAATTGATGAATAGGTGTCTGATAAGCCGTTCACGCAAGCGTTTTAATTAATTTCCACTTTAAAATTACCCGAGAAGCCAAAGTCAAAATATTTATTGAAGTTTTGAATTCGTTAATACTTTGTGCTTATTATATCCAATCACTGGTGTTCAAAAATAGGAAGATTTCCACCAGCTCGAATAATTAAGAACAGAAGAAGTTGTTCTAAAAGACTTATTGGTAAATGACCATGGTCCATCCAATGTCTTTTTTTTCAATTTTAATTTAATATAAATTCAATAGAAAGCTTGTATTCATTCTTGATATCGCATCGATTCTCTAGGAATTTCTTACCTCGCACAATTCCCTTGTGGAATCAGTTGCTTCGGTATTTCCGAACGGATACGACTTCGGGACCTTCAAGAAAAGAGCATACTCATTTCTCAAAGGCCGGCAACGCATCTGCGAGCCCTCTGGTGTTGCAGTTGTCTTCCTAAGCCTCTCAGCCACATCGGCACGTGGACGGCTCTGCTAGGCTTCTGTAAATTGACTAGTTATTTTTTTTTTCGTCAAGAAACTACATAGCAATGTGTAAAAAACAAGGCCTGGTATAAATTCAACGATAACTTCAGTTTCAGTTGATTATTGTAAGTGAATCCCTTTAATTAAAAAGAAAATAAACAAATACCCCTTCATCATTGCGGAAATAGGATGAAAATCTTTATTTTATTATTACGTGAAGCGTAAACTTCTGGTACCATTTTACGAAAATTGCACGGACGGAGTACTATGAAATTTATAATATGCATATGGTACGGAAATCTAAAGACTTTTGGCCGAATTTCGATCAGCCGTTAATCTCTAGTTTTAATAAATCTTAAAAGAACATACATATATACGAGTATATCGGAAATCCTTTTATCCTCGCAGCTTAAGCCGCTATAATTCACAAATTACATAATTTTGAGCTCTTATAATTCATAAATTACATAATTATGAGCCTCTATAATTCACAAATTACATAATTTTGAGCCGCTATAATTCACAAGTTACATAACTTTGAGCCGCTATAATTCACAAATTACATAAGTTTGAGCTGCTATAATTCACAAATTCCATAACTTTGAGCCGCTATAATTCACAAATTACATAAGTTTGAGCTGCTATAATTCACAAATTACATAATTTTGAGCCGCTATAATTCACAAATTACATAATTTTGAGCCGCTATAATTCACAAGTTACATAATTTTGAGCCGCTATAATTCACAAATTACATAATTTTGAGCCTCTATAATTTCATAAATTACATAATTTGAGTCTCTAAGGAACCTCTTTACCTCAGCTGTATAGGAACTTAAACGATACAGCGAAACTTGTCGAACTTGCTGTACTGGTCGAGCAGCGGCCGGCAATAGTTGTATGAAAATCCATATCTGTCGTGTTTAACGGCCAAGTAAACTACTATGTATAATCATATTTGTCGTGTAATTTAAAAATGGAACGATCTTCTACTCCGCAACATGGCGACCAAAGAGGTAACTTATCAAAGGTTTAATTTAAATTTCGAACTGGCTTGCACATAGAAAGCTGTTTAGTGAAAAAAAAAAAATACTTTGGCGCCCAAAAAAGAACCATTGTTATTAGTTGTTCGTCAACTTCGTCATTGGTTTTAAATACTTTTTCAAACTGAAAGGTCCGAATTGTACTACTTAGTTTAATTTCCGCGCATTATTTGTGAAAAGTACTATACAAGCCTCGGTCGCAACTAGGCATTGATAGACTTACGTATTCACACGTTCGTCCATCAATGCCTCTCTTGCCGGCCGCTGCAGTAATGAACTATTATTTATATAAATTACAAGTGTATAATAATTAGAGGCTAACAGGGAAAAATGGAGACAATGCCCATGTCCGGAGATGAACTCAATATAGGCTGTATAAATAAATAATTATAGGCAGCGCCACGTACGCAAGGATGGCACCTTTTGGTCTGCAGTCTCATTGGTCAGGCGCGTCTGGGTACCAGTACCTTTTTCTCACACCAAATCGGCGTGAAGTGGCGACAGTGCTATCAAGTGATGGTATTGCTTTCGCGAGCCTCCTACGGAAGATGTCTATGGGCTTCGGCAGTCACTTACGTAAACCGCTTGTCAGTTCGCTTCTTGCTATATAAAAAGAGGCAAACTGCATCACCCCACAGTTTCTACAATGTCAATTAGTAAAAATAATCGGCACCCACTGTCTTACGTGCCTTCCGACACACGGAGATGGCCCAATATGAGAGATCCAGTGTCAGAGCGAGTTATCCATCTATCATCCGGCTACGGTAAGAATGCTTAACCTAACGATTGACTCAAAACTACGTGTGATTGATAAAAACATATCAATTTTGCAGTGAACTACAAACTTAAGTGCGTTAATTTGGAACCTGCACTAACGGAGCCGAACGTGCAGAAACATAACCAGCGTCTCGAAAGGACGACGGCGCCTCGTGATCGCACGAAATCGCGAAGTAAGTTACATTAATATTCTTATTTTTAACGTTTTATTAATTGTGTAGAATACTCTGATACCGTTTACATGATATTTATTATAATTATGGCTCAGGAAGTAAAAGTCTTATTCTTGTCGTAAATGTTAACAAGGGCAGAATATTTATTCATTTTCAGCTGTCAAAGACAAACTGGTGGGACCAAAATAATAGGAGAACCCCAAAAATCACGTGTTCAAAGTCGGTGACATAAATTTTTATTACACGCGAGAATGTGATATTCCTTTTGCGGGGCGCGTGGAAAAATCGCGTTTGCTATCCGAAGTAATTTAATATCTTTTTTTCTTTAAGCGCGTGTAAAAGCATTTATGACTTTTAGGGTTTATCTTCTATATTCGGTTCATATATATGTATAAATGCGAAAGGCGACCTATAACGAAATGTCTAAAGCCTGGGTGTATTATCTGTATGTATGTATTCATATATTCATAAAATATATTTGTGTATAACAGGCGTCTGTTACCTATAACACATGCATATGCAAAAGCAGGTTTTCAATACGTGAAACGCAAAAGTAATATCAAATTCTCGCGTGTAATAAAAATTTATGTCACAGACTTTGAACACGTTATTTTTAGAGTTCTCGTATTATTGTGGTCCTAGCTTTATGCTTGACAGCTGAAATTAATTTAATTTAAAAAAATTAATAAATAATCTGCCCTTCTTAACATTTCCGACAAAAATAAGATTTTTATATAAATAATAAATAAATTTATACAGGACTATACGATACTGTGACTGCGGTCAAGCGCTTGCCTATCTCCAATAAAAAAAAATATACACGGACGTCTGTTCCTAAGGTAGACAACTTAATGCCTATGTTATAGGTAAGAGATGTCTGTTATACAATTTTTTTTTTAAGTAATGTACTTTGTAGTATCCACTGATACTACGTAGATATTACTAAATATTTACTGTAATTATAACTCACCATATTGGTGTATGCACGCGTCGTACTCACACTGATCGCAATATACATAGGTAGTTGTTACCCAGTCAACGGTCGTGACACAACTGCCTCGTATAACTGATTGTCTGTGTATTTATACTCTTATGAACAACTACCCTCCTCTATGTATACACTACATACATATACCTAATACACCCAAACTCGCGGCGGGAATGAAGTCCACAATCCACGTAGCGGAAGGCAAGGTGGCTAGCTGCGCCCACGGGCCAGTCATAAACGACCTTACCTTGAAATTCCGACATATAATAAAAATGAAGCAATGTTTAGACGAGCTTAAAATATTTACAAAAAGCTCAATATTAAAGGATTATGACATTAAGTATCTTACCTATTTGGATATTCTATTACTGTTTCTTATTACGTAAGTGGGTTCGTTACGGAGGATTTTTTTTAAACGTATACCTTTTTTAGGAAAAGCCTTAATTGAATTTTTTTTATTGAATAATTTCTTACTACAAAATTATAATAATAATTAGAGTACTACCTCACCGAGACGCAATGGCGACGTCGCCAGGTACGTAAACAATTCATATTAAAATTTAGGACAGGTAGGTCACTTGGCGACGGTTTGGCGACGTCGCCAAATTAGAAGAGTAGCTACTATTGCTACTGGCTACTCATTTGGTAACCGCAAATATCCATGGCTACTTAGGCGGCGACGTCGCCATGGCATCTCAGTGAGATAGAAGCCTTAATGGAACAAGTAATAATTTCCGTTAATGTTTTTAAAGCAAAAGGCTTTGAATAGTACTATAAGAAGCTTTCAAAGACAGACTCGAGATTGAATTTAAAAAAAAACACTTTATCAAATAAATGAAAGTAAATAGAAATAATAGTATCTTCTTTTGAAGACAAGGTTTTTTAAAAAAATAAAATGTCTCTCCGTCTATTTGTTACTGGTAATCTCCGAATTGGTACTTTCCCGAAGGCCTGGATCGATTTTGATTGAAATTTTGGGTAAATTTTACAAGAAATAACATAGGCTGATTTACTAATAACAAAATAATAAGGGGTTCCACACAAAATGATTATTATATATTAACCCTCAAAATTTAACAGTTCATTATCATGGGTGAAGTCGTGGGTATCAGCTAGTTTGTATAATAAGTACAATAAAATAAAAATGGGAACGAATTTGCGTGCGTCTCTTAGTATGTAAAAAGAGTCACAGTTAAATTATAATTAAATTGATGTCAAAGAAAACCGCGTATTATTTAAAATTATATTAATGGGTGGATAATTGAAAAGTTTTGCACGGGCTTTGAATGATTAACGCGCAAATTAATTCAACGCGCTTTAAAAGCTCTCGCCGAAGCACTGCTACCTGAACAATTACAATTTTATAAAACACTAGCGGACCCGGCACACGTTATCCTGTCTAAGCATTGGTTTATTTACTATTTACTGAATTATGTAATCCTATAATATTATTCCCGAGCCCGTCCCCGTTACATTTTTTTTATATAACTTGGACGACGCCCTTGGACAACAGCACCACCAGAGGACTCGCAGATGCTTCCCTTAATAAGGGGCAGGCATTTGAGTTAAGCGTTAGGTTAATTCTAACACTGGTTTTTCAGATATACGACCTCCTCCGACGAATTTACTTTTACGAAAATTAGCAGTATTTTAAATAGTAATATATCCAGGAGGAAGACAGCTGAGAAGATCCTCTCTGCCAAGAAGATCCCCTATTTTTTACTAGCCGCGATTTCATCCGCGTAATTTTAAATTAGGTAAAAAAATATGGATCCAATTCTAGCGTGGTGATATATAGCCTATAGGTTTCCTTGATAAATGGGCTATCTAACACTGAAAGAATTTTTCAATTCGGACCAGTAGTTCCTCGGATTAGCGCTTTCAAGCAAACAAACAAACTCTTCAGCTTTATATATTAGTATAAGAAACTAAAGCACTTAACCTGCACTAAACGTATTTTATAACGTTAAAGAGCTTAATTATACAAATATATAATAATTCTCATTGGAAGGCTAGAGATATAAATCTTAAAAAATTAACTAAAATTAAAAAATTATTTTTAAAGGAGCTGACTGTAATTTGACTCGTAGAGTACGTAGGCACTCGGGCCTTTACAGTCCATAAATATTGTAATATTTCTTATCTGAAATAAATTTAACAGTTTGAAATGAACTTATTTTATTGATATGAATGTTACATCTTTCCTTAAAACGATAAAAATAACCAATCCGCAAGTTATAGTTATTAATCTTATTATATATAAATTACGCGTCACGTTGTTCGTCCGCGATGCGCTCCTAAACTACAAAACCGATTTTAATCAAATTTTTATACCGTGTGCAGTTTGATCTAACTTGAAAGATAGGATAACTTATATGTCAATTTATAGTCGCAAATAATAATGAGTCGCTGAAATGTATGCACGTACATACATAACTCCCGGACGACTGCACCAAATTGGATAATTTCTTGTTCGTCAATTGTTAGGACAAGAATTGTATAAAAAAACCTCCCTCCCTAAATGTGTGATGTAATTTATGGATGACCCCTAAGTACTTTGTTGGCTGGACTACTGAAAACTGTCGACGTTTACTATTTTTTTTAATACTAAATGAGGTAGTCATAACTATTATTTAAATTATGAAAATGTATATCTATACTAATATAGAGAACTGGAGTTTGTTTGTTTGTTTGATTGAACGCGCTAATCTCAGGAACTGCTGGTCCAACTTGAAAAATTATTTCAACGTTAGGCAGCCCATTATATATCATCACGTTAAAATTAAATCTCTTTTTTTTTTTCTAATTTTATGCGGACTTAGTCGTGGGCACAGCTAGTCAATACATAAATGCTCCACTTTATTTGGACTTAAAGCGAACATTTTCCTTTCTAAATTTATTCGGGACCACAATTAAATCCACTAACAACCATTCGTAGCATACACAAAAAGTAAGGAGCTGACTGTAATTTGACTCGTAGAGTACGTAGGCACTCGGGCCTTTACAGTCCATAAATATTGTAATATTTCTAATCTGAAATAGATTTCACAGTTTGAAATGAACTTATTTTATTGATATGAATGTTACATCTTTCCCTAAAACGATAAAAATAACCAATCCGCAAGCTATAGTTATTAATTTTATTATATATAAATTACACGTCACGTTGTTCGTCCGCGATGCGCTCCTAAACTACTAAACCGATTTTAATCAAATTTTTATACCGTGTGCAGTTTGATCTAACTTGAAAGATAGGATAACTTATATGCCAATTTATAGTCGCAAATAATAATGAGTCGCTGAGATGTATGCACGTACATGCATAACTCCCGGACGACTGCACCAAATTGGATAATTTCTTGTTCGTCAATTGTTAGGACAAGAATTGTATAAAAAAATTACTTAAATACTGTTACAATAAAAAATTTGGAAAGGTTAGGTTAGTATTTTTAAAATTTTCACTTATCACATTTGATTGAGTATAATGTTAAAATAACATTATCTGTTTTATGTCATCTATTGCCATAGTTTGAACTAACTTGTGCAGTCACGAAAAAATTAGTCTCCTACGAGTACATATTGCATGCTTATTCATAAACTAAGCGATTGCGTTTTAGGTTTAAAGTGAGTAAATGATACAAGCAGGTTCTTTTCAACGCCCACTATCAGCCAATCTAAGAATTATTTCAATATCTCCAACCAATACTGAGATACAGCTATTATTGTTTTTTTTAACAAAAAAACGTATTGTAGTTTAAATATTATCAATCACATCATTAAATATTATTAAAATACATAATTTGTTACTGTAAGGCCTCTTTTTATCGAATTTTGCGATTCACCGAGGTCCTATATTACCATTAAAATAATGCGAGTGAATGATGAGCAGTTTTGCACCAGGAACGATCAGGGGTTATTCAGAAATTATGATTATGATTTGGTATAAATATAGTATTTTATGTAACAAAACAAAAAAAATGTATATTTTGACATTATATCTATGATGAGCCTTTTCAATCAAAAACAAACCTATTAATGTTATTTTTCTAGGATTTTTTTGAAGTTTCGAAAGTATTTTCGAAGGTATGGGACTTAGAAGTAATATAATATTTAATTTCAACTATCTTTTTTGTTCTATAATACATGCGGAACCTTTTTTTAATCAAAAACAAACGTAGAATCTTCTTTTTCGGCAGCATTTTTTTTTAATGTTCACATCTTAGTGTAACAGTAATAAAGAATGCCGCATAATCTATAACCTTTAAAAAACGTATTTAAAAAAATATAACCCGAGAGTGATTTAAATAAATACATTTTCATTACTCCAATTTTCAGCAACGTTTAAAGCAAACAGAATGTTCGTCGAATTGGTCACCGGATTTTTACACTATTTATAAATGTTTTTATTGAAATGAAACTATTTATTTGTCGTTTGATGGATGGATATACATTTGATATGACTGGCAACGGTTGGAGCTACAACATTCAAATTTTTTTAAGTGTTTTTATTTTTTAACAATTGTTGTGCGAAAGTGGCTCTAAAAATAATCATAATAAATTTTAAAGTACCCGAAAAAGAAAAATTAATTTTGTTTCCCGCGGCATTTCATTAGCAGCAAAGGTTCAAAATTTTCCACTTTTTCGGGAGTTTTTCATTGGGTTCGTTCGCCTGTAAATTTGCCTACACCTGAAGTTGATTAAGCCTCTCTGCGAGCTGAGAGACCTCGATAACGTGCCACAACACGAACATTTTTATTCTAAGTCCTAACTTACTTAGGATAAAAATGTTCGTGCCAAGCGCACTATTCTTGTACGCTTAGATCTTTTAAACTACGCAACGGAATTTAATGTATTTTTATCAATAAACATATATGAATATGTCTACATTGCACTCGTGCAAAATCGGGGCTGGTCGCTAGAAATCATATATAACTTTTTGATTAATCGCAATTTTAATGGAAATAGAAGTAAAACACGTGTTAAAAATAATTACATCTTATACCGTTACGTTTACAATTATAGATTACCTACACAAATATTGTCTACTTTCTCGTAAATACGGTGTTATAGTTATTTCAAAGGAATACTGTTCATTTGGCTTAAATAATAAACAAACAAATATCCGCATCGGATGCTTATAAATATATTTAGTTCGTATATAAATCAGGAGCTATTTAATCTGCTGGCCTTCTGGTCGTGCAGATGTCCATGGGCGCCGGTAGGCACTTCGGTGCCTGCTGCCTGTTCGTCTGCCCTCTTGTAACATAAAAAAAAAAATTAAACCGCATCTGGAAAATCAGATCCGATAAAGACCTAATCACGACGCCGTGTGAACGCACCGTTACATGGTCGTAACGTCGAGAATTCGATACGTGTCAGTACTGATTTCATTCGTACTAGCAATATTTAGCATCTAAGTTGTGTAAAACGGTAGCAGTAATGTTATAATTGACGTTCGGTTTCGAACGTAAAAGTAAGTAAAACTATCGAGAATGTTCGTTATTGTTCGTTCCTCAAGGACTAAAATTCGTAAGGTACTCGGTTTAAACTTTGTCCCAACTTTTCTATTAATAGATTTCTAATACCACACCCCTCCGCGCGCTAGCGTTTATATAAAGACCTTCAATACTTTTTAACCTATATTAAAATTTCAATATGTTTTTTTAAATATAACTAATCATCTAAATGATTAAAAACATATTTTTTAGACGTAATCTATACTAATATTAAGAACGTGATAGCAACTCTGTCTGTACGCTTATAAACCTAAACCACTAAGTAAACTTAGATGAATTTAGGTAAAGAGCTAGATTGGATCCTGGAAAACAACACTACGTTACAATTAGTATTAAACATATTTAAAAATGCTTGACAATTCAACGCTAGAAACCATAAAGATTTCAATGTTTTCTGTTAAATTTATGATTTTTTCTATTTTCCATTCTAAGAACCAATGTATAAAAAAAGTGGATTTTGTTTATTTTTCTTTTTCTTTATATTGTTCGATATTTTAATATTCAACTATCGAGAAACCATAAAACAAATCAAAAATCACTTCAATTTCTCAATGCAATAAACCTATTAAACCTACTTTATTAGGACCTTTTCGAATTTGAATGCCAAGGCAATCGATACACTTGACACGATGCTACGATACATATGACACATTGCATTCACGTGTCAAAAAATTTATGGGTCCAAATTGAGTATTAGAATAGTTTTTATTTTAATTTTAAAAAACGCTTAATTAACGCGGGCGTAGTGACGAGTTACAGCTAGGATATTTTTATACAAAATTGATCCCCTTTCGTGTTCGAAGTATTTTCTTCTTCTTTTCGTTTCAATGGCAAAACTATATTTTGGGTGTAAGGGCCTAAAAAGCCCAAAAAGTCGCGACCTCGATTGCTCCACCGGAGGCGGCCATCAAGTCCTCCCGCGTACAGGTATGATGTGAGGTGAGACATTTTTAGAGGTCTTAATAGTAATTTCTTACATACATGTCAATTTATCTACCTCTTTGCTTATTTAAACTGGCTTACCGAGTTTTAAAAATATCTCTCTTTCACGCTAATTTTTTTCAAATTAAATATATCTATTAATTTTCTTTCGAGCATCTGCGTTTTCATCTATAGCTTGCTTTGTAATTTCATAATTTGTTGTACTCATAATTCGTGAACGAAATCTTGACAATAATTTATTTATTCTCGACCGTAGCAGAGGCGCCGTCGTTAGTTTGCTGATAAATCATAACATTAAGGCGACGTGACTTCACAATAACTTTTGTTTACCATAATTGTTCACAACAGCGTGTATCACGGGTGATTGGGTAGTGTTGATTGACGTTAGGGGATTAGGGTCTTTAGCGTAGTTACTAATATTTTATTATTATTATTATTTTTATTAATGTACCTAAAACTAAAATACAGAATAATACACAGTATAGAGGGGAAGTATACATAGGAAAAACTTATCTCTAAAAGAGATCTCTTCCAGCTTTCCGCTTCCTTCCTTAATATAATGTAGGTTATAATATAGGCTTCCTTTTCATTAATATAATATAGTTGACAAAGGTCGCTTATAAATTGAAAGACTAACAATCTATCCACTTCAATATTTATCTGTGCACTTCATTTAAAATCGCAAGAAACACTAATTCAAGAGACAATTTTTAAATAATAATTGTGTACGGGTTGAGGACATTTCACACAATTGATTAATTAGATAGCACTTGTAAAAAGACTACAAGCATATTTTTCAATGTTATTTAAGAGTTGCTGAAGGCCGGAACTATCAAAGTTTTTTATTTACATCTTCTTGAGATAAAGTATACATAAAACTATGTAGTTCAATGAAGTTCTCCGTCTGCAATTTATAATATTAACCTATGTACAAAAAAAGTTTTGTTTGAGTATTGTTAGCCAATAGAAACACTAGATTTATTTAAAAGCTGTTTGGCTCCTACCTCACCGAGACGCCGTCGCCGGCTACATAGGCCATGGATATCTGCGGTCACCAAATGAGTAGCCTGTGGTAATAGTAGCTGCGCTTCTAATTTGACGACGACGCCAAACCGTCGCCAAGTGACCGTAACCGGCGCAAATGGCGTCTCGGTGTGGTAGGGCTCGTATTAATAAAAATAACATACTGACATTTTCATTTTTATTCATCGGTGCCTAATGGATGCTTAGAATGATTGTGTTTAGTGGTATTGGTTTAAGTACGTCATAATTTTTTTCGTATAATAAACGTGTTTTTATAATATTAAACAAGCGATTGACGAGGTTGTAGAGCTGGTATGAAGTTATTAAGGGGCCATTGAACTTTTTATGTACTTAAATTTTGGGTTCTACCAGTGTTTTTAGCGATACGTGTCTATATAGGTATTCCTTCGTTGCAATTTCATAATTGACCATTAATTAAACTTTTTCCGTGCGATTTTATCTAATTATTTACTATATTTGAATTAAATCGCACGGAAAAAGTTTATGGAGCGTAAATCAAATCATAAATGGTGCTTATGTAAGATTATAATAAACCAAATCTGGTTTCCTAGATACATCCTAATACTCCCAGAAACTTGGATCTTGCACAGATCCTGCCTCTCTTTTTGCTTTTACACCAGAACACCAAACACTATTGAGTAGAGAAAGAGTGAGTTACAAGAGAGGTGCAGATTTGAGAAATAACGTCCGATGCGAGCCTTAAATAAATTGAAAGATCTTCATTCTTATCACTGAGATTAAATTTGTTATATAGTGTACATTTTAGACATTTTTCTGCTTAGTGTAGTACTGATACAGTGCCGGTGGCAGAAGTTTGTAAAAATAATTGCCGCAACAATCCATAGCTAACCGTCGTTATAGCGGATAAGTTCCTAGCCCCCAAAGACCTAAGGCCGCTTCTTTGAAGAATATGTAAATTTGATAATTTACCTGTTCTATAAAAAGACTTTAAGCGTTTATACTAATGTTTATAAAAACCCATCGATTAACCTTTGACGCGCGAAGGTTAAAAGAAACAAACATGTGCAAGGTTTTATCAACATATTAATATGGAAAATTCAGTAAGATATTAATGTATCCCCGGAACGTTCTAATGTACTTTATAAAATGATATGTAAAATGTCGTTGATTAATAATAATAATTAATTGGTAAACTAGCTGTGCCGGCGACTTCGTTCGCGAAAAATTAGGCGAAAACATTTAGCATGATGATAAATAGCCTATAGCGTTCCTCGATAAATGGGCTATCTAACACTGAAAGAATTTTCAAAAAGGACCATTTGATTCTGACATTAACGCGTTGAAATAAACAAACCCCTCAGTTTTATACATTAGTATAAGATCGTAATAATTATTTTTTCGTGAAAATATGGGCCATCAAATTAATTAATCGCCAAATTGGAACTTGATATGACGTCATTCTTTGTTACCATCGACTTTTATAGCGTGGCCTAATTCGGGTGTAATTCTGCTGTCCTTATCTAAAAGAGTACGATTGAAAGAGACAACTATTTAAGGGCTCGCTCGCGTGTTTGTTTTCTATTAGCCAAGTTTAGGGAGAAAGTGGGTTTTACCGTTAATACAAACAAATGTATACGATAATTCATAATTTGTTTATTTATTTAAATAAACAGTGACTTCGAGAACCTTACCGGGGCTCAAAACAACAGCTAGTAATGAAGAGAGAGCAAGACTCGGTGTAAGTGGGGTATTTATGGAGGTATGGTATGATTTATGGAGGTATATTTGTGAACATATGGAGCTAAATAGTTGTAGGAACGAATGGCTCCGTTTGCCATGGTTGCAAAACTTTCAGTGCCATTTGTATATTATATTGACGATGCCAGAAATCCCCCACAGGTCATCGCCGCGTATGTAAACGCAGGCACACTGCCAGGGAAGTGCCCTTGCCCCTGACGTTGATTGTGCATGGTGGGAACGCGTGATCATAAGCGTTTACTGTTAAATATGGGAATATTTCTTTTCTAGAAAGAATCGTAGCATTCAGACATATAACTGTAAAAGCTTTCATATAGCCGTAACACCTTTCTAGGCAATGTAGGGATATTTTTCCGCGCGTCCAAACTTTTGCTTGCTGAGATTTCTTGCTAAAGAGTGATTAATTTAAGCCATAAAATATGGGGTCGTATGGTTTATTTTGGTATTTTTTTATACAGGGTGTAAAAGACACGGTACCGTAAACTTTGTGATAAGGCTACATTGAATGTCCTAAATAAAATCACAAAAATCATTCATCTCGGAAATAAGAGGTTACAGATATTGCCATCCTCATCCCATTCTTGAGCGCGGGGTACAGCTAGTTTATTACAAGATAAAGTCGCTTCCTGTTCTAATTAGCTTGGATCTTTAAAACTGCACAACGATTTTGCGAATTTAAACGAATGAATTTAGTGCGGCTTTCGTCAAATTTATTTTTTATTTAATTGTATTGCATTTTGTTTTATTTTATTTTATTTTATTTCATTTTATTTATCTAACGACCTCCAACAAACGATGCACACTAAACATTTAAACTTTAAAAAATGGAACACAAGAATTGTGTGCTACTCCAATTACAGGAAACCACAACATGCGCATCAGTATATATAGTTTCATTATATAATTTTATTATAGTTTTTTTTTTTATTCTGAAACTTTAAATTAAGCAATATAATATTTTTTTATCACTAGCAATGTAATATTTATATGACACTTATAAGTTATTTATTTTAAGTTTAGGTTTCCACCAAAATAGTCCCAGGGGTATTTTTCTTTTTTGGACTTTTAGCGAGTAAAAACCTGGGCTCGACTTGCTAGGCCATAGTCCTCGGCTGTCTTTCCAGCAGTCAGTTGTCTTTCCAACCATCAGCTAACTTTCTAGCAGTCATCTGTCTTTCCAGCGTCATCCCGTCGCCCGTCAATAAATAAATCGATCCGATAAAGTGCAGCTGGTATCTTTGAGTGTTACCATATCAATTTTCATCATTCAGTTTCTTAATAAACAGGATTTCTTTCTGTCTTTAAGGACATACAAATAAAGAGAAAAAAATAATCAGCTACTGACTTTTTGTAATAATAAAAATAAATAAATTGCAAGCAAATACTTTTGATAATTTTTATTATTAATTTGTAGACATCTGAGGGTCACCTAATTTTGTACAATGTTGAAGCTCAAAGTGATCAAACAACATATCAACAACGAGTCATATCAACTTTGCTAGGATTATCAAAACTACTTAGTCCTTTGTTTCTTATCTAGATGTTGCATTTAGGTGCGCAAGTAATTAATACCTAGTAAAAGATTGCTTTATTATTTTGTACAATTTTGGTAGACTTTTCAATATAACGTGTAAGATTTTGGGAGTTATGTCTTCTGTGACTCCCCACTCCCTTCGGACCGCGCCAGCGTCATGGTTTAGTACTTTTTTGCGTAGATCTACGTTCGCAAATAGATTTCAAGAATTCCTCTTTATAATAAGAATACATACATACTTTTAAATTAACGTATTTGCTGTATAAGTTAGAATTGAATTCTGTTTACTTTTAAGGTACGCTTGGCGTAAATCTTTTTTTATTATATATAATACTTTTTATTATATATATACCTTCGACGTTTCGTTTCGAACGTTAAAGTAAGTAAAACTCCATGATAATTTTCTATATACCTTATAATTGTCGATTTTTAAGATGACTCTATTTTTCTTCTTCTATTTTTGTGTTCTTTCTTTCGTTAGAAAAACTCTTTCAAATCTTTACTGTTAATTTAAGCTTAAAATTGTACAGAAGACAACAAATTTGACACTATGTGACATCAAAAGATACTTAGACGCGAAAAATTTATTCCTGCAATTCTATAGTCCGAACGCGTTTTCCAGAAGACGCAATCCGAATTTTGCGGTTGCGAGATATTGCGACACTTCGATCTACTTCAAATTCTCTCTAGTGCAGCTTAGTGCATTGAAGTATAAACAAATCTTGTGTTAAGAATTTTAGTTGTGTAACTAGGTCATAACACTCATCCTTCCGTTTCACACCTCTTACTTACTTTGAAAGTGTATGAAGCAATTTTATCATTAAATATGTAATAAGATTGATTATCGTCGCTAGTCAACGCCTTGGACTAGTGTTGTTATATATTCTATTTTTATCGTAACTATCCGTGAAGCTGCGACCGCGCAGTGGCTAAAGTCCGACTAAAATACGTAAGGTATTCGGTTCAAACTTGACTCCACTGGACTATTTTTTGCCCACTCGTAATAGAAGCTTTAAAAAAAGAATGGTCATGAAAATATTGAGCGAACAAAAATTTGTCCTAGATTTAAAGCTTTTTTGTAGCTTTATTTTGGAGCCCTACCTCACCGAGACACCATGGCGACGTCGCCGGCTATGTATTCAAACAATTCATATTAATATTTAGGACAGGTAACTCACTTGGCTTGGCGGTATCCAAACAATTTATATTAAAATTTAGGACAGGTAACTCACTTGGCGACGGTTTGGCAAAGTCGCCACGATTACTACTGACTACTCATTTAAATGCGCAAGGTACCAGGTTCAAACCCCACCGCCGTTGGGGTCGCAGCCACTCCTAATACAAGCTTATAATTTAAGCTTAGTAAGAGGGGAAAAGGGAATATTAGACATACCTAAAAAGTATATCTAATATTCTTTAAGAAAAAAATAAATAAATAAAATTTTCTTTGACTATAATTTTAAATTCTTTTCATTATAATTTTAAGTTTTGTTTCCTTGTTTAGTTCAGTAGTCTTAAATAGGTACTTGAATTTCCAAGATTTATTGTCTTGGGTCCTTTGTAGTATAACCGTTCGTGTTATTGCTTCAAAACTTTGATTGTTTTTGGGTTTCTACGAAGTCCGTTCACTTCTACTCAATGCTTGCGTTATTTAGAACCATTATCATGTATTGTTCCGTTTAATATTTTCAGATGATAATTAGCAGTACGGTGTGGACTCAGTTCTAAGGCAGCTGGACTCGTAGCTATCGGTATATACCCCACGGTTTTCGACATTACGTGATAGGTAACCTTTCGCTTTTATATATCCCACGCTTAATCATAAACTGACCTAATCCAAAAAATATGATTTTTGGGAATTGCAAAAATTTTTTGTCATTTACTGTTTACGACTTATCCCACATGTAAGTTGATAAAAACGGTGTTATAGTAACAAATTAAGTACTTTAATAATAGTTAATTAATGATATTAAAATGTCCTTTTATTATTTGTTTGTCTTTTTAACTAAAAACTTATTATAGTTAAATAAAACTTAGATAGTTGTATCTCAGTGTTAGATGGAGATATCAAAATAGTTCTTGGATTGGCAGAGCGAGGATTTTGAAACAAAGTTGCCTGTATTATTAACTCACTTTAGATCTAAAACGGAATCGATCAGTTTGTGAGTAAGTTGGAAGATCAGATAATATGCCATCATTTAGTTTTGACGAAACGTGATGACCGGAGACCAGCTTTGATCTAAAATGGCATATCCAGGAATGTTTTGTTCTAGAACTAGGCTTTTTTCACTTTTATTTTAAATGTAGCTGTGCCCGCGACTCCATCCGCGTAAGATTAAGTAAAAAAAAAATAGATTAGATATATAGAATATAGCGTTCCTAGATAAAAGAATTTTTCAAATCGAACCAGTAGTTCCTTAGATTAGCGCGTTCAAACAAACAAACAAATAAACTCTTTAACTTTATATATTAAAGTACTGATTTGTCGATTTTCTAATATATCGAGTATTAGATTAATTAATATTGTTATACTTTAACCTAAGAGGAGGAGATAGTAGCCTAATCGGTGGTCGATATTTATCTATCTCTAGGGTAAGTATTTCTCACAGCCACCGAACTTAAGTCGCTATCCCGGATCATCCCTTAATTTTCCCAAAGTTCAATGCGACTTACCTTGTGTGAAGTTGTCAAAAATATGTCTTGCGGGAAAAATCACAGACACGTTTGTAATAGCGCGCGGCAGGTTTGGTCGGAGTCTTTTATAGTGCGCGTAGCGGGGATGAGACGCGCGTATGGAGGGACCTGTAGGTGTACAGATCCAATATATCTTGAACTCTGAACATCCTACTCGGAAAGGGCCTGGCGAGACAAGTTTCAACTTAGTTACGATGCTTCTTTCGGTACTACGGAAGTCGTTTGTGTACATTTTAATGCACATATCCCATGGTTACTTTTTATTTCATCTATAGAAGTTTTGGCGACATTTTATCTCTCTGGAGCTTTCAGCAACGGTTGCTTGGTTGCTTTCTCTACTTTCTGTAGAGTACTATTATTATACTTAGATTCTTTCTTTAATAGAAAACCGGTGCTTCCCATGTAGTCCCATTTCCATTTGGTCAAGTTCTGCCAATTTTAAGTGTTTTTTTTTGGTAAACTTTTTTATTAAATACATATGTCATAGAGGTAACGTAATGCTTCCATTGGATGTAAATGAATTAGTTATGACAAGATAGTATTATTTTAAATATCCGTTTGTAAAACTTACTGATCGACTACGAGATCGTGATTTCCTGCCATCTGAAAATGAAAATATTTTAAGACCAAGACAATAGTTCTTAAATCTTTAAATTAAAACCACATTTAGATAATTAACGAGTTCACAAGCGAGTTGGAGACAAGCGATCAAGACCAGAGACAGCGACAGGAGACCACCACACTCACTGGTCATATAGCAATATGACCAGCCAGTGTTGTGGTCTCCTGTAATGTAGGCCTTTTCTTTTAATATAAAAATCAAATTTTACCGCCCACCCAACCTTAAATATTTGTCTGGTATGTAATTCATTCATGTGTCTTATGGTCATCAAATTCGTTCATTAATTATTCTTTCCGTAAAAAAATGTATATTTATAATAAGCGAATTCAGTTAACATTACTCTGCATTTAATATTTTCAATTCATAACGTTACCTTTTTTGACTTAAAGTACATCAGATTTTGAAAAAAGGGAAATGTAGTCTATAGTCAACTAATAGAAAATTTATTTTTTTAATTCTTTAACCTTGTCTTTTTTACCTATTAAACAAAGTAAATATACCAAATTCATTCAAAAGAAATCACAAATGTAAATATATTTTTTTTATTAGTCTATTGTGTCCCACTGTTGAACAAAGGCCTCCCCCTTCCTCTCTCCACTTTCCTTTTTCCTAGCCCAGTCTAATCCATAGCTTCTCCCCGAAGGCATTCCAAACGTCGCGCTACCTCTTCTTCGGCCTGCTTAATCGTCGGCAGCTATTGGTGGGTATCTAGAAAATCGCAATATTAGCCCATCTTTGAAGGTCATTTAGTGCACAATGCCCAGCCCATTCTCACTTCAGTTTTGCTTTCTTCTCCACATTTATTACTCAAGTGATGGAGCGCAGAGTATAGATACTGATCAAGTTTGCAACACTACCCTTTCCTTTTTTCTTTTTTCCTTTTTTTTAAAAGATTAATGTTGCGAACTCGATCAGTAGATAAAGGCACTTTTATTTTCCCTTAGGTCAATGGGTGCGATTAGCGTGTACAGCATTTAAGAAAGAGGAATTTCATTCGTTTACGCTTACGTCAGCACCGCACGAGAATTTCCTCTCGTGCCATATAAAAGCACAAGGACCATGGACCTGGAAACTACGTAATTATTTTGATCCCTGCAACTACAATCCGGAAAATCAGCCGAAAATAAGGTTTGTAGAAAAGAATTCAGTTAACCTCTTAAAATAAACGTGTACCTTATTCCATAATTAAGTAATATTATAATTATTTTTTCATTTTATAAGTTAGTAATCTAATATATCTAATGTATCAACACTTAGTAAAATATGACAGAGCGAATACAAAGAGATTACTTACAAATATAAACAGTAATGCCAGGAGCCAGACATAGCTCAAAGTGTTTGTACATTTTTGTACTTGAAGTCTATAAAGTTCTACAAAACTTTGTGTATTTACACAAAATCCCCCGGCCACACTACATGATCCTTGAAATTATCATTCAAATGAAGCTATATCTGGCTCCAGCATAAGACGAAACTAAGAATAGATAGTTTGAGAGATATATGGACAAGCCCGTTGGCGCAATTGGCAGTAACCATATCTTCCGCTCCGAGAGTTGTGGGTTCAAATCCCCTCGAGTCCGGGTGTATTATCTATATGTATGTATTTATATATATTTATATATAATACATGTTTGTGCATAATAGGCGTCTGTTACCTATAACACAAGCTAAAGTTGTCTACCTCAGTAACAGACGTACGTTTGTGAAATAGTCCTATACAACTTCAACCTATTTAAAAGTCCTATATTATAATAAATGTCATCTAAATTAGAATATTCCTATAATCTATTTAACGCAGAATCCAAGGTCCGTTTGGCGGAGGCAATCAGGACTGGTATAAGTTTGAAGTGGCTGTGATGGTCGGTGGAGGAATTGGCGTTACTCCTTATGCTTCGATTCTAAACGACTTGGTCTTTGGAACTTCCACTAATCGTTATTCAGGAGTTGCTTGTAAAAAGGTATGTATTAATACCTAACATTTCTAAAAGTTAAATTAGTCAGTATATGGAATATGGATCCCTCAAACATACAATATGCTGCAGATTTGAGCAGTCCTGGCTGCTGAGGTTTCTTTCACTGTAACATTATGCACATTATTGGAGGTAGCACCACGCTTGCAGTCCTTTCGGCCAGCCAGCCAGTTCATTTGGTGGCCCATTTATCGAGAAAGGCTATATTATATCATCATGCTAACATCTTTCACCTAATTTTACGCGGACAAAGTCGCGGGAAACAACTGATAAATTATGAGAGAGAGACAAATTTCTCTATCCATGAATTCATCGTGCTGACGCCAAGACCATCGCTTTGTAGAGAAGGGAACAATATCAGTGCCTGAGACTTGTGATTATAATTAATAAATGTACACCTAACTGGCCTTTATAATTAATAAAGGTGTAAACTGTATGACTTAAGAATTATATAATTTATATTGGTAAATTGCCATTTTAGGTATATTTCCTTTGGATTTGTCCGTCGCACAAACATTTCGAATGGTTCATAGACGTGCTACGCGATGTAGAGCGAAAGGATGTCACGAATGTTCTTGAAATACACATATTTATTACACAATTCTTTCACAAGTTCGATCTTAGGACTACAATGTTGGTAAGTGCTTAAATGTTCATTTCAAACATGTGCTCTTAGGTTTAAAACTATGGTATATGGTAGAGCAAACGGTAGCTGTAAATTATATACTCTAATGAAATGATATGTTTACAACACCCGTATTATACATTTACATGCATTGAACTTAATATATATTTAAGTATACATTTTATATAATTTAAATATATAATTCGAAAATATGTACTTAACGTATACAAAGAGTATACATTAAGTAATGTCAGCGTTAAATTGTAAAAACCATTAGATTGTAATTTATCTCGCGAGATTATAAACTAGCGAATCATTATGAACTGAATATAATTACAAAAAAAGCTAAAGCATTGCGATTGCTTTGGCCCCTCTAACGCATCCGTGTATGGATGTGCGTTGATTCTCCATTTTTTATTATTGTTTTTCTAAACAATGTACATTAAATTGTATACAGTATATTCAGTTCTCAATCGTTCGACAGTTTACAATCTCGCGGGATAGATTACAATAAAACGGTTCTTACAATTTAACGGTGACATATACATTACACACTCAATAAACGGGGTGTCAAATTTTGCAGCTATTTACTTTCATAAAATATACGAGTATTTTTATGTACTTCTAAATTTACTTTGAAAAAGTATTACCTTATTTATTGTTCACGACAACAAGGTAAAATAGCGTACAAAAGAGCATGTAATCTCCTCTATAACACGGTGGATTTATTCCGAGTTAACGCGTTGTAGGATTGTTCTCGTACAACGCACTTATACGAACCCGAATGTGCCTAATATTATTATATATTATAGAATATTATTAATGTGTTATAAGAATACTGTGTTAATGGAGTGATTACAGTAATTATTATGTATAATTTCCTGTAGAAATCGCTTGATTTTATGTTTGAATTTTGAAACATTTAAAGGAAATTTTCTTATTATTTTAGTACATCTGCGAGAATCATTTCCAGAGACTATCTCGCACATCTATGTTTACTGGGCTCAAGGCTGTAAATCACTTCGGTCGGCCAGACATGTCGTCTTTTCTTAAATTTGTTCAGAAAAAACATAGCTATGTAAGTAAATTTAAAAGTTATATACATACCTTTAAGACACCAAAATTATGCAACATCAGAGCAACATAGAGCCTCATTAGCTCAGCGGTACAAAGTATGGACTGATATCCGCAAGGTACCCGGTCCAGACCCCACCACCGTTGGGATATTGTCGCACCCACTCCTAAAACAAAATTTTAATTGCTGGTCGGATTTGAAAATTTATTTCAGTGTTAGATAGCCCATTTTGGTAAATATATAAAATATAACCTTCCTCGATATTAAAGTCGATTGATTGACGTAGTATGAACCCAAGCATTCTATATGCTTTCTTTTTAATTTTATTTATATGCGAGTCAAATAATAACTTCGCGTCCAATTGAACACCTAAGTCATTGACTTCATTCACTCTCACCAAGCTTTGCCCGAAAAGATTATAATTAAAAGATGTTACAATTTTCTTCCTACAAAAGGTTATAATACAGCACTTATCAATGTTTAGATGTAATCCATTAGCAGAAGAATATTTACTAATACGATCTAAGTCATCTTGAAAATGCTGGCAATCGGTTTCGTTTTTAATAACCTTAAAAATTTTTGTGTCAACAGCATATAGGAGTAGATTAGACTTTTGTATTGATAATGCGAAATCGTTTAAAAATATATTAAAAAGCAATGGCCCCAAATGGGAGCCCTGAGGCACCCCAGAAGCTACAGGTAGAAAAGTTAATTTAATGTTTATCTATTTTTTATGAATTACTGTACTGTTTGTTTCCCTAAAATAAAATAAAATAAAATAAAAATAAAATAAAAATGCGAAAGGTAATTTAACACGAAATATTAAAAACTGTGTGACTTACAATAATGAAATTTAGCAACGTTTATAGTTGGTAGACATCCGCCAAGAAAGGATTTTTGACCGGGTGGAGAGGGTCAGATTAAGGAGTTCTAAGGGTTCGCGCCATTTTACGCGGATAAAGTTGCGGGAAACAGCCAGTTCTTTATAAAGGAAAATATAATCCTACTCCATCTTCTTCTTCTTCCTAGCGTTATCCCGGTTAAATACCAGGGTCCGCTTAGATTGCAGAGAATGGTAATTTAATGTGTACTGGTTATTGGTTCTTATAAGCTGATTTTAAATCTAGTTTAACCTAAAACCGCCCTTCTTTTAGTGAGAAAGAGGTACTGGCACCCGGACGCGCCGGCCCAATTCGGCTACAAGCGTGGCGCTACCTCTAATTAAAATTTTTCTGCATCGGACCTCTTATTTACAATCATTTACCAAAACATATTATTGAAACAACCGATAGTTTCATTTAAACATAAATTGAAAAAGTTTCTTGTACAAAAATCATACTTATAGTATTAATGATTATTTCAATTACAGTTTTAAATGTTAAATTATATCGTAATGTTAAATGTATATTTTTACTACAATTTTAAATTTTAATTTTACTGTAAGTGCATGTGATATACGATCTTGAATGTTAAATTTTAGTTTAACTTCTAACTTTCATTTTATTTTATTTTTGGCTGTACCTTTGAGCTATAAGACCTTATGTAAAAACCCAAATTCGCAATAAAGATATTTGATTTTATTTGAATAAATGGCATTCCTTAACACCTGGTCCACCTCCACAGACGTGAAGAACGCTACGGACATGGGTAGATCGTTTATACCAACCCTAGAATAGAATAAAATTTATAAATAATTTATTAAAGTAAAAACTTCTTTATGCACGTTGGGAATTGTTTGAGATGAAAAAAAAACGTTTACGCATCATCGTCACGGAACGCTTGTCTTTGATGTAACCGTTACCGATACCTATGACGATTCGTTGTCACTACTGTTGGAACTTCCAGAATGCCAGTTTCTTTTTTTGGTTAATGTTTAACGTGTTTGTCTGTCATCGTAGCTCCCAAATATTAAAAAATTAAATTATTTTATAATAATGTTTTTAGAAAAAACTTGAAAAGTAAAATATAATTAAATTATTCCTTATATAATCTATCTAATATATCCCTTATGGAAATTATTTCTCAGTCCGAAATCTTCCAAATTAGACATATGTTTTTGTAATGCCGGAGCCAGACATAGCTTCTTTTGAATGATCATTTCAATGATCATGTAGTGTGGTCAAGGACTTTGTCTAGCTGCCCAAAGTTTTGTAGTACTTTGTATTCTCCAAGAACAAAATGTACAAACACTTTGTGCTATCTCTGACTCCGGCATAAGAAAAGGCAGATAAGTACAATTGCATTATCTATAATCTACTCTTTCCACGTGCATGATACCTGAGGAAGGTTCGTACTTCGCGCATTACAAATGTTTCTCAAATACCATGGAAGTAGCGTTAGGCTAATATTTGAGGAGTTTCCTGGAACCTTTAATGTGTAGTAAGTGGACATCCCTTATATGAAAGTTTGTAACCACGTATCCCTTATCCGGCCGGCACTTAGCAAACTAGTTTGACACTTCCATCAATTTTCTCACACCGCAAACCGGGAACATGTAAAATTTATACAAACCCTATTGTTCCTCTACAAATAGTTATTATGAAATCCTTTATAATTAAGTATAATAAGGCTATTATTTATATAATTTTCGCTTCTTTTTTGACTTCTTTATTATCTGCTCTTATTTACTTGTAACTATTTCTCCTACGCACAAGAATGAGAATTAGGGAAATAGAGATTCATTTTTAGGGTTCCGTAGCACTACAAGGAATCCTTATAATTACGCTATGTTCGTCCGTTTGTCTACCCGTAAGGTGGTTCTCTCATTTTCAAGCTATTAGACGTACAGACTTGAAATTTTACATGTTGATAGAACACGCTGGAAACTCATTAGGAAAATTATTCTGAATGAAATCGAACACTTTTTGAACTTATTTAACAAATACGTTTATAGCGTATCAGATACGGATCCCCTTCTATTAAAGCGTGTCTTGTTAATGCCTGTGTTATAGGTAACAGCCGCCTGTTATACACAAATATATTTTTTTAGAAATATATAATTACATACATAAATAATACACCCAGACTCGAGGTGGGAATCGAACCCATGACCCCCGGAACAGAAGGCAGGATCACTGCCCACTGCGCCAACGGGCCAGCCAGTGTTAGATAGCTCATTTATCGACGAAGGCTATAGACTAAATAACATCACGTTAAAATTTTTCACCTCATTTTACGCGGATGAAGTCGCGAGTAACAACTAGTTTTGCATAAATTCGTAACATTATCCATGCAGTTCAATAAATTTCTGTTTTATTACAAAAAATTAAAGTTTAGTAAATAAATAAATCTCTTAACAATTCTGAATTCCACATAACCGATAATTTTCTTTATGAAAAATTGAAAGTTTTGTTCATGAGAATATCAAAGAGCAGATCATTGTTTGTCTATGTCAAGAAACCTTTTGTTTGTTAGATTTCTATCTTTCTCATTGTTGACTGAAAATATATAAGCCTCTATTTACTTAGTTATTTATCGTACTCGTTATAAATAGATCATATGTTATTAGGCCACGAAGAATTATGTAAAAAATCTTTAATATACAAATCAATCTTACTACAAAACATTATAAAGAGGAAGGATTTCATGTAAAAAAATCATTCACCATTACAATCTACATTATCTTTGATGGACATGGGCGGAAGAACATTTTCAAAAAAGTTACAGATCCGATCCGTTCCGATTCATGCCACTGTTATTAGTGATATCAGTGATATTAGTCCTGAGGCAGAGATCGTGGGTGTTTCGATGATGATGTTAGACGGCAATCGGTCATCTTAATTCACCCCACAGCTACATCGACTACATCGAGCTACAGCGGACCTACTAATGTATAAAGCTGTAGAGTTTGTTTGTTTTTGTTCTTGAACGCGATAATCTCAAGAACTACTGGTCTGACATCCTTTCAGTATCAGATAGCCCATTTATCCAGGAAGGCTATTAACTATTAACAGCTATTAAATTGAATCGCGGGCGCAGCTAGTTGTATATAAATTGTACACTCTCTGTCTTTTCTGTCAAACCCCCTCAAAAAACTATCATTACTTCCCATTCTCCTTTTTTAAAGGCTTTTGACTGTCATTAAAAATTATTATCTAAATAAAAACGGTTTGTAAGAACTTACTTTTTCATCGTGTTATAGCCAAGTCAATAAAGTCTACTTAAATCTGAAAGAAAATCAACTTTTTTTATTTACTTCCAAACGTTAATAAAGACATGTATGCGTAGCTTTAAAGCACAGGTAAGTTGAACTTGAAATGAACGGTTTGTTTTTTAGAAATATATAATTACATACATACGGATAATACACCCAGACTCGAGGTGGGAATCGAACCCACGACCCCCGAAGCAGAAGGCAGGGTCACTGCCCACTGTACCAACGGGCCAGCCAATAAGGCCCATGCCATAAAGAGGTAAAGTTTGTGAGTTTGTGCGGAGATAACCTCTAGATCTATCGAACCGATTTTGAAAATTATTTTACCGTTAGAAAGATATAAATCTATACTTCCCACGTAAGTTGTTGTAACTCCAAATTAGTAAATTAATTATAGAGCGTTACAAACAACTAAATTGTAATATAACAGTCGCTTTCTAATATATTATTGTATACGATATTGTTTTTTTTTTTTTTTTGTGTCAAGGGGGCAGATGAGCAGGCAGTAGGCACCGAAGTGCCTACCGTCGCCCATGGACATCTGCACGACCAGAAGGCCTGTTGCGGTTATACAAAAATTAAATTAAATTATTTCAGTATATAATAAATAAAATAAATATTAAGATAAATATCCCTTGTATATGTGATTTTGAACTTAATATCTAACAAACATCAGTTTGTTTAACTACCGTTGAGCTACCGGAGTTCAAATTGAAAATGACCTTTTTGGAATCAACAATTCGCATTACAAAGACACGATAAAAATAAATTAGATGGGCCTTTCACCGTTGCATGACGAGGAAACTGAGAAACAAAGAAAGTGTTTTGTGTATTATTATATAGTGTTTATACTTTTTTATCGCATTCAAGATGCAACAGACTATGTAATAAGAATATTATATTATTATTTTATTCAGACAGTTAATACCATATTTGTATAAATAGACATATTGTACAGGGCAACCCGACTTTGTTCATCAAAGTCCACGCACGGAATCAACATAATATCAATAAACTTAAATATTAATATGTGAAGCCAAAAATAGGTACCAAAATACGAAAATAAAAAATAATTTACGAAAATTAATTACATTAATGAATTCAATTTTTTACGAAAATTGCGGTGACGGAGGGGTATGAAATGTTGTAAAATTATAGTGTATATAGGGGAAGGTGTGCGAATGCTAATATTTTTTTATAATATGCTATATTAATATATTAAATTATTAAAATAAAACCACACGCACACCAATACTCTTACACCATTTACACACACATGTATTGGATGTCGTCAAGGCTTAATCGTGACAACCGTATGTTATATTAATTGTGAATTTTTATTTTTCTGTGAATAGAATAAAATATGTCGTCGTAGGCAAAAAGGTTTGTGGGCGAATTTCGACAAGTCGGCTATCTCTAGTTTGAATAAATAGACATACTGTCCAAGATAACCCAATATTATTCACTAAAGTCCATGCAGTCCTATCGCGACCACGATCCTTGCATCGGAACCACATTATCAATAAATCATCATTATCGTGGTGTATACCGGTTCTTAAAAGGAGAAAGAAACATTGCTGGCCCTGCCTTCCGCACCAGGGGTCGTGGGTTCGATATCCGCCTCGACTCTGGGTGTATTATCTATACATGTATTTCTACGTATGTATGTATACATTAAAAAAAATGTGTATAACAGGTGACTGTTACCTAGCAGGCAACAGGGTTGTCTATCTGAAATTGTATAAGCATTTCGTGGGAACAGTGATTAAATAGATTTGTCATTGTTTTGACAAAATGTTTATATTAATTAAATAAAATTGTTTTTATTTTTTGTTTTTATTGTGATTTTGCTACTAACCTTATACCTAAGTTATGTATTACTAACAACTGGGCCAAAGATGCCTTAATAAAATAATTTATTATTACTATTATTATCTTAGGACCTTACGTCCGTGTGTCATAGAGTCCTGTATATATTTATTTATTATCATAGATCCACCGTGAGGATCTGTGAAACAGTTGCAAAGGAAGGAACTTAAACAGTGCCTGGGACAAGCGACCTATATGTTTTAGGCAATCTTTACTATGCCCTTTAACGTTTACCTTCACTACCAGTTTTCCCTACCGTGTGAAACCATCTTACTAATGCAGCTTTAGATGTCCTTTCAAATAGAAAGTTTCTAATAGTTGTAGACAAGCCAAGCTCTCTTAGTAGGTCATATATTATAATAATACGAAACCACGAAAACTTAAGTTTAAAATCACAAACTACGTCAAGAACATGCAAGTTTATTCTTAATTTCCTGTTGTATGCGGAAAGAGACGTCGCTATAAATCATTTATGGTCTTTAAGTTTTATAATTAGAAGCTGTTTATCGGCGATTTATTGTGACAAAGTGCAATTAGCCACCGATGCCGATCGCGTTAATATTTTGTTACGGACATTGATGTTTATTTTATATGACAAAAAAAAACATGCAAGCAACGATATTTCAAACCTCTAGACATCTCTTCTGCAAAATGTCAAATAGTTTTTGAAATATTTCCAAAAAAACAAACCCCATTTCTTCCTTTCAGTTAATTTTTATACCTACTAATTGTTACTCGCGACTTTGTCTGCGTAAAGTTAGATGAAAAATTCTAGTGTGATCATATACAGCGTATAGCCTTCATCGATAAATGGGCTAACACTGAAAAAATTTATCAAATCTGACCAGTAGTTCCCGAGATGAGCGCGTTCAAGCAAATAAACAAAGAAACAGACTCTTCAGCTTTGTATATTAGTATAAAAGATAGGTGTAATTTTTGCAAGCGTCTCTTGATTAAGAAAAAAAGTCGTATACATTTTTGTAACCGAATGATACCTCATTGGTATTTTTCGGAGACGGAAAGGTTTGACCCTAATAGCGTTGACTAGATTACTCTAGACTCGAAGAGACATTAGAGATATTGTTTCCATATAGCATAGTTATAATAAAATCCTAAACAGTACCACCTTTTTTTAACCTCCAGACACGATATCCGCGGACTCGGCCTCACAGGCGACACCCGTGGACACTGTCCAACTGCATTCAGAAAAAAAAAACCTTCTTTGTTACTGTTTTTACTCATGATCGTTAAATGTTGAAATATACCCTTAATTTTTAAGTTAATGGTTTATGTTCTTTTATTACTTCATGCGTTATTATGTACCAGTCACGATTTGTAGATATGCAATCAAATATAGATTAAGTTATTACATAAAACTCTTTTCTCTGTTTGAACTTTAACATTACATTTATGACTATCTTTTACCGGAGGTTCCTCCCGTGTTGGCGTTGGTTTTGACTGATCCTAATTTTTGTGAAAATTGAACAGAAAAATTACGTATCCCCAAATCTCGAAAACCGCGGGAAATACAAGGATAAAATTCGGCTAGGAGGTAGTCTATAGTCAGATATCCGCAACGGATTTTTTTTTGATGGAGTCAGAGTAAGAAGGTTTAAGGGCTGTCGCAAGTTTACGCAGAAGAAGTCGCGGGATACAGCTAGTTCTCTAAGAAAAGAGTTATCTGCCAATGAAAATCCTATCAAAATCGGTCTAGCCGTTTCGGAGATGCACCCGTAAATGGTTATGTGCATATGGTGTAACAATTTAATTTCGGAATTACTTACAGACACTTCAATTTTAGTTTTTTGTACAGTTGGACCCAATCGACTATTCTGATCTGACATCTTGAAAATTGATGAACCGTACGATATGCGAGTACCAAAAAATACCGAATCATCCCGACACAATGGTGATGTAATTGAGAAAGAATTTTGAGAATTTACCAGAGGGGTTATATAAATCTTTGTTACGCCTTTTAACATACCAACCTTAAATGACTCCTAATATCCTTTTAGAACATTTTAGTGCTACTTTAAAGAACGTTCGTTTTACACATTTATATATGAGTGTCTTTGTAGTTGGCCCTATTGATTTTGACAATTTCACTTATGCTGGAGCCAGATATAGGTTCATTTGAATAATCATGTAGTGTGGCCGGGGACTTTGTGTAGCTGCGCAAAGTTTGGTGGTACTTTGTAGTCTTCAAGGACAAAAATGTACAAACACTTTGAGCTATGTGTGACTCCGGCATTAGAAAATGAGGTCCCTGAAATCCTCTGGATTATTACCTTAGGGTCGCACCCTAACAATGTTTCTAAGGTATGTTGACAATGGATGGTTAAACTCCGAGTTCCTAGGTTTTTAATGACTCTGACTGTTAAATATGAATTAAAATGAATAAAGATAAAGAGACTCGATGGCTCAACTGAAGTATTGTTAGTACTGAAATCCATACTATAACACGGTAGATTTATTCCACATTATAGGAAAACGCGTTGTAGGATTATTCTCTTACAGCGCGCTTGTACGACCGACCCCAATAGGTATAATATAATAACAATATATAGAATAATATTATATGTTATAGAATACTATTAATGCATTATAAGAGCGCCGTGTTATAGGAGGGATATTAACTTGACGGAATGACCAATAAAGAAGGCTATATCATATCGTCAAGCGATTCATCAATACTTTCCAGGAACCCGTTAATTGTTACAATAAATCAAAAACGGCTTTAAAGCATGATATAGTCCAATAAATCTTGAGCCTCTACACAATATCTTACTCTATGCCGAAACGAAGGTTTTACTGCTTAGAATTCCATTAAAATGCAGGCGGCGGTTATTTAATAAAGTACAATTATGAATCGTAAAACCGAAAGTACGCCATGAGGGACCTTGTGCAGAAACTGCCCAGCGGTAACCAACAGCATGACCAGGTAATTATTGGCCATTAAAATAAAAAAATAAAATAAAATTTGTTTATTTCTAGGCTACATGATTGTTAGTATACATTATTACTTACAGACTATGTTAGTAAAAAGTCTTATTTACTATGTCAGTATGTATGAAATTTAATTTAAATAAATAAAGTAAATATGAATGACTGCTAAAGCCTATAGGACTATACCTTATTTCCAAAGAGCTACCCTGGGATGTTATGTTATGTTATGTTAAAAAGAAATGTTATGTTAAAAAGGTCTTAAGTTACAACGCAATGAAAGAACTTGTTCACTGTTAAATTCAACTTTATTGTAACGTAATAAGATTCACTATATTAGCATAATTGTTAGACACATACCTATATTCAAACAATATAATAGGGCACGCTAATTCTCGAAAATTGTATGTCCATAATGTTTTGTGGGGTACAAATCCCGCACATCCTTGCCACTGTTTTATATTTAAAAAGAAACATTACTTATCAAGAACAAGTATAGCTGTTTGTTTGGCAGGACGTTACGTTGAATTTATTATATTCATTTATTTTAATGGATTAATTAAAATGCATATATTTATATTTTAAGTTTAGTTGACTACAAGGTATAATATAAACTAGTTTCTGAAAAATATTCAACTAGCCTATAATGAATATTTTACGCCTTTTTAAAGTTTTCTATATATACTACAACATGGTTACACAACTTTTTAAATTTGCAAAAATAATTTATTACTTACAAGTGTGCTTATAGGAAACATTCAAAAAAGTCTTTTATAAATCTAGGAAATTTTGAGAAAACACTGCAGTGATAAACAGATTAAATATGTTTCAATTCCTGATGGGAATATGAATTGAAAAATATAACGATCATTTTGGCGGTAATTATTTATACAAACATAAACGTAATAGAATATCTATAGCACTTTTGTAATGACACGTGTTGGCATACGTTTGAACAATAGTGCTTTTTGAAGACCAATGTTATGGTCTATAGCCAGGGGTCGGCATCCTGCAGCTCTTTGGATATAAAGCTGCGACACTTTAGCTATTAATATATAAATATTATTTATTTAATAAAGAAATATATAGAGATTTTTCTTATGAATAAACAAACTAATATTATCATCAAAAAACTTAATATATAGAAGTATTATTTATTGTTAGCATGACAAATTTTTGTGAGTCTTTAAAAATTTTGAAATTTTGTAAATTGTAAATTTTGACTCTTCCGAGTCAAAAGGTTGCGGGCCGCGGGTCTAGCCTAAAGGGGTACATGTCTCTGTCGCCGCACAACAAGCGTTCCCACACACTTATTCTGGAATAATACTATTTTCATGGATATAAAATACGTACGATTTAATAACGACATCATTCTGTGACATCATTTTTTTATATGTACCAAGTTGACAATTAAGCCAACGGCCAGTTTGTAACATAACCTTTTATTCTTTAACAAACAATTTTAAATAGTCAGACCTGGTCCAATTTGAAATAGCTCCACAAGGGAAGCGCCAGCTTTGAAATTAAAACAGAATCATCAAAATCGGTTCGGGCAGTCAAAAGTTAACAAACATTTAAAAAATACAGTCGAATTGCGAACCGTCCCCTTTTTTAAAGTCGGTTAATTATATTATGATATTGTAATTTGACGGGTAATTTTTGCTCAGCGGGATTCAAGGCAGTGAATGATGTCAGAAATAATTATAGTACTGAAACTGTTATCTATCAAAAAAATAATCTAATGAAAAAATAATAATTTATGAAAAACTACGCGAGCCCTCAAAAAACTCACTCTTTGCAAGTTGTCGGGGAAGTTAACTTACTGTGTACTATAAATTCAAAAGTTGGTTATGATGTGGCGATATTAATATATTTGAATGTCTTTTACGCAAAAACTACTGATAGCTAAGACATAAGCGTTTCACCTCGGAATCTAACAAAATAAGCTGAATTTTTATATAGACCTTTAGCATTGCATAATATATTGTCTGAAAGCTCACAAAAATCAGTATTTTATAATGTCAAAATATTTTTTGTCAGTGTGTTTGTTTTTCTGCCTGTGTTTGTTTCAGGCTATCTAAGAATTTAATTGGACTTTCACGGGCTGTAGCTAATGATACAAGGAATAACACAGGTTATTTTGCTTTTCGAAAAATAATTATTATATTCTATTAGCTGTTCTCGCGACTTCATTCGCGTAAAATTAGGTTAGAAAAATAGATTCAATTTTAGCGTGATTATATATAGCCTATGACCTTCTTCAATAAATGGTCTATCTGACACTATAAGATTTTTTGAATCGGACCAGTAGCTCCTGAGATTAGCGCGTTCAAGCGAACAAACAAACTTTTCATCTTTATATATTATTTGTGATTTTTTTTTTAGTTTAGGTTAGTTATTTCAGGCTAGGTGTCTATATATTTAAAACAAATATCGAAATTAATCTAGCAGTTTTGTAGGTTACCTTTTCTAAAGTTTTTTTTAAAATAATAATACGAATACTTTTTATGTATGTATGTCTAATATTCCCGTTTTCCTCCCACTAAGCTTAAATTAAAAGTTTGTGTTAAGAGTGGGTGGGACGATACCCCGTCTGGCTTTGAACCTTGCTAATGTAAATTTTAGCGCAATTTTCAGACTAATGCAAAAAATACATTCCTTTTACGGTTCCGTGGTCCTACAAGGAACCCTTATAGTATTAGTTACTATTCATGTTTCGATACCTCCAACGTAAGTTGTTATAACTTCAAATTCCCAGCTTTATAGTAGAGCGTAAAACAAAGGGTCCATCGGATCGGGATAACGCTAAAAACATTATTAATATATCAAAAAGAACAAAGGTAAATGAAAATATTGCAATCTTAGGAAGAAGGAAATATCCCAAATTAAAAAAAAAAACAAGGTCTAAACAAGTTACTATTCCCACAAACAACACAAATGTGACACAAATAAGTATTAGTGACGCTCCTTACACAAAAAAAAATGGCGGCTCTCGCTAAAGGATTTCTTAAAAGCCGTCAAATAAGTTGAAAGCGATCGTGAAATTGATTCTTAAAACAGGAAGCGTTCTTGAACAATTTTTTTATTAATTTAATTTAAATTTTAATCTTGGAACAATTTTTTAAAATGTTATCTAAAGAAGATAACATTAAAAATATTTTCAATAGATACCATCAGAATTTACATTCATTGCTCTTTGTTGAACAAGACAAGAGTTTACAAATTATATAGTAAGAATCATAAGTTATTCTACTTAAAACAGTTTACGTCGTTTATAGTTATACCTATTACAGATATTTAACTAAACATATAAGTTATATTTGCTATCATGGAAATCGACACTAACGCACATGATTATCTTAAACGATAACGATTTATGAGTATAAAAATGAATAAGTTACCAATAAAAACAATGATGGAATTTTTGTTGTTAGTTCTGAGATATTCCTCTAAATAAAATAACAACAGTAACGCTCAAATATATTTACTCCAACATTTTGAGATGGAAACCATTTTTATAGCTATTTTATGATAAAAGCGCCATCTATTGCTGATTTATGGAACTTTATGGTTATCTGTCAGTGATTGCTTTTAGCAATAAGGCCGTCTTTGACAAAAAATATGACAGTATATTTTTTGTCATAGTTGACTGGCCCGTTAGCGCAGTGGGAAGTGACCTTGCCTTCCACTCCAGGGGTCGTGGGTTGTATTCCCACCTCGAGTCTCCTCCCACCTCCCACCACAATAAAGTTTTATCCATCTATCTAATAGAAGTGAAGTGAAGAGCTTAGGAAGAGTTAGAATGATAAAATTAAAGGTCATTAGTCAAAATAAGAACTATCCTATCTCTCAAATTTGGCTACGTTACACATAAATACAAACTTTCATTAATATCGGTTGACTTGGTAATAAGTTCACTGGAAACTTACATAGTGACAGTGCCCGGTTGTAGCCAGAGCAACTTAACTTAGTGATCGACTCAAATGCCGACCACTGATTAGGCCACGACCTCCTCAAATATATTAATATAATAATAATAAAATATAATAATAATATTTACGATGGACAACACATGGACAAATGCCGTAGACCTGTGTGGCTTCCTAGTCTTTAGACAACTGAGTACTAGAGAGCTTGCAACCTCTGAGAAATGAGATAAGGTCTTGTCTTGAAGGCTCGTAACTGGTAAAAGGCAAGAAATGAAAATGAAATTAAATGAAATTTATTAATTCACCAGTACACAGAACACTAGCGCCTAAAGTAGTCTCTTCAATGTGTTTAGTTTAACTATAAAAGTCAAATTTATACAGAATCTGTTGACTAATATGATTAGAAAAATAATTATGGTTGTGAACTTTTAAGCATCAAGATGAATTTAATGAGTTCTGCCGCAATTTACAGTGACGTAATTCAGTGTCACTATTAGTCCGAATAATTCATACATGATACATATATATGATGTCAAATGATAAAGCTTGAGAATCTTACAAATAGTTAATCGTATTAACTTTAAAGCGTGATATATTCAGAATAAACAGAAACACTGATGAATATATTCATATTTATTTTAATTATATTGCTCAGTGACCTTTAACTATACGCGCGGGTATCTGATTTCATCAACTTTTTCATGTTTGATTTACCGCAAGTTGACAGGCGTTAAATCGGCTGTCACCTTTTACGTTCGGACTTAAGCGTTGCAGAACAAATTTGACAATAGTTGATTATACTGGTCTACAACTTTGGTTTTACAAAAGTATTCTTTACACAGAGTAGATTTTTTTTTATTTTTTTTTTCACGTACTGAATACAAAAATAATCAATATGTTACAAAATTAAACATTTTGTAAATTAGTTCAGTAATAGCACGAGTGACTGATGATGGATTTGGATATACTATGGTTTTTTTATGTTAGAAACATTCTTGTCTTTTCTAATTACACGTGGTACATAATTTGTTCATTCTGGCCACATTAGCAGTTAAAAACCAAATGAATTTAACCATTTAACCACTCAACCAATTTTTCAAACCTGCAGAACATAGATTGCAAGAGAAATGTGAGATCCAGCAATTGTCCTGTCCTTTCATATTATAATTAAAATAAGGGTAAATTTTTTTCCTATAGGCCAGGGGTCGGCATCATGCGGCTTGTGAGCCACGTATGACCCTTTGGATGTGAAGCCATAGCTCCTAAGTTCCATACGAAAATTTGTGATTATCTAATAATACCCTAATTTGTTTTGAAAAAACACTACTTATATACGGAAACTAATAAATTATATAGTGGGTATTTTTCTTAGTTTTCTTTTTATAAAAACTTGATTTATGCGATTGCTATTTGTTGTTAGCATGAAAAACTTTGAAATTTTGTAAATTGTTATTTTTGGCTCTTCTGACTCAAAAGGTTGCCAACCCCTGCCGTAGGCGATATAAAGCAGCTTTGTTTGCTAAATATCACATCACCAAAAATATAACAAAATTGTCTGGATTATTACCACGTCTTCGAAAAATCTCGCTAAAAAAATATAATTATTTTTTCACTCTTAACATTTTTACTCAACAATAATACATGATAAAATACTAAAACATAATATTTTCAACATTCGATGCGAACAAAGTAAAAATATCTCAACCTAACCAAGTTCAATAAGGGAATGCTACATACATGAGGATGATTTGGAAAATGTCTACACCTATTTCAAAAGCTGTTTGAAACACGATCTTTCTTCTTTTTTTAATGTGCAATATCACTTTGGTATTCGACAATTTTCTATATAATTATATACGCGATTTGTGTAAAATATTTTCTTTCACTTCTAACGACTTTCTTAAAACTCTTGTGACTTGTACCGAATATTGCACACAACGACGTTCCCTGATCACTCCAAGTCGATCCCAAACGTTTACGAAAATGGAAATCTCGGCCCTGTTCATTGCGCTGATAGAAAACGTGCCCTGCCACTGATGGCGGCGTCTCGTCGTCTGATGTAGACGGTGTAATTATCGACCAAGTAGACTAAATTATTTGTGGTGCTGTTAATGAAAACCTATTCGAACACAATTCGTCGGTCCCCACGTATAAGTCACAATGGATATATGTACATACGTAGTTATATGTATCTGCGGTTGCCAAATGAGTAGCCAGTAGTAATTGTGGCTACGTTTCTAATTTGGCCGTCGCCACGACGTCTTTGTAGTTCTCTAAAGGGATATGTTAAAAAAGGAATTTTTACAGCAGAGAGAAATAAAGATTGCGATAGTAAAATTACTAAAATTTTATAAAGAACTCAAAAAGATAGCTTTGCTCTAAAGTTATTTAAACATTTTCTACAAAAAACTTGCAAATGACTGTTTGTAAGTCTATATTGAAATAATTCCATAACATACTTATGTATTTTTATGTTACACGGGACAAAGGAACAGGTGGTTCGACTAAGTGACTACCGACGCCCATGGACATCGGCATGAACAGTCTAGCAGATGTGTTGCCAGCCGTTAATCATGAGCTTTGGTCACCGGAAAGTCTCACAAACCGAACGAAACGCAACAACAATACCTGGACTGGACGTGACAGCACTTAGCGCTGATCGTGACAGCATAATCACCACATCACGCCAATCTTATACGAGAAATAGGTCCTGGTTCTGGCTGCAGTCCAAAAGGTATGCAAGCGTGGCGCTAGGTATGTCTAATTAGTTAACTGATTTCTTTTTCTTTTTTGCGTATGTCTTGAAAAATTTTACTGTTATTATTTAAAAATTGTGACGCAGTTTTTTATATAGATTAGTATATTCAGCGACATCATGAGTGTTGTCGACCCTTAAAAGGAGGATACTTAGGTAGATCAATAAAAATCGCATGTTGATTACCTATAATTTTGATTCGAGGACATTCCGTACGATAGGCGGCTTATCGGAGACTTTGATTAGTCATAGACAATACAATGCCGGTACTCGTCGCGTGACGGACAGCAGTTTTAAAGCTGTATCCGATTTTGTTACTTGGTGAAGTAACAAAATCGGATAAGCTTTTTAGTGGCAAATTTGAACCCTTTCACCTTCTTCTATTTAACGATATCCCGGTCTAGTAAGAGTGTCTGGTTAAATTGCAGAGGATGTGGCTGTAGGGCGAGTTAAGATGACTGATTGCTATATGACGTCATCCCCGGAACCCCCCCACAATCTGTAATCTCACGACTAATATCACCCGGTGACATTAATGGGGACTCACTGTTTTACATACCTTCCGAAACACGGAGGAGGTCGGATATTTGAAAAACAGTGCTTTAGAATGGATCTATCTATCACCTGGGCGCTTTAAGAACTGCTTAGCCTAGAGATCAGGTCAAATAATAATACTAAATAAATAAATCCATACAGGACTATATGACACACACATGTCTCTTCCTAAGGTAGACAATTTATTTCCTGTGTTGTAGGTAACAGACGCCTGTAATATACAAATATTTTTTTTAGAAATATATAAATAAATGCATATGGATAGTATTATCTATATGTATTTATTTATATATTTGGTTGTATACCCAGACTCGAGGATACAAAAGTGTGACGACTACACCTTACAAAATATAAATAAGAAGAAATTTAAGTGGTCAAATAAAAGTAATTTGAATCCTATTTTGTATTACAACAAGTGAGCTCTTTGTTTTAATGAAAATCCGAGCTTGTGACCCAGGTGTAGGTTTATGAGCGTGTTCTTTATAGTGATCACTAACACTCACCTTCACTGCCAGTGTTCCTCCCCTGTCTAGCCAAATCTGATATGATCCCACTAGTGCGGCTTTAGATGTCCTTTCTAATAATGAACTTATGATAGTACTGGACAAGCTAAGTTCTTTTAGAAGGTTGTACAGGGATGTTGCTGTATACTCCTTGCTCCTACCTCTGCTGCATAAATGCTGTACTGCATTTAATGTTTTAAGTTTGAAGAAGAATAATTTTTATAATAGAGAAATAATTTATTGGTATGGATCAATAAGTGAATAATTGTGCGATAAATGGAGTTGATCTTTTTAAAAGGTTACTAACCATGCAGAAGACTAAGTAAAGTCTATTTCCTTTTTTAGCCACTAATATCTAACAGTCATTGAGATCTAACTGTCAATTTTGGCAAACCTGTACAAAAGTCCATCCTTTACACCGTAACGTGGATGTCCGGCAATACATTTCGGAAAAATGCTTATAAAAATAAACCGCTTATAACATTAAGCTGTAAGATAAGACCGCCCTTGCGCTCTTTAACTCGTTTTAAGTTATTGTTTACTTTATAAAACAATATTTTAAAGTTTTTAAAGACACTAATTTTCTTTTATCTAAACATAAATAAAAAATAATGGACACTTTTACGCAAAATTTTCTATATTATTTAAAAACTCTGTCAAATCTCGGAATAAAACTATGATAGTTTTTAAAACATTGTCATATTTAACTACAAAATTAAGGTCAATTAGCTAATTTCCTTTACTCAAGTTTCTTTTTAATCTTTAAATCTGTGTCAGTTTGTTGCGCACTTCCTCAAACTAACGCCTTTTTTTATCATCTATCTTATCTTACTCCCATACATAAGCAAAGACACTTGATAAAGAATACCGTATTAATCCATATCCATTTAAATACGTTAAATACGTCGTTCATTTTGTTTAAATCAATATTGGCCTTTACAGCATATTATTAAAATAAATATATGTTGTTGGGCCACCCTTACGATTTAGTGGTTTAAAAGATAGTTCAATTTCGAAGGGGTTTCAAAATAAATACTGTTTTAGTATTTTAGAATTTAATAAATCTTCGTTTCGGTTCGTAATTAAAAATGTTAAGTTATCCGTTATTCAACATAGATGGCGGTATGAAGAAAATTTACGAGGTATCGTTGTGTTTTATAAATTGTATATATAGACTAAAGAATTGAACCTATTTTCTTCTGACAACTGTCCTTCTCGTTGGTATAGAATCATGAAATTTAGCAAGAAGATATTAGAACTTGTAGCATAAATATAAGTTTATAATATACTTTCAGACTCGAGGCGGGAATCGAACCCATGACCCCCGGAGCAGAAGGCAGGGTCACTGCCCACTGTGCCAAAGGGTCAGTATAGTATGATGGTATAGTTAATTTTATTCAAAGCGCAAATTTTCTCATAAGTTTACATTACATTGTAGTACAGTATACTGTACTATAATGAATTGAAAAGCAGATTTTATTCTTTTTATACTTAATGAGTTGAATTTTTAATAGGTATTTTTAGATTTAAACAAACTATAGATCCCCGTCTGGTCGAAATTCGTCCACAAACCTTTTTGCGTACTGCGACATATATTTGTTTGACTGGCCCGTTGGCGAAGTGGGCAGTGGCCTTCCGCCTGGTGGTCGTGGGTTCGATTCGCGACTCAAGTCTGGGTGTATTATACCTACATATGTATGTAATTATATATTTCCAAAGATTATATATTAATACGTGAAGCGAAAACTTTAGGTGCCATTTTAGGAAAATTGCGCGGACGGAGCAGTATGGAATTTGGCATAATTGTAGTTCTTATAGAGGAAGATATGCAAATACTAACTTTTTTTTATAATTTGCAATATTAATATATATTCAATTATTAATATAAAAGCACACACACACCAATGGCAGAAGATTTACACCATCTACACACACATGTATTGGATGATGTCAAAGCGTAATCGTGACAACCGTGTATGTTATATTAATTGTCAAATTTTATTTTTCTGTAAATAGAACAATATATGTCATTGGATGCAAAAAGTTTTGTAGGCGAATTTCGACCAGCCGGTGATCTCTAGTATATATAAATATTTCCTGTGAACGTATATATTTAAGGTCAACTAATGGTCAAATGACAAAAATAGCTTTTACTGACACCAAATATTCCTACTAAGCTTAAATTAAAAGCTTGTATTAAGAGTGAGTGCGACAATACCCCAACGGCGGTGGGGTTTGAACTGGGTACCTTGCAGATTTCAGTCCGTACCTTATACCGTTGGGCTATTGAGGCTCTATACGAGAACGGATAATATGAAAAAGATGTGTGAAATATATACATTATTTTATATATTTCCACCCTTTTCAATAATCATTTCTATTTTAGCCACATTTTAGAAGTTAAATTGCATTTGACGCACTTTAAGTTGTCATTATTATGTAAATTATTATATTTTAGCAATTATACGCCATTATGGAAAAAGTTTTCTCGTGACTCGATCGACTTCTAGGTACATCAAGCATTAATCCGACTCCATAGCTTCGCTGTTTTTCTTTTTAGCAACACCATAATGATAATAAACACATTTAAAAAATATGTATCATTGCCATCTAACGACCAATTTTCGGACGAGTAGAGTTCGAAGTCCAAGCTGTATGTGAGGACTTTAAAAATATGAGTTAGTCAATTGTTGTTTCTGCCGAGACTTACTTAGCGCTTTTCTCGAACGCACTTTTTTCGAAATAAATCAAAATTCTGGCGAAAAATTATTTATAATTTAATTAATATTAAAAGTTATATTATGTGTATCATTAGGCAAAGGTAATACAGCCATGCAGCCCAAAAGGTAAAATAAAAAATAATAGTATAACGAATTTGCTCCTTTTTATTATTATTTTTTATTTAATCTCTAGGCTATAAATATAGTGAAATAGTGCCGCCATTTTCTGATTAAATTTTTTTGTAGATAAGTTGTGTCTCCCATTCGAATTTTAAAAACACGACAATAATGAAATTCCATACAACATTGCAGGTGCATTTCAAGTTCGAAATTTGAAATAACGAATGTTGTTGTATTAATTCACTATAGAAGACACTTCACGCGATCCTATATGCCGTTAATAAATCGATGGCGCCTACGTAAAGTGTCGTAAGTCATATTCTTGTTATTCTCACTTTTTACGCTTACTAAATGATTTTGATAAGTTCTTTTAAATGTATTTATGTCTAAGGATAATAATTTAACATACTTTACTTTGGAATTAATACAGTTAATAATATTTATCAACTTAATTTAGAAAATGTAAAAACGTGACAATGGCAAGAATGTGACTTACAACACTTTACGTCGGAGGCATCGAAAAATAGGTGCAGCGGAAGGTATACTTCCAATAAATTATAAAAGCTATGCATATATTCGTATAATATTGTATACAGTCATTTGAAAGTTATTTCCGCGCCGCATTTTTTCCTTATCTTATCTTTCTTTTATACCGCAGTTTTTGTAATTAATTATTTAACTTTGTACATAATAAATCATCATAAGTCTATATTTTATTTACATTTATTAACAATGCAGCCCAAATGGACAAATGCCGGAACTAGAGCTAACAAGAACTGGTTTTTAGTCTTAATTAACGCGCTAGTATGTAACTGAATGTACTACTTGAAGTTAAACTTTTTACGCACGCTTGACTTGGAGAGAAAAATGTCAAATACATGATGAGATCGAGCGACAGAGTTTTTTGAAGAAATTTATAAATTAATATTTTGTTCGGTAATTATACAGTTTGTTTTTTTTTACAAAAAAATGTCAGCCTCCCCCGAGGTGCAAAAAAACAACTTCGAAAAAAAATATACATACATTTTTTGAAAAGTAACCAAACTGCATAATTACCTTTTGGTATATATGTATGTACACACATAAGTTGCTCTTGCTGCAACGGGGAAGGTCACGTAACACAAAATCTCGAAAACCGCGGGACGTACAAAGTTGAAATTTGGCAAGATGGTCGTTTATAGTTAGTAGACATTCGCTAGGGACGGATTTTTGGATAGGGCCAGATCTCAGCTCTCATAGGTTAGTAAGTTAGACGAAGTCGCGAGATAAAGCTAGATATTAATAAAAACTAACTCGCGAAATTAGCATCCGCTAAAATCTCGCAAGCTTACGTGGATAAAGTCGCAGGACACAGCTAGTAATACATATTCAACGTACTGATTCTTAAAGAACATGTAAGATTACTTAAAATGCATAGATATTAAATACCAGTTAAGGTATACTTCTATAACTTGAATTTTAACTACAATTTATACTTTCTTCTAGAAGAAGACATTAAATAAATAATTATGCTCCTGAAGTTAAAATATAAAACTGCTTTTCCGATTGGGCGTTGCGAAGGGACCTTCGTTGGCAGATAGCTTAGCTGACGTTGCAAGGAGCTACAGTATTGTATACAATAATATTGAAAAAGTAACTGTAATATTACAATTTAGTTGTTTGTAACGCTCTACTGTAAAGTTGGGAATTTGGGGTTACAACACTTTACGTGGGAGGTATCGATATCATTACGTGAAACGAAAACTTCCGGCACCATTGGTAGAGAAGAGTATGAAAATTGGCACAATTATAGTTTATATAAAGGAAGGAATGCTTATATTAAAAAAAATATATTATACATTATTAACACTTTGAATTATTAAAATAAAACCTCACACACACTAATGCCAAACGATTTATACACACATGTATACATTTTACTGTATGATTATGTCAAAGCGTAGTGACGACCGTATGTCTATTAAATGTCAAATATACCAATATCCTTGTACAAAGAATTAAACTTTTATATTGCTTTAAACAAGCATACAGTATGCGAATCTATAGATTTGTAGCCTATGGGAATATATAACATTTACATATATAATTAATATAACAAATATTAAATATTATTGACGTTGCGACATTTTTGTTCCCAAGTCCCAAACGACAGTGGTGTCACAATGCAGATGGCTGGTCGTGACGCGGCGTCGTGCCGTTGCTGCAATTTGAGGTCATTACGGCGTATCAGCTAAACGTCTCGTGATGCGAAGAAAGCGCCGCGGACGAATCGCTTTGGAAATCGCATTTCGCAAGTCCAACGTGTGACGTGAAAAATTAACTTCGCTAAATCGACTGTTCTTCATTAAAATAACATTTATCGCTCCATATTCCTCTCTTTTAAGGGATATTACCGTTAAATTCCTGATCGGCACTATAATGTGGAATAACCTACCGTGGATTACAACACTATTTTGTCTCCGTTTTCAAGTGCTTCTGAGTGACTAATATTATTATCATCTAAGTCTATAATGTGTACTATTGCATATATTCACAGGGGCGTTAAATAGTTACATAAACCGCACTAGTGCAGGCCACACAGATCGTATTAACCTAATCAGCGATTTCTTGCTCCAGTACCTACGATGTTACGCTTGATAGAGTGTTCAATATGAATATGTGGGGTCACCTTTAATAACATTTTGATACATTACATATCAGTGCATATAATCATAGATTTCATAGCTACACTAACCGCACCATCATCATTGCATAGTATAAAATTAAGTCGCTTCCCAGCGTTGTGCATGTGGATCTTTCAAAATAATTATCAAATACTATCTTATCGCCTTTAAATAAAGAAACAAACAAACTCTTCAGCTTTATGTATTAGTATAGATTAAAAGCTGAAAATTTCAATGTAACGAGATGCCGTTAAAAGCGTATTTTTTGCGCTTAGATCGCTGGCTAAACCTTAGGAGATGGAAGAAAATAATGTACTACAGAATTGTACATCTTAAAAATATCTATAATAAAGTCCGCGATGGCATATGTCTATATCCTAAGCATAACCTACAGGAACCATTTTTATCTTTTACTTATTACAAAAACATAACGAACTATTTACGAAGCTATTTTAAAGAATACCGTATTAATCCTTATCCATTTAATTACGCTACATACTTTGTACATTTTATGTAGATCAATGTTGCCCTTTACGGTATATCATTAGAACGAATATTTTAGAAGATATGAGAGATTTAAAACACGGGGGCAAAGCGGGCTGGCGGCGGGCGCTCGGTGGCGAAAGCGACCAATAGATGGCGCTACAATTTGATATAAAAAGTAAGCCAACGTTTTACAATAAAGTGGTCAAGAGTGTGTAAAGACACGCTTATATAGAAAGGTTCCGAATGTAATAAGCGATAAAGGTATTTGTTAAATAACTTTAAAACTTATGGTCCGATTTTGCACTTAGTAATTTTCCTAATGTGATTATAGCCTGTCAAATAAACATCGAAAATTTCAAGCCTTTAAATCTAATAGTTTGGATACCCTAGGCGGGGAACCTTGCGGATGGACGGAGCGAAGTTATAAGGATTCCTTGCAGGACTACGGAACCCAAATATTTCTCATTCGATATAACCATTAATTTGACCAAATTAGCACCCTCACTAAACAAACGGGTACAACGCGCACGGTCGGCCATTATTTAAAGTGTATTTTTTACTTATCCAAAACGGCTCTATTAAAAAAAAAACGCCTTCAACATTTCTGATAAACGATCTCGGGCCATAAATACACCGAATTTCCATATAAATACCGCACAATTAGCCCCCACTCCCCCAGCGTTACACAAATTGTGCGTCTACTTTGCCCCCTTTCCTCTCTGAATAACAAATGACTTCATGTTCTCACCTGCGTCAGAAAATTTGCTGAAAAGTTTCCCCGCGCCAACAATAAAGGCTTAATGTAAGGTTTGGTTATAGAGAAATAAAAATATCAGCCGTATCTCCAAAGTACACGGTTGGAAAGTGCCACGTAACGTTTGCTATTGAGTGGTAAGTGGCTGTATGCTTTTTTGAGAAATTACAACTCATGCATTGGCATACATTTGCTTACGTTGGCAACACTTGTAAGAGAAGCTGAATCCTGATTGGTTGACGTCATTTGACAACCGGAGGTATGGAGATTATTTTATTAGGAGGACCATCTCAATGTATTAAAGTGTCCGTCGAAATTCGCCAAAACGGGGGCGCCACATTAGAACGAGGAAGAATTTATAGCTTTTCCTTTCCTCTAAGTATGGAGCTTCTAAAAAGGAGGAATATTCTCTATGAGGAGCTAGGTGAAAAAGTGGTCACTTGTAAACAGCTAATCATCGTTCGAAGAATCACTGAAACGGCGCTGGTGTAGGTGGCAATGAAATGACCAATAATTCAGTTATTGGTCAGTTCATTGCTGCGTTCATGCCAAACTGCGCCGTTCTGGAAGGCTATTGGTCAATTCATTCTACACCAGCGCCATTTCGGTGAATCATCGAACGATAATTTGCTGTTTACAAATGGCCACTTTTTCACCTAGCTCCTCATAGACGGTCCTTCTTGTTAGAAGTTCCATACGTGGAGGAAGGGAAAATTGACAGAGACAGTTGTTTGGCGTGCGCTGAAGAACTGTGTTAAAGCCAAGACCATTTCTATTATTACAAATATAAGACACGGGAACTACCTTATTTTAAACAATGATAAAACAAAGAGTATTAACATATAAACACATTGGTGGCGTTTTTGCATATTTTTTTTAAATCTCATCTTGAAAATGGCCACCATTCTGCTCAAAGAGAGTCACACAACGAGAATTGAAAATTAAAATTTTGATCCACTTTAACAAGCATTTCCGTATCGATATTAGCAAGATGAAGAATATTAATCTTTAGCTCATCCAAGGTTTTTAGACGTTAAGAATACACCATAGATCAGTGATATCCCCGAAGACCATGGTTTTTTGTCTCACTCAGAGGTGAACTATTGCAATTTTGGTATTGATTATGTTCTACTCTCGAATCCTAAATCGTATCGATTTGGAACACTGGAGATAGTAGTCGATTCCACGACCCCTACAACGCCTTCTAAAGGATTGTTATGTAGGTCAGGGGTTTTCAACCCCTTTAACAACATCAATAAGAACTTTAACTTTTAACTTTAATTAGAGGTAGCGCCATGCTTGTAGCTGAATTGGGCCGGAGCGTCCGGGTACCAGTACCTCTTTCTCACATGAGATCGGCGTGAAGTGGCGGCAATGCTGTCACGTCTAGTGTGTTCCATCAAAGCAAGAAATAATGGATACGAAATCTTCCTACCCATTTTAGGAGAGCAAAAATATGCTACAACCCCAGCTCCAGCTGTGTACCATCCCCATATTCTATCGTGTTGCATGGAGAAGACACAAAGGGAAACAATATTGCACGCTATGACTAAGTTTCCCAAGTGTATATTGTCATTTCCCGCCAAGGCCATTACAAATGGAATCAGACCAGATACCAAATGAATACTACTTAGGCTATGGTCTCCTCGATATAAATCGGCATTCAAGCATGGTAAAGCTAAATATCGAGTCGCGCTATAACTGATCGCATAGGCTGCTTTGAAATCATTGTTGATTTTTCCGCCTGCAAATAGAAATAGACCATTTACAATTTCTTATATAAAGAATACAGATGCCGATGTCCCAAATAATGTGCAACAAAGAGTATAGTAAAAAAATTACGTTTACACCTCATCCATTAATAAAATGTATACATGGGTGTGTAAATCATTTGGTATTGATGTGCGTAAGGTTTTTTTTAATAATTTAATATATTTATAATGCATATTTATAAAAATATTAGCATACACACACCATCTTCTGTATAAACTGTAATTGTGCCAAATTTCACAATCCTCTGTTAGCGTAATTTTTGTAAGATGGTACCGAAAGTTTTCGCGTCATGTGTTAATTAAATGTCATTAAATCATAGATATACTAATAAGCCACAGTCAAAACGAGAGTAATGGCAAAGAGAGTTGTATCTAATAGTACTAAACAAAAAAAAGAAATACCATTTATACGAAGTGATTTTAGTTGTTAAAATTTTTTTATTTAAATTTTCATTTAAAACATTTTTTTAAGTAATTTTTACTTTCCTCCCGGGTTGTGCAATATTAACTGGGTCACCCATCTATCACACGGTCGCAGCCAGAGCAACTTAACTTAGCGATCGACTCAAATGCCGACCACTGATTAGACCACGACCTCCTCAAACGCATCAAGCTGCATACGATGTCCAAATTTGATTAAAATCGGTTAAGTAGTTTACCGAGTCCATCGCGGACAAACAACATGACGCGTAACTTATAAAATATATTCAGATTATAACTAACACCTTTTAAAGCATAAAAGTGTTAAAATAAATAAACACAGCGCGGATTAAATATATATACGTGTTTTCCAATTTTCCACACGGCAAAACGGAAAAGGAACGGAACTTTGCAAAAATAATATATCCATCTCTCTTCACCCCATTTTCTTTATAAAAGATCGCATCTATTAACTGAGTACAAAAACCCAGCTGTGGATTTTTTCGTGACGAGGGTAGGAAGGGCGGATCCGGGCTGCGATGTGTGTTTTCGTATTTGTGGTTTAATTTATAGATGTTTGTAAATTCTTGTCAGTACTTTTATATACTTGTTATTTATAATGACTTGTTTTTTATTATAGCTAAGAAGTAATTTCTCTAGCGTATGGGATTTATTCAGGAAGTTTATTTTAGATAATTACGCCCGTGTAAAGATACTTGAAGTAATTAATGTGTGTTGTAATTTAAATAGTTTTTCGAAGTAATTAATATGAGTTGCAAATTTTGATAGTTTTTCGTAGTAATTCATGTGTGTTGTAATTTAAATAGTTTTTCGAAGTGATTCACGTGTGTTGTAATTTAAATAGTTTTTCGAAGTAATTCATGTGTGTTGTAATTTAAATTTTTTTTCGAAGTAATTCATGTGTGTTGTAATTTAAATAGTTTTTCGAAGTTATTAATGAGTGTTGTAATTTAAACAGTTTAACATAAAGATTAGATTTAAAGTTTTTCTTAAACCACATACAACTACAAAAGCTGTGTTAGCAGATAGATAAAATGAATATTAGATCTGGTTATTTTTTTATCAGTACTTAAGATGTGTTTGTCAATTTATTTTTGGTGATTAATATTAAAAATATGAGTATTGCTATGTCGTAGTATCTATATATATATCTATATTTATATAAAGTTGAAGGGTTTGTTTGAATAAAAAAATATATTTTTTTATTATCTTTCCGTCCGTTTATCTGTCTGTTTGTTGTAACTACACTCTGAAAGTCTTAGACAGATTTTGACGACATTTTTACTGGCAGATAAGTAAAGTAACAAGAAATAACCTTCTGATTTATCAAAATCATTGAATTCAACGCGGCCGAAGTCGCAGGTACTCACATTTAAACAGTATTAATTTCAAAAATTATGCAAATGTTTGTTTAATTACTCTTATTTGAGAAAGATTGAAAGAAAAGAAGGTAATTAGGTAGTTTGGCTTTTCCCAAAAATACATGTATATTTTTTTCTTCTCGAAGTTGTTGTCTTTAGTGAGTGATATTCCGTGGGGGGGAGGTTGACATTTTTTTTCGAGTTGGGAAAGCTAAAATAGGGCATTTTGTAGCTTTTCGGCGTTAATGTTAACATTATACACATACATATACAAGGATTGAAACATGAAATAAATAAAAAAAAAATGCATTTTTGGGATAAGTAACCAAAATCCATAATTGCCAAAAAGAATGAAAGGAAAAGTTGAAAGATTATCTAAAAATACTAAGTAATGTTGATTTGTTTGGTTCGTAAGAAAACTTCAAATAGATGACGTTTGTTGATGACTTTTTGACTGACGTGCCATGTTAAATTATTATGCAAAACAAGAATATAATTTTTAGATTTGTTTTAATTTAAAGAAAAATATATATATTTGCAATTATGATTATAATCTTTGTCAATTCTAATCGATACAAAAAGTTCGTGTATTTCTATCTATCGAAATTTAGATAAAACTTTTCATCGATTAATTAAAATTACCTTATTTTATCAATTGATAATTAATTAAAATAAGATTTGACAAGTAATAGAACATACGACTGTCACGATTACGTTTTGACATCATACAATACATATGTGTGTAAATCGTTTGACATTGGTGTGCGTGAGGTTTTATAACTAATTTAATGTATTAATAATACAAATATTATATAAATAGAATATTAGATTCCGCACATCTTCCTGTATACGTAAAATAATTGTGCTAAATTTCGTACTCGTCCGTCCGCGTATTTTTTGTAAAATGGTATTTAAATTTAGGTACGTGAAGCTACAAAGAGATATGTCGAAAATACTTGTCTCTTTATACGTTGAATTACGATTTACGTTTAAGGATCTTGCAACTTTAAAGGTTTTTAAAATACAACACAATAAAATTACCCAAAATTCTAACATGAAAAAATGTTCGATTGTCTTCTACATATAAGCAGGTATCTATACTAATATAGCTGAAGAGTTTGTTTGTTTGCTTGTACGCGCTAATCTAGGGAACTACTGGTCCGATTTGGAAAAATATTTCAGAATTAGATAGCCCATTTATCGTGGAAGGCTATAGGCTACATATATAACATCACGCTAAAATCGAATGTATATTTTTTTTTACCTAATTTTACGCAAACGAAGCCGCGGGCACAGCTAGCTTTAGAATTTTAAACGTTGAAGTGGCGCCTTCAATAAAAAACATACCAGTTTCTCAAATCTCGCTATGTTCCTAAAATTCTGGTCGTGTAGATGTCCATGGGCGCCGGTAGGCACTTCGGTGCCTGCTGCCTGCTCGTCTGCCCCCTTGTAAAAAAAAACACTGAAATAATTTTTTAAATCGGATCAGTAGTTCCTGAGTTTAGCGCGTTCAAACAAACAAACTCTTCAGCTTTATATATTAACATATGTTCATATAAAAGAATTTTAAGTTCTTTGGCGGGAAAACTTAAATATTCAACATATCATTTTGGTTTAGGTGTACCCTTTAACAATATATGACCAAAGTGTGACATTGTGTGACATCGGACAGGGAGGAAAAACTATGTGACGTCACGTGTTAAAATTTATAAAAAAAACATACTGTTTTGTTTCGGTTATTTCTAGTACAAGGAATTTAAAAATATGCTGCCACGAGGGGGAGGGGGGTTAGAAAATGATACAACCTGTGACAAGGACGGGGGAGTGACATTAATCGGGTCCCACTGTTTTACGTGCCTTCCGAAACACGGAGGAGGTCGGATATCAAATTTAAACCAGTTTTAGAATGGGTCACCCATCTATCTAAGAGTTACTTCACGTAGCAATCGACTCAAAATACCGATCGCTGATTAGTACACGATCTCCTCCTTAAATTTTAACTTCTATTGAGTTGTGTTTTAATAAAAAAAAACTAACTTGTTACTCGCGACTTCATCCGCATACAATTAGATAAAAAAACGTTAACGTGATAATTTATAGCCTATAGCCTTCCTCTAAAAATAGGCTATCGAACACTTAAAGAATTTTTCAAATCGGTCCAGTACTTCCTGAGATAAGCGCGTTCAAGCAAACAAACTTATGAGAGGTTTTTGGATATGAAATTGTATACAACTTGCTATATAAATTAATTTTAAATAAAAATAAAATGGGGTGCGTAAATGCATTTCCCAGCGAGAAAAAAAAAGGCAGGTGATGCTACGATCGTAATTGGGATTTACTCGTTAGTCAAGACTTCTTTCTGATCCAAGGACATGATACTGGAATGTTGGTGAAATTAATATTTTCACACATATGTGGTTTAGTTTAGCTTAGCGCAGCCAAATCCTCTGCAATCTAAGCGGACCCTGGTACTTAACCGGGACAACGCTAGGTTTTATATGTCGCTTAGCTTACTCTACTATTTACTGATAAATAGTAACAAGGCCTTAATATAAATAATGGCTGACATTGACGGAGCCTTGTAACATCGCTGAAGTATTATATAGTATAGTGGCAACCTTTAATTTTTTTAATTATTATATTATTCTAAGTACACATCATGATTTTTTTCCTGTTTATTACGTCAAAGCCATGTGATTAACGCATTAACCTAGTTATAATATGATCTTTTAACAAAGAAATTAATTTCCTCTTACAATAGTTATTATAAAAAGGCTTTTAAAGTCACGCGTATGTTATATCAGTAGCTCGCAGTTCCCGCCGGGACACCGCTTCGAAGCGAGCTCGTGACGAAGGACCCCGGAACGGTTAGAAACTAGTCGGGCAGTCCCGATATAACATACGTTTAAAAGCCGTTTTATAATAAGTATGAATTCCGCTCACGAAAGTCTAACTCATACAATAGTTTTCTGTTTAGAGGAGGTCGTGACCTAATCGGTGGTCGGCTTTTGAGTGGATTGCTAGTTTAAGTAGTTTTGGCTGAGAACGGGTGATAGATGGGTGACCCATTCTAACACTGGCTTATATTTGTTATCCGACCTCCTCCGTGTTTCGGAAGGCACGTAAAACAGTGGGGCCCGGTTAATGTCACTGAGTGATATTAGTCGTGAGGTTGTAAAGATCGTGGGGGTCCGAGAATGATGTCAGATGGCAATCGGTGATCTTAACTCGTCCCACAACGACATCCTCTGCAATATAAGCGGACCCCGATACTTCACCGGGACAACGCTAGTAAAAGAAGAAGACATTAGTTTTCTCTCTGAAGACTAAGAAAATGACAAAAAAAATGTATTCAAAACCAAAAAAATTCATCGGTGATACAAGATAGAAAATACTGTCAAAAAGTGAAAGTGTCGAAAAGTTATTTACATAATGTTATATCTTATATTTAACAAAATAACCTAGCTGGCACCACATTTGATGAAAGTAGCGACTTTACGACTCCTTTGGTACTCTAAGGTAACAGGTAAGTAAATTTTAATTATGACGTCACGTGACACATTAGTGCGGCTTGCATATATTAATACGTCAGATATATTACGAAGTAAAAAGACGCACCTGGCGTCATAATTTGATGGGAGTACCGATTTACAACTCACAACGGTCTTTTCAGGTAAAGGGTAAGTAAATTTTAATTATGACGTCACGTGACACATTAGTGTAGATTGCATGTATTAATACGTCAGATATATTACGAAGTAAAAAGACGCAGCTGGCGTCATAATTTGATGGGAGTACCGATTTACAACTCACAAAGGTCTTTTGAGGTAAAGGGTAAGTAAATTTTAATGATGGTGTGGACGTAACACATTACTGTGTGTATTTTAATGTTATTTTATTGCGAATTGCTTAGTCCTTGTACCAAAGGCCGTTCATTTGCTTATACAAATCAAGAACCTCTTTTATAATTGATAGAAATGCAATATGTTGTTTTCTGTTTAATGATATAATTTTCATTTATTGATATAAATTACTTTGACATTAGAATCTATAAAAAAACCATAAAAAAGAATATTTGAATATACAATTTGAAACATTTTGTATCTTATACTTATATACTAATATATAAGTCGAAGAGTTTGTTTGTTTATTTGTTTGCCTTAAAGGACTAATCTCAGTAACCACTGGTCTGATTTTATAAATTCTTTGAGTTTTAGATAACCCATTTATCGAGGAAGGCTATAGGCTATATACCATCACGCTAAATTTTTTTCACCTAATTTTACGCGGACGAAGGCGTGGGAAAGAACTAGTTTTTTTATAATTTTGGCAGTAAGAAGATGGCGATTGTTGAGTCTTTTACAGAAAAAAAAATATCTTTTTTAAAAAAAATATTTTTTTTCTCTGGTCTACCAGTCTTGTCTAAAAAACTACTAATAAGCAAGGCTTTTATGGAGGCACGGGGAACCCACCCGGGAAGATTTTTAAAATAAAATGTTTGTGTAACACCCTGCCCTAAAATTACACTTCTTTTTAAACCCTATCTATGCAATTATCTTAATACAAAAAAAATATAGAGTTACAACTTTCTAGGATCAAGGTGCTCGCAATAAAGAAGTGACAAAAAAGGTCTGCTAATAAGTAATAATCAATTCGCACTTTAAGTCATCTTTGACCATGATTTGACTTTCTTCCTTGATGCACACTTTTCACCTAAATATACTAGATGTAGGCGTATTGCAAAGTGAGTTGTCCAACCCTACTTCAAAAGCATCTTATGCAGTTTATGATTTAGTTTTTAATCTTAGTTCTTATTAGTTACGATAGGACTGGTATGTTCGTAGAATAACAAAAGTATAACGGCAAAAAAGAATGATTTGACTTTTCTAATTTACGATTATATTATGGCGGCTCTACATTAGAGCCGTGAAGCTCCGTTAACAAGCGTGAACGATAATGTCGATGGTTTTCGCGGTGTTCGCGCGCTTTCACGCCATTTCCCCGATCAGAGTCTGTATTGTGTCCCGCGACAAAAGGTTCGCACCTCTTCCATACGTCGTTCATATCCACATTCATGGTCCCGTTAAAATTAAATTTCGCCACTGGGTTCAATATTATAATTTATATTAATATAATTCTGATAGCTGCATCTTTATACAAAGTCTGAAATGCAATTTTTATAATAAATAAAGACAATTCTTATCATATAATAAGGCAATTTTAAACTTCAGCAAGCAGCATTTTCCACGTCTATTTCGCGGCGAGTTCCACGAACGACTGTCACCATCCCGTGATTGTAAAGGGCATGAACTATGCCGTGAATTCGCGGCGTGAATTCACGGCAATAATGTGGAGCTGCCATTATAGCGACGAACCTTACATCATCGTTATTTTATCCTTCAAAGGACTCTGGGATTCAGATATCTGCCACTATATGTTATTCGACGTAAATCTGAATTTTTACAAGCCCTAAATATGCGGTTTTCACGGCTGCTGCCCCCATTTTACTGACAGTAAAAAACCTAATTTAAATATTCGTACCCTATTTATCGTTGATATACACCACTGCGGAGTTTTTACAGTTATTATATTCGTAAAAAGGACATAATGTTTAAAGATTTATATTTCACTGACAAATAACACTCCAAAAATCTTTAAATTACTTTTTTCTTCCTAAAGTCCCTAAAAAAATTTTAGGAGTAGCATATCGTTTTTATAAAAAAAATGGTAACAGAAGTCTATACTAAAATATACAGCTGAAGAGTTTGTTTGTTGGTTTGAACGCGCTAATCTCAGGAAGTACTGGTCCGATTTTAAAAAATTTTTCTGTGCTAGGTAGCCCATTTATAGAGAAAGGTATATGTATATAGGCTATATGTTATCACAATAAAATTGAACCTTTTTTTACCTAATTTTACGCGGACGAATTCGCAGGCACATATAGTTATTGAATATAGAAGGCACCTTAAGGCAATTAGTTGTTATTTATTAACACTAAATATTGGATAATAACAAATTTATTTTCAATTTTTGACCCTTCAACTAATATTTTTTTTTTATCTCTTAATTGAATTAGAACTATTATTGGCAGTAAAAAGATTTAAGGGCGAATTTCGATCAGTCGGCTATGTCTAGTAATAATTAATCACAATATATCCATTACCTAACCATCTTCGACTTACCTCCTCGTATTCGCTTTAATAATGTGATTCACACAAGAAACAGATACGATACTATTAAGTAAACCATTAACCGACTATTGTTATTATCACATTGTTACATTCTGTACCATAAGTCACACAACCTAAGGCATATACTTGTGTGAAATATATTGACAATTAAACACCGGTAACCTTGACTATTTAAATTGACATAACAATAGCGATAAACACTTTTGGTAAAGAATACAATATTCTTCCACTAGCAAACACTTGTGTACGGTCCACGTACAGTTCAATCTAGTCAAATCCATGAGTGTTCGAAACTCCCAGTTCCCATCATGTCTCGGACATGGAAAAACAATAACTCTTATTTTAATAAACAGAGAAAATCTTGAATGAATGAATATTGAGCTAAAATATATAATAATGTACCTCACAATGTTACTAAAGAAAAGTCATTTATTACTTTCAAAAGAAATTTAAGAAAATACGTTCAGGAGTGTTGTCTAGAATAATTATATTTATACCTGTAGTCACTATGTTTGTTTTTTAACTTAACATTTAAGAAAAATATTGTAAAATAAAGTGAACATTATTCTTGAGAAATAAAGTCTTTAAACACAAAACACAATATTATTTATTGTACACCACAATAATGCAGATTTAATAACAAAATATTCAGGTACAATCGGCGGCCTTATTGCTAAATAGCGATGAGGGAACCGAAATCTTGTAGTTTAGATACAGAGATATAATTTAATTTCAGGAGAACTTTAGCCCTAGCTAAAAGAATAATAGTAATTTGATCTAGCAAGGAATCAGTTTCGATATATTAAAAACACTACAAAATTGAAAGACAACATTCTGTTGTCTTTATATGTTGTTTTCCCTGACTAAGCCGCATGGCAGTTGTGATGTAAGAATACAGACGGGCTATATCCATCTACAACCTATAAAGCTGTACTGAGTTTTAATTTCAATTAAAGTTCCCTATGCGTATTTAATAATTAAAGGTTATAAGGGTAAAATTAGTTTTGCAATTACAAAAGTTTTGTATCGCCTTGATAGGAGCCTTTTTAGGGTTTCGCAGTCCTACCACGAGCCCTTATAGTTTCGCTCAGTCCGTCCGTTAATATCTACCTTGTATACTTATGAACAGAAATTTATGAAGTTTGGTACAGTTATAAATTTTATTTTTACGTCATAAAATAATACTTTTTAGGGGTGGCCCATACATTTGAAATGGGAATGACCTTTTTTGCATTCAACCTCATGGTGTGTGGTATCATTGAACTGCTCTTTTAAAGGCAAAGTTTTATACACAGCTTTTTTATTACGGGTACCATTTTCGAGTGATTGGCCTAAACTGTTGTGCTTGTGTTGCACTGTGGTGGTCCCCCCACTAAGATTTTCAAACTATTAGATGTAGAGTCTTCAAATTTTCCATGTAAATAGGACTGATGATGCTAAAAACTCATTAGGTTTATTATTAGATACGGAAATCATCTTATATAAGTATGTCTTGGCCCGCTCTGTGCCATCCGGTCTTATTTAGTACAAATACAAGTTTGTAAAAAAATATTTACAAACTTGATGAATGTATTCATAGGAACATACTATAATTTTTTTATTATTTTATAGAATGTAATGCAATAAATAAAATGAAAACGTAATCTTAGAACTACAAGTAATTATTATTTTTAAAGTATTACATTGAGATGCATACATAATTTTGCAGTTTTGTAAATTTTAAATGTGAGGTGACATGAGATTACTCGAAAGTTTTTATTATAAAGAAAAATCTTATAATTTAAATATTACTGTATTTTAAATATTATTTTAAGTAAGCTATATTTAGTAGTGGTCTATTTCTTGTTATCTTAATATATCTATGTTAAGGACTAGATAGGAAATATGTTTTATAAGTATTTTTTTTAATTTTTAATTTTTTTTATTTATATTTAAATAATTTTAGTATGCTTCAAATTTCATGTATCTCATGCTAACGGGGTATTACCTGCTTAAATTGATATTTACAAATATGTGTTTATTTCCTTTGATAACATAATTAACAAAATCATACATTATGCATAAGGTCATTCAGTTCACTCCAAATTGGATGTTGCAATTCTATACAGTCATAAATGGAGAGACGTTGCGTGCATATTATCACTTATCACTTGATGTCATCAAAAAGAAAAACGACCTTAACAAACGCGTCGTATGACAAAAACCATAAAAAAATAAACAGAGGAAAATATTATCCATTTGTACTTTCATCTTTTACTTTTATTAATTGCGTTAACATTTTCTTAATTCATTATTTTAGTATTAATTTTTTTTAATACTTCTTTAACCTTTCTTTATACACCTATCCCTTCCAAACGAAGATTTACGATCAGACATTTTCAGCGCGTAGGAATTTCAATTCCTGTAAGTATTATAACGATCTTATGAAAGGCAAATGAGATGAAAGAGTATAATAGCAAAAACACACGAGTTTAATTAAAAACCTTTCATTTGTTTGCAAATCGTAAATATTTTAGTTCCACTAATAAATTTCAATACCCACCTTAAATATTTTTAACACTTATCACAGATTGTAAACTTGTAATCTTTAATACGTTTTTTTAACAGTCATTCTATACTAAAGTATAATATTTAGATAACCGTAGTATTGTTATTGATAACACATTCGCGAATCGTTTGCGTTACGTCTTCACGCGAGAAACATTCGTGATAAACTGGTTGTTTTTTATGGGTTTTCCATACGTGCATTTTACATTTGATTGCACCTGAGTCATTACAGGTGGAGGACTGTCCCTAATTTTGGATGACGTTGAAAGCGCAAAAAGGAAGCTGGTTCACCTCATTATTTGTGACCTTTCACGCTTGTGGATATTTCGATGGTTCCCACGTAAATTGTTGTAACTCCAAATTCTCAACTTCACAGTAGAGTACAAGTATGTAAATTGAAATAAACTTGTAATTATTTAATATATTTTTGTTTACAAATATATATTCAATAATGACGAGTACATTATTGTATACAAAAATATATTAAGTAGTGACGATTATATTACAATTTAGTTGCTTGTAACGCCCTACTGTGAGTGCTGCTAGAGCCGTTAGATCTCTCTAAATTGGCCGAATCGAATAATTCGTTCTTAGCGGATGTTTACAAACTACTTCTCTGCGAAATTTTATCTTTGTACGTCCCTCGGTTTTTGAGATTTCGTGATAGGTGGGCCTTTCGTCTTTATACATATATACTAGCGGGCTCGGCAGACATCGACTTTCCCGATGTACCGTCCGAGGTAAAGTCTAAAAGGCTATCTATTGGATAAGTTGCAATCAACTCTGCTCTTTTAAATCATCCAAGAAATAACCCAAATAAGACAATGCAGACAGGAGTCAAATAGGCCCAGCCCTTTTTAGCGAAAAGCAAACCTAATTTAGGTTACATTGTCAGCAGCGCCACCTACCGGACCAAATTTCTGTGCAAGCAATCTACGTACCCCTTGGAATATACAAACAAAATTTTATCCAAATCGGACCAGCGGTTTAGGATGAGTAGGGTGACAAAGTTGTACAACCGATTTTCATATACAATGATAAATTTACACTAATAAAATTCGCACATATGGTAGGTTGTAGCTGCTGTAATAATGTATTGTAACCTATAATCTGTGAATAAATGAATTGAATTCGTCTGCTTCTACTCACATCCATATCCGAACGCAGGCATCATCAGCAGAAGTAACCAGGGCCACCACCGTCGCTTGGTCGCTTTCTCTTGGTATCTGCCAGCGTACTTGTTCTCGCCAACATGGTTCTGCGCAACCTGAAATGATTCAAACATGATTCATAGTAGTAGACTTTAACGTGTTATATACATATTGTATTTATATATAAAATGTTATAACCTAAAGCCACGTCATTCCTTCCACAAAAAACTTAGAGATAGGTATACTTACAGATGCTTCTAAGTATATATGTATTTGCCAATATAATGTTTGTTGTGATATCCATGATAGGCAAACTAGAAGCAGAAATAAACTTGTGATTCTGTTTCTGCGCTTGGCTTGGGCACAGAAATGGTTTGTGTTGTGTTATGGTTAAACTCAGTTTTGTTAGAACTATTTTTAAAGCGGTAGGTAGTCCCATGGTCATCAGTAACTCGCTAGTCAATAGAAATAATTAAAAATTCTAAATATACTATACTCACAGTTTCAGTGATTGTCGTCACGGTGGTGGTTACAATTGTCTTCACTATCGAATAGATCCAATAGAACGGCGTCACAGCCGCCGCTGCCGTTCGCGTGACGATGCTGGCTGAAAAATATATTTTCTGTTTTACATTTATCTATATAAACAAATGTAATAAATGAAGCAAAAATTTTCGGTACCATTTTACGAAAATTGCTCGGACGGAGGAGTACGAAATTTGGCACAATTATTGTTAGGGATCGGTGCCCTATCTGGGTTATATTGACGGGGCAATAAAACACCGACCTTTTCTTATCTTCAAGGAGAGTATTTACAAGCACAATTATACTATCTGGATCAGGTAGCGTCGTATAATAACGTGCCTTGCCGCAATTAGCCACGACCTTAAGTACAAAAAGGAGGCCGACACTAGTGTACGCCGTAAACCAGTAAACAATCCGTATTTACGCGAGCGAGATAGCACTATCTTCGTCTAACTCCAGCAGGAGTTAGCTTCTCGCTCACTATGTACACTAGTGCCAGGACCACTTATTTAGGTTGTCGACGTCACAGTTCAAACACGTCGCTATGTCGCTCTTCATGTATCGTCTGTCCGCAACAATTATAGTCTATGTAGAGTGCGAACGCTAATATTAAAAAAAAAATACGCAATATTAAAATATAACCTCCTGCACACCAATGGCAAACGATTAATACACACATGCTTTCATTTTACTGTCAAGTCATGACAAAGTTAAAAATTATAATTGTCAATTATTACAACGTACGAAGAATAAATTTTTGTATGTAGTTTAAAAAAGCATAAGGTACGCAAATTTAAAGATTGGTGGCCAATCTATAGTTTACTTAAATGACGAGACGTCAATTTTCTAGCAATCACTACCAAATTACTCGGAAGGCCTTTTAGGAACACCCGTTTTCGACATTTTTACTGAATCATAAGTGCAAAGTGCAATTAAAGAAGGTAAATTTTAAAAGTAGACCTTGCTCTGATTAGTATCATAATAAATTCATTAGTAAAGTCAGGTATTTTATTTAAATTTTCTTTCAGAAAAAAACTTTTACAATGTTACAGTGAGTACAATATCTATCAAGAATTAATCTTTTTTTTCCTATCTTACCTTTAGGTGGGTTCCTCTCCGTGTATGGATATCTGTGTGAGGGGCCGACAACTTTTCTGTACGCGTTACTGGCGGAGGTGGTGACTGTGGTCAGGATGGTCGCAAGCAACCTCGTGATCCACCACCGCTGGTCTGCCTTCGAGTAGGCACCATTTCGGATGTAGGCGGCGCTCTCGTCGTCCGAACTGTCCACCGACTAGAAAAGATTTTATATTTATACCTTATATATAAAATTCTCGTGTGACAATGTTAGTTACCGTACTCCTCCGAAACGGCTTGACCGATTTTTATGAAATTTTATATACTTATTTAGTAGGTCTGAGAATCGGCTACTATCTATTTTTTATACTCCTAAGTGATAAGGATGGCCCACGCGTACGAAGTGGCGGGGTACAGGTAGTATCTATATATTAACCTTCTTCTTCCTCGTTTCTCCATTGCTGAGGATCGTGACCATTAACAAGAAAACAAAAATTTTACATCAGTACGTGAAGCGTAAACTTAAGGTACCATTACACTAAAAATGCGCGGACGGGGGAGTATGAAATTTGGCACAATTATGGTTTATAGAGAAGATGGTGTGCGAATGTTAATATTTTTATAAAGTATGCATCACGACTGGTCCGTTGGCGCAGTGACCATGCCTTCCGCTCCTGGAGTCATGGGTTCGATTCCCGTCACGAGTGTGGGTGTATTTATCTATTAGTATGTATTTAAATTATTTCTAAAAAAAATGTGTATGACAGACGTCTGTTACCTATGACACAGAAATTAAGTTTTCTCCCTTAGGAACAGATGTCCGTGTGTCATATAGTCCTGTATATATTCAATATTTATTTAACATTAATACATAAAATTATTAAAAGGTTTTAACCTCACGCACACCAATGCCAAACGATTTACACCACAATACTAATAAAAGTTACAAATGCGTGAAGAAACGTGCTAAGCTATGCTGGATAGTTAAAACGATCCACCTCATTTACGAAAAGTTTTATAGTATAAAACAAAAATCTGACTTTAACGTCAGTTTGTATAATATAAATTTAGTGCCGTACTGTCAGGCAAGAATAATAATCTATCGCACCTAGGCGTACATTTCCGCCTAAGAATCTCTATCTGACTTTATGAACCATAATTTTGCTTTGATATATTTATTTGGTAATAAGACTTCTGAATACCATTCATATATTCCCGTGATTTTATTGACAATAAATTTGCACTTTCCTGAAGTAATAAAATTTTACTATCTTATTTATACATACTCGCGTGGTGGTACCATGTATTTAAACTCGCTGCTTTCCAGTTTTTCGAATCAAGCTTCTTTAAAAGTTTGTGATGAGAGTGACTACGACGATAGTCCACCGGAGTTTGAATCAAGTATCACAGATTAGCTAAGGTGGCATACCTCAAGGTATTGGTTCCAGTATTCTTCAGTAAATATGATACAGTGACGGACGGATCTAATAAAGACCGTAATAAAGCAGTCCATAGCGGAATGCTCACGTCAAGCCGCTAATAGAAGAAGATGGAAACTTATTTATTCATTCTTACTGGTTAACCAACAGTACGTACAACAACTCATACAAAAACATGTGGTTTACAAAAAATGAAATTATATTTTTGCACTACTAATAATAGGCTATCACAACATGCTTAGATTGCAATAATATTAATATAAGTAAAAATTAATAACAAAAATACAGTTGAATGTCTGGACAGTTAGATGCTTACAATTAATTAACATAATAAATAATTCTAGCACGAAATTCAATACGATCTCACAGCGATCCAAGAGCCATCCACAACCATGTTTTAATAAAAATATATTCTAACAATATATTATTCTCTTTTAAAATATTAAATGCTGCTATGACATTATTGTCTTTGACTTTGGAAAGATTTGGATATATGTTGTTGAATTTGTATTTTATCCGGATTGATTTGTAATTGACTGTAATATAAATAACAATTAATTGTTGCACGCATAAAATGGAAAACTGTTTTTACCCTATTAATTTAAGACCTATGTATTGTATATACAGTTTATGCAATAAATCTATCTGTTTATCTACCACCCTGCTAAGAGTTAACGACTGAGAAGAACTTACAGTGAATCTTTTCCGCACCGCGCTGGTCTTCCATACTGTAGAGGCGGGTATGTCTGGCTCGTCGACCGTGTTTGGTCCCTGCACGCGGAACTGCGACAATGACCTTCGCGACATGTTCGGCACCGCCACTTGACCTGGGGCCAGCTCCACGCGGTCGCGGGACAGCGGCGAATAAGTGTAGTCGGTTTTGGGGTATTTACTAAAAAAATAAAGGAAAAGAACATTTAAAAACAATTTTATACAGCTAGACTATTCATTATTATATTCTGATGTTATTCCTGTCCAATCTTCAACATAAACAGTCCAATTTTTTTCAGGAAACGTAATGCTCAATTTCCTATTTCATTATTTTTAATGTTAATCTTAATAAAGTTTGATATGAGGGTTAGATTGATGAGGAATATAAACATCAGTCGTTTGGAAACTGGTAGTAAATAAAATTTTTAATTTACTATTATAACAAACGCAGTGTCCTAGATATCACAATTAGACAATTCAATTGCAATAATTGTGTAAAGATCGCGTTTAAATTTAGTGGGTACATTTTTTTTATATTACAAGGGGCAAACAAACAGGCGGTTCATCGCCTAAGTGACCACCGGACGCCCATGGACATCTGCACCGAAGGTTCGCAGATGCTTTGCCGGCTCTTAAGGAAGGATTTAAGAAACCGGGAACTGTCACAGACCGGACGAAAGGCGCCAACAATACCGTCACTTGAAGTGACAGCATTGCCGCTACTTCACGCCAATTTTATGTGCAAAAGAGGTACTGGCACCCGGATGCGCCGACCCAATTTGGCTACAAACGTAGCGCTACCTCTAATTAAAAGGATTGTCTTTACTAGTGCTCAATAATGTTATTTTCTTTATTCTTTAAATAGGTAAAATAATTTGGCTACAAGCGTAGCGCTACCTCTAATTAATAGGATTGTCTTTACTAGTGCTCAATAATGTTATTTTCTTTATTCTTTAAATAGGTAAAAAGATCTACATCCTCTACAATCTAAGCGGATCCTGGTATTTAACCGGAATAACGCTGGAAAGGAGAAGAATAAATAATATTTATTCAGAACTCCCAACAAGCATTTCAGTTGTAATTAAATAGATATTTTGCTACGAAAGGCCAAAGACCTTGATTCTTATGGGCATCTGCACATAAGAAGGCCCAGAAATTCATTGTTAGTCTCCTGTCGGAGCCAGAAATAGCTTCATTTGAATTATCATTTCAATGATCGTGTAGTATAGCTGGAGACTTTGTGTAGCTTCACAAAGTTTTGTAGTACTTTGTAGTCTTCATGGACAAAAATTTACAAACACTTTGTGCTATGTGTGACTCCGGCATTAGGAATATTTTTTTTTAATCATTAGAATATTTTTACTTCACTAATAATGTGGATGTTACATCAAACGAAACCTATACCTACTTGCATGACGATTGCAGATAATAACATTTTAAAATCGAAAATAAATCTGCAACAAAAATTTAATAAAACAATTTTCGTAAATAAAATTTCATACAATAAGAAATTACCTACTTAATAAGGTTACTTTCCTCAATATTACAGTATAACAATATACTGTAATAATTAAATGGAATATGCTCAGTATTCTATATCCAAAGGGCAACTGTAAACTGCTATCATTGCTCAGGGGGTTATATAAAAAAATGTATGCGAAAAGTAACATAAACGCCCATATCTTTTGATTGTGTTCACTTAGAGGGTTGATTTTTTCACAACTTCAAGTAACCGCAAACTTCAGTACATGGTATTAATTTCAAATTTTTAGGTCTTCCCGTTTCTGAGAAAAAGGGTATTGACAGACAGACAGACGGACAACGAAGTGATCCTATAAGGGTTCCTTTTTCCCTTTTGAATAGACTGTATAAAGACCAATAAGTCTCATGGATTTCTACTAATTAACCTACCTTATTATATCAGTTATTCACATCGGTGACAATAGAAATAAAATAAACAAAGCCAATAGTATTGAAGTCAAAAGAGATGTGAGCACAAAAGGAAATTAAATACGCACGAAAGAAGGATTTCTTGCAAATATTATACAAAAGTATCTAATACTTTGTTTACGAGGACTAAATTAAAAAGGAAATTATTTTTCTCTCCAAAGTAGTCTGTTTAAGACGTGATAACAATACGCCATTGTTTTTAGATAAATTCTCGGAAACAGTTTCCATTTTAACTCTTGTAGCGCTCGCCTAAATGTCCCGAGAAAAAACAAGGAAACTTTTTCTTTTAATTTACTTGGGTTATTCCACTTATTAATTAAGCTATTAGATTTCGATAGACATACTTTCTTCTCTAAAGAAGAATTAAAAATTTTTATCACAGAAAACATTATTTTAAATAATAAAGTCTATATTATACAGAAAAATTGGATTTTCAACATTATCACAATTGGATTTATATTTTAACAATGGCAAGTATTTACAAATGCGTAACTATGTACATATTTAACTATTAAAATTCTACTATTCTACGTGCGCTGCGTAGACTATAATTATATGAAGCGTTTTGTTATAATTTATTCGAGTGAAATTAAAGTGGTAACAGTCGTTTGATTACGCTATAGCCTACAAAAATGTTTTTCTTTTTTATTACACATAATAGTTCCCAGGAAGAAGAAAAATGTCACTATTACCATAGATAAAAAAAACTACCAGTTTTTCTTCTCAAAAAGGTTGTTGCAATGTGTTGCAATTATCAAGCGCAGTTTGAAATTATTGTAAAAGTAAATTTATTTTTCACAGGCATAATTCTTAGTATAAGATTACCTCTGTTAGTATGTACTGTTTGTAACACTTTTGGAATAAATGTGTTTTCATTATGAGCCATTTGGAAAATTCTAGCATTAACATAGCTAAGTTTCAAATGAAAACACAGATGTTAATTGTTGATGCAATCCTTGAAAAATCGCTTACTTAGAATATATCTATTCAATCTTGCCTTAAGGATATCTATATTGTAATGTTCCACGTCTTAGACGTTGATATAAGGAAAACTCTTCGTACGAGATGGGGGAATATTAACAACTTAACGTTGGAAGAGTCTTCAAGACGTCTGATGAAACGGCAGTAAAAAAACAATGGAGTCGGTTATAGATAAAAAGTCACAAAATATGATTCCAGGCTTATTATTATCAAAAGACGTAATAGTTTTTTAACGTGAGTAGTGGACCAGTTCCCGGTGGCAAAATCGTATACTGTATGTAACAAAATTATAACTAATAAAATATTAGCCAATATGGTTTTGTTTATTTGTTACACTTTGCCGTGAATTTGCCGTAACTCATAAAAATATTTAAGTATATGATCTATGTACATATATAATGATAATGTAGCCGATTTACAAAGTTTTCAGATATTCAAATTGCGGAACAAAAATTGTTCTTAAAATAAGCGAGGTACGGGGTGAAAATAGAATTGGGGGCGAATCGTCAATCACAGCCAGCTCTGTCTTCGGGGAGAGGTTTGCAAGTTGCGCGATCTTTTTGCTCATTTCGCCTATCTTTTACGCATTTAGCAACGGTTTATTTTGTGATATGAACAACATTACCAACGGTATACCTATCTATTTCGCCATTCAATTGTATCTATATTATTTTATTAAAGGAACGGTACATAAATGATGCTTTTACATACGGGAGCTACTTTACATTAAAATACGTTCAATATTTAATCATTGTAAATACACTATCAAACTATATGACCTATTTCTCCTGATGATTAATTAGGTACACCTAAACGCCAATTGGATGTTGTTACGCAATACTGTGTTAAACCACAATGTCTGATTCGGAGATATTTATATATACGGTCTACTTAATGCATATCACGAAAAGGGCTAAGTAATTTTAGCTAAATAAACCAATGAATATGGAAAATGACAAAACAAAAACTGTACTATTGTCATTATATTCCGGAAACACAATTTAGCAAAATAGTATTAGTTCCTTAACATAACCTTAAAATATTTTAACTCCATTTTCTCAAAATAAACTTCGTGTGGCCTCACTATTGCTTAACACCATCCAAATAATTTTAGATATTTATCTGTACAATTAGGAATCGCGTGATAAAATTACTCTGAATGTTGAAATCCGCAGCAAAATTTATAACTGGCCCATTTTTTAATTATGGAAGTCACAGATTGAATTTGTAATGCTGTATTTCACTTAATGTGTTACAACTGTTGCATGTACTCTTATAGAACACCGTCAAAGCAACATTATTCTCCGATTCAAAATTCTTCAACAATAGTTCTAGTCAAAATTTCGTAAAAATAAACTAGGACTGTAACAGAATAATGAAATCGAAGATGACAAAAAAACAAAATGAAGAAGATAAAAAAATAACAATGGTACAGGCCTTCATCAGCCCGTAGAGTATACAATGGCAGTAAAAAAACTGTTGCATATAAATAGAATATAAAAAAAAATTATAAAAGGCTATACAAAGACGTAAGCTATTGAGTTAAAATGTATATTCATTTATATAATACGAATGTGTATAAGATTAGTTATATAGGATAAATATTCGGGCGAAAACGAGCTGTCACGACGAATTCATACTTCATTTCGCTAATGTCGGAATAATGAAAGACCGAAATAATGGCGGCTTTTGTTCCCTAGAATTCGGATGTATGTAAATGTATGGCCTATTTTTTCTTAGCACTTTTCTGGCCTTAGATCGGGATTTAAGTATATATTAGACACGAGTGGAATCAGTTAACAGGTTTTGCTTATGTGTATTTTTTTATGGAGCAATTGACAACTTTCTTGAGGTCATAGGTATGTTTTGGCATGGTTATGATTTCCTATATCATGGTTTCTGTGCGGGACAACGAACACATAGTTTAATTAATTAATTTTAAGTTCAGATAATATTTTATAGGGTAGGATTAAAATAGGCAACATTAAGAATTCTTTAATTATGTACATAAATTCTTGATTAATACCGAGTCATTTGTCATTTTGTGGGATGCGAGAGTTATAAATGAGCTATTAAGTTTTATACTTTACTATCCAAAATGTACTGTTCAAAAGAATGCCTCTTGAATTTGAGTTATAAAACTCTAATACGCATACATAGCTTTGATAAACGCTATCTAGACTCACGTTTTAGTATGATAATAAATCTCGATAATGATGAACTATTATCCGACCAAATGAAATAGTTTCAATTGATTTAGCACACGATTATATTTTTTAACAAGCCTATTTGTATAATGCAGATACCAACATTAACGTTAAGGACAGATCGCATTGGTTTTTTTAATGTTAAATCATTAAAAACAACCTTGTAATTTCTTAGAAATAAATAAATTAAAAAAAATAATAAATATATTATTTCAGAGATTTTTATTAAGATTTTCTGTATTTAATCAATATTCTTCTTATAAGTCAGTAAATTGCGAAATCTTTGTTGAGAGCTAAATCAACTGAGCTATAACAGTTTCCAGTATGTAGGTCAAAGAGATTCGCAGGAGAAACGTATTTTTAATAGCAAGCAACGCCATGCGATTGAACATACGAATTTATTGACAATATTAATATTTTTCTGAATTTTTAAGGACTATTATATCTACGAGATGATTTATGACTTTTGTTCAAGAATTAAAAACCATAATATTATAGAGAAACTCACACTAATAATAGAAAACAATATAATTAGAGAACTTCTTAAAAAACCAAAATAGTTGGTCAAGTTTCGAGATGCATAGTCGACCATGAAATTGGTTTGCCACGCTAAGGTCGAATGTCATTTGCACGTCAATTAGTTAAAAGGCTTATTTTTGCTTGTCATGTAATACATTAATTTCTAACAATAACCCTTAGCAACATTTTCTTTAACTAGGAGCTATCGTCCTAAATGGGAATTCACTTTTTTGGTCGACTAAACACACTTTAGCTTTTAGATTTAGTTTTCTTACTAAAGTCCTTATTTTAAACATTAACATGATGCTATTAACGCCAACGGCTGTCCAACTAAGAAAAAGGTTTTATTACAGGCGTAAGTCCAGTTTCATTCCAGACGACAGACCGCACAAAATAGAACATTCAAGTTAAAATTACCTATTGCAGACATGTCTTTTAAAGGTCAAATTTATTTTTGTTAAAATCAATTTGAGTTCACGAATTCATTTCTAAAGTCAACGTTTCCAAGAAGAAACTAGGTCGAACTTTGTATAACGTAGGCCTATAATAAGTCAATTTGTGATAATGTTCATTTATTTAAATAGTAAAGTCAGCTACTTAAAACACATACCTAATCTTTTTAATTAGGGTTCATTATACGATGTTTCCTTTCTTAATATGCAATAATGTTCAGTCCAGACCACCGATTGTACAGCCTCAAATTTATGCAGTGTTTTTCTCTCTATTTCGTGCACGTTAAGGTATACTTATTTATTGAATGTATATTTGTGAATAGAATAAAATAGAAGAGCTAAATAAGCTGGACTCACATATTCATAAAAACGATAAAGTAGTAATATCTTGTGTAGACCAGAATATATATTTTATTTTGTCATCTAGGAGAGATGGCTAAGTATTTTATAATGTCTGTGTTACGTCTACGGTGAAAATATTGCATCACAATCTTGCAAATGCAAAGATAATTCTACACTAGAATCACGTGTGTCGCATTTCTAACATGTTACATACGTACATCAATCACTTAGGTGCAACTTAGATGTTCGATGCAAAACGAGGGCGATATTCCAAATGGTTAAATAGTGTGAATCAATGCAGCGCATATATCGCATACTTAATCGTAAACTAACCTTACTCAAAAAAGCAGATTTTTGAGAAATCGAAAAAAACGCTTTGTCATTTACCACTCATTTGGTTCGCATCCGAACTGGGCCGGTGCATTCGGGTACTAATACCTCTTCATTACTTAAGATCGGCGTAAAGTAGCGGCAGTGCCGTCATGTAAAGTGATGGTATTGTTGTCGCGTTTCGTTCGGTTTTTAGGAGTTCCCGGTGGCTTTAAACGCTCTTTTAAAGGCCGTTTGAAAGCCTTCTGGTTGTGTAGACGTCCGTGGGCGGCGGTTCGCCTAGTTTAACATGCTTGTTTGCTGTCTGTCCGTTTGCTGACTGTCCGTTTTGTTGGCGAGGAACGAATACAGTTGTGCTTCTCGTATGAAATGCTACGATCACAGAGTAAAATAAAATACTGTGTATTTTTAAATACATTTATTAGTGTTTAAAATAATAATTTGTGACAAAGTTAAGGTACACTACACTAAAATGGCACTGGAAACTCACACCGCGATGGTACGACGTGACAAAAAGACTAGAAACGTTCCGTATACCCGAAGAATATGGGCCAAGCGACAAGTCGAATAAAAAGAAGGTCGTGGCTTAATCAATGGCTGGCATTTGAGTCAATTGCTAAGTTACGCAATTCTTATCGCGGCTGGGTGGAAGATGGGTGACCCTTTCTAAGACTGGATTCGAAATATACGACTTTCTTCGTGTTGCGGAAGAGACGTAAACCAGTGGGTTCCAATTAATGTCACTTAGTGATATTAATTGTGAGGTTGTTGTTGTTTTGTATAATGGATAAAGGAA